>CM037855.1:148801069-149401069 GCA_021234595.1 Delia radicum
AGGATATTCTAATTTTTGGTTGGTCCTTTGCGGAACCGTCAGGCACCGGGAGTTCCAAATAAAGCAATTATGAAATTATATAGCCACGTTTTAGTGGTATTTTTTAGTTTGTTGTTTATAAATGGCGCGTAGAATTCGTGATTTTCGAACAGAAGAAGAACTTTCGGAGTATGTCAATTTGGAGTGTGTCAATTTCCGTGATCGGAAAGCGAATATGATGCTGATTTTTCTGCTGACGACATTGATTATGACCGAGATTTCGACTTTGATACTGCTTTCCGCAATGAAAATTTAGAAGATGAGGAGCAAATAAGCGATTTTCATTACAGAAATTTTCAGAAAGTGCCAAAGCGAGCAAGATTGTGTGTTGATGAGCAAATCAGTGCAACAGAGATAAAACACTATTTCTTATGTGAGATGATCCGGGATTTAGCTATGCGTTTGAAAATTATTCCGGAGACGACGACCACGTGAGGAAAATTAACCAAATTTGGATGCGTCTGCGAATGTTTTGGTACGAGTGGCTCGCTCGGTTCCTCGATTCGTAAATCATGCTATATATTTTGATAATTATTACACTTCGATTCCGTTGTTGGTGTATTCGCTTGGAACTGTTCGACGCCAGCGGCTTCCGTTATGCAAATTACCACAGAAATTTGCAAATCGAGGTGATTGCGAAGAGTATGTTGGAACGTATCATGGAATCGACGTAACAACAGTGGCTTGGAATGACTATAAGGTTGTAAATATGGCATCAACAATGGCCGGAGTGAAGCCATATAATTCGTCGCATGGTCAACCCGAGAATGCACCAACCACTGAACGATATAATAAAAAGAAAAGATGGAAAGTATTCAATGTCTAAATGTGGTTCACGAATATAACAAATACATGGGCGGTGTTGACCTTTTGGGTTCGTCAATCGGTCGTAGTCATATCCGTATAAAGTCACGCAAATGGACAAATCTCTTTTTCTATCACATGTGTGATATGGCCATTATCAATGCCTTTATTTTATACAAGCTGCATCATGCAGCGACTAATCAAACGGAGCCAAAGAAAGTGTTGCATGAATTTGTGTCTGAAGTTGCCCATTGTTTGACAAAATCTGGTACTGAAGTGCGAGTGGGAAAAGGTCGACCAAGTATTCTCGAAGTTGAAATTGTTTCGACACGCCATCGTCTAATGTTTGCTCCGCTTCCGCCACGTGACATTATCAAAGAAGGGAAGGCGCAATGCATCCGAAATGTAGATCCCGTACAAAGGTTCGAGGCAAAAATGTGGGATACATTTTTGTTTTTCGGCTGAAAAAAACTGTTTCGGTGAGTTTCACCAAAACTAATTGCCATTGTTTAAACTTTTATACTAATAGTTTTTAACTTTTCTGAATTTTTTTTTAATTTTCTTGAATAAAATTTATTGATTTTTGCAAAAAAAAAAATTCTGTGGTACAAACTATATTTTTTAAATTTTGATGTCCGGGAGCCTAGTGGTTCCGCCAAGTACCAACCAGGTATTCTCTACCTAGCTCAGGTAAATGTCATTTATGGACAAACTCATAGAACAAAAATTGTTCAGAATTGCGAGTTTTATAACATTAATTTTTTTCGGCTCAAAACAAAAAATCAGGATATTAAGGGTTAAGAACATTTTTTTCAATTTCATTATTCCTTTCGCGAATAATATTAATTGTTGTGCAACTATGTTTAAAGAAGAGGATTTGATCTTTAAAGATACATGAAATTATTAATTTTCTGTTTAAGCGTTGATGATAAGACTAAAAACATATAAAATCAACCACGCCATTTCCTGCACCCCTTCTGATTTCAACCAAACTTAGTTTAGGAGATGTACATAAATCATATAACTATAGCCTCGTCCAACTAATCCCAACGGATCTTGAAATATCGCCTTCCAAAAAATGAAAAATATGCGAACATTTAAAAAAAAGTAGTTGTACATAATATATCATATCCTTTTAAGGGCTCAAGCTACGAGAGTCATTGATACATCATTTTAAAGCTATTTTAATTGTGGTTTTACTGGAGTACACAAATTATTCACTTCAAGGCAAAATGCATTATTTACAAAAACCGCGGGTCAAAAACGGTATTACTTAAAACTGTAAAACCTCAATTTAAGTACTTTTAAAATAAGATGCCTATGACTCTTGTTGTTTAAACCGCTAAAAAGATGTGGGTAATTATGAGCAACTACTTTTGCAAAACTTTTTTATTTTTTTTCAATAAATAGTTATTTTTTATGTAAATATTTTTTTTTAATTATAGTTAGTATCTTTTTTTAGATTTGTATATTAATTTTTCAACGGCGTAGTCGAATATATTATAATTAACATATATTTTTTTTTAAAAAATATAAAACCCCAGTTTTGTGAAATGGCAACCCTGGTAACATTTGATTATAGAAACTTTTAAATTTAATTTTGTTTCATACTCGAATCAATTTTTTAATCCCTTACGTATATTTTTTGTTTAGATTAAAATTATACTAGGGCAGACTTGGGCGACGTCAATTACATTTCACAATCATTCACTTGTGAAAGTTTTCTATATAATTAATAATTTCAGTATAATCACAAGTATAATCGTACTTGTGAGCTTAAACGATTCCGTGGAAAATTTGAAAAAAAATGTTATACCAAATATGGCTATTAGTAACAACATCTGGGTATTTAATTACAGGGCAATTACTCAATTACACCCAATTACATGTAATTAGACTTCAAAAAGTAATTGACCTGTAATTAAATACTGTAGCGGCTTGAATTATTATTATTTTATTCAATTATTAATCTACCTTATTTCATCAATTATGTTTTATTTTGATTATTATTGTTTTATATGTCATTATTATTTTTGCTAGTTTTATTGTATGTCTAGTATTGGAAACCCTAATAATTTACATTAAAAATAACCAATAACCAATTTGAGATAATTTCAGTATAATAATTGAAAAGATGTTTTAATTTACACTCATTCTCATTATCTATTATCTATTACACTTGTCATTAGTTACTGATCTCTTTTATTTACTAGACTACATTTTCAATTCTGCTAGAGGTTAGCTAGTTATGCTCTTTTATAATTTTTGTCATTCCCGATGTAACACTTAAAGAATAAAGTTAATTAAATCTAAACGCAAGTCTTTTATTTAAAAAGGCATAACTTATTATAAAGCTAAGACACAAGAGGACCTATGTGACTAGATTATGCTGAGGGCGAATACTGGCGTTTATACAGCCTTATTCGAACCAGCAATAGTTAAATAAAATATAATAAAATAATTAATAAAGGTTTAAAACCCCTTTGTTACAATACACATTTATTGGTATTATGTCCCATGTCTAGTATTGGCAAAATAGAAAATTTTCCAAGCAAGCATTTATTCCTACAAGTGTGACCGTAGGTCTGAAATGATTAATGATATAAAAAATTTCACAAGTGAATGTTTGTGAAATGTAATTGACGTCGCCCAAGTGTGTATTAGGGTAAACTCAAAAATTAATAAAATACGTTGTTTGTTTTTCAAAAAAATGCTAAGCAGTATTTTAAAAATGTTTCTACGTTTGGGACTTCATTTTTTAGTCATCTACAAAACGAAAAAATCTATTGAAAATCGGTCCACCAGCTAAGTCTGCACAGTGGCAACCAATTTTCAATATCTTGTTTTGAGAAAAAATGCTCATGTAAAATATTGGGCAAGGAGTTTGTATAACAAGCTGTAACTTTTTTATTTCTGAAATTTTTGCTCCAAAATTTTCATAGCATATAGCAACAAGTTCAAACTTTTGAAATCGGAAAAAATAAATCTAAAGCTGGTGAACGCCTTAACTCTTATATTAGGCTCAATTAGCAAAAAAATTGTTTTTTTTTTTGTTTTAATATCTGATCCAGTACGACAAAAAGACATCATATATTATTGTTATTGTCCGACCGAACTCATTTTTTCGGCCGAAGCCAAACTTCGGCCATAATATCAATGTTCGGCCGAAGCCGAACTTTTTGTTTTAATAAAAAAAAATATAAATTTTTTTTTAGATCAATAAATTTAAACCAAAAAGTTATTAAACATAAACAAAAATAAAAATTTATAGGTAATTTTTTTTAAAAAATCATATTTGGAAAATAGTTGTACTATTTTAAGTAAAAAAAAAGAATAAAATATTTGTACTATATTTTATAGTCAAAGAAAAATAGTTGATCGATTTTTAATTTGATATAGAAAAAAAACTTAAACTTGAATATATACTTAAGCATTTTTTCCGCATTCACACCATGTGAATTGCTTCGTCTATCAGAATACAGCTGTCCGGCAGCGCTAAAAAGCTGTTCGCTAGCTACACTAGTTGGTGGAGCTGATAAATATATTATTGCTACAGCTTTTAAATTTGTAAATGGACTTGAATTCCAACACTCAAATATATTTATATTTCGGGGACTCAAAAAAATAAAATTTTCATTTGGTTCTGCTACTTCTAAGTCTGCACTTATAGAATTTTCCTTCATAGTATTAATGAAACGATTTCATTAAAATCGATTCATTGGTTTAATGAAAAATTTCATTAACTGAATAAAAATTCATTAATATTGGTATTTTTTCATTAACATTTTTTATGATTTTTTCATAATTTGATAAAAAAAATTCATTAAATCAATGAAAAATTTTAAAATTTTTTTCAATAAAAATTTTGACTTCTAATAAGAAAAAAAATTTTTTTTGTACATACTATCATTTTGAAATAAAAAAAAAATTGAAAAATTTCTTTTAAACAGAATTAACCAAAACTTTGATATAAATAAATTTTTTTTATTAAATTTGCCTACACTGATAGAAATTTGTGCGTAGTATTAATGAATTCCTTCATTAATCCAATGAACTTTTTCATAAAAAAGCCCCCAAAGAAACATTTCATTGAGTCTATGAAAGGTGTTTCATTAAATCAATTTTAATGAATGGTTTCATTGACCCAATGAAAATTTCATAAAGTATATGAAATTTTTTTCATTTATCCTAGCCTAATCGTTATGAAAGTTGCATGTGTTTACCGAATAAAATTCTTAGTTTGTATGAAATATTTTCGTTGATATTTAATAATTTGCACTTTTTATGATTATTTCAGCTTATCATTAATTTGGTGGTTATTGAGAAATTATCATTCGTTGATATTATTTATAAGGTCTGATATTTATAGGATCTATAAAATATTGTTGAAAAAAAAGTTTGAAAAGTTCGAAAGTAAACATCACAGGCTGTTCTGCAAAAGCGATGGCAGATTTTTATTAAACTCTGCCTGATTCAGCAAATTTTCGTTACTTGAAATATTATGACATGTAAGATAATTTGTGTTAAAAGATGACATCTTTTCTTATATGTCGGTACAAAATATGTAATTTTTTATCGATCTGGCTTGGAATTCTGTAGAACGATCGACGACTATAGTCCACATTTTGTAGTTAAATTACGATCATATTAGATAAAAATGTTAAATATTGTTAACAATGTTGTTAGAAAACAAAAATTTATTATCGTTTAGCATAACTTTTTTGTGTAACATCGTCAAAACGATAACAATTTAGGTCTCGTTTTGAACAAAACTATATCGTTTTTCTTAGAGAATCTGTTAACTGGAATTTAGTGAACAACTATTCAAATTCGTCAAAAACTGTTAGCTCTAGGCAAATTTAATAAAAAAAATTTATTTATATCAAAGTTTTGGTTAATTCTGTTTAAAAGAAATTTTTCACTTTTTTTTATGTCAAAAAGATAGTACAAAAAAATGTTTTTTTCTTATTACAAGTCAAAAAAAAATTTGAAAATTTTTCATTGATTTAATGATTTTTTTTTATGAAATTATGAAAAAATCATAAAAAATTTTAATGAAAAAAATACCAATATTAATGAATTTTCATTCAGTTAATGAAATTTTTCTTTAAACCAATGAATCGATTTTAATGAAATCGTTTCATTGATACTATGAAGGAAAATTCTATCAGTGTAGAGCTAACAGTTTTTGACGAATTTGAATATTTGGTCACTAAATTCCAGGGAACAGATTCTCCAAGAAAAACGATATAGTTCAAAACGAGACCTAAATTGTTATCGCTTTGACGATGTTACACAAAAACGTTATGCTAAACGATAATAAATTTTTGTTGTTAACAACATTGTTAACAATATTTAACATTTTTATCTAATATGATCATAATTTAACTACAAAAACTGGACTATAATCGTCGATCGTTCTACAGATTTCCAAGCCAGATCGATAAAAAATTACACATTGTGTACCGACATTTAAGAAAATATGTCATCTTTTAATACAAATTATAAAAAATGTAAAGAAAGATTGAACAATTTTGTTAAAATAAAACAATAAAAACAGAAATAAATTAAAATTGGTTTAAAAATTTTTTCAATCATTAAAGTTTTTAATATACATTATTTATGAAAAGTACAATAATTAAAAAATTTTTTTTTTATGGATAAAAAAATTTTATTTTCAAAATTTGTAATTTGTATGCACAATAACCATAAAAAGTGCAAATTATTAAATATCAAAGAAAATATTTTATACAAACTATGAATTTTATTCATTAAACACATGAAACTTTCATAATGATTAGGCTAGGATTAATGAAAAAAATTTCATATACTTTATGAAATTTTCATTGGGTCAATGAAAACATTCATTAAAATTGATTTAATGAAACACCTGAAACGTTTCTTTGGGGACTTTTTTATGAAAAAATTCATTGGAGTAATGAAGGAATTCATTAATACTACGCACAAATTTCTATCAGTGTGGTTCTGCATCATGCTATCCCAAATTGTTGAACCTTTTATGCTCTTTTTACGATTACTTACCACTGAAATTAATTGCAAAATATAAAAGTATACTATTTTTAATTTTTAACGAGCTTCCAACCTCCGTATATTTACAAAAATTAAGCAAATCAAACATATTATATAGGTTGATACTAGTATTTCGATCTGGCTAAAGATCTCAGCAGACCCCGAAGTTTTAGAAAAGTTAGAGCTCCATAATAGGCAGAACTTAATTAATTTTGCTCCATTCTTGTCTTCTTAGTAATCAAGCACGTGGTTAGGGTATTTTCCTAACAAGCGTCATGACGTTACTAAACTTTGAAGACCAAAAATGTTCTATTTATATAAATTTTTTTTTTTTAGTTTTTACTCTGGCTCAAGTAATATTTTTCACAGTTTTGTTAGTTGTTTGTTTTTATATACATCAAGATTATTTTTATGTTATTTTAAATTTATAACGAGTTTCCAACCTCCGTATATTTGCAATGAGATCTTTAGCCAGATCGAAATACATGTATCAACCTAGCTAATATGTTTGATTTGCTTTATTTTTGTAAATATACGGAGGTTGGAAGCTCGTTATAAATTTAAAATAACATAAAAATAATCTCGATGTATATAAAAAGAAAAAACTAATATAACTGTAAAAAAAAATAATTTTCAAGTTCCTTACAGAATAATGAAAACATCCATTTATTATTATACTCAAATGGAAACTGAACTTCCGTATATTTCAAAACCATAAAAATTTCTAACATTTTCTATTTCACAGTATTAACGCAAAACTGACAAAAGCAAGATGTTCAACAAAGATCTAAAAGTGCATATATCTCAAAAGCAAACCATATGTCTTTAAAACTTTTGGCATATTTCTGATCAGCTTGCCAAGTTTATACTAAATTGCATGATATTAATGAGTTTTTGCATAAAAGCAACGAAGTTTCACTAGAACTCGTCCATTGAAACAATTTTATTATTTTGTATAAAATATAATTTTATTTTTTAAATTTTCGTCCACTTAATGGATAAGCTATTTTCATTAAAAGTATGAAGCTTTTCATAAATTTTAAGAAATTTTTCGTTCACTTTATGTAAAAAAGTTTTTTAATATTTTTCGTACTAAAATTCTCTATATGTCGGTCAAAATATTTTTTGTTTAGAAAGCTTTTACTAAAATTATTATTTACAATCTCTGATATGCTAAATACATTCAAATGTTTCAAAACTACAATATATTCTCACCTTAAACTTATAAATTTATAACAAACCATAACAGTACATGTCATATAAAAAGACATACAGTCTGACGACATCCAACATCTTTTCTAAACCAAATTTTCTATTAGCATACGAAAAATAAATATGTTTAACTCATTAATGGCACGTCATAGATCCGCTAGACATTTTCCTACCAAGCTTTTCAGATATATAGAACCATGCTTCATTACGAAATGGTTGCAATTTGTATTGCCTTACAGCGCCCTCTAATGAAAATATTGGCAACCAAAGTTGAAACTTTGACAGCATACAAATCCTAGACGGGTGAAGATATTTTAAAAATTTTAATTTTGTATAATTTTGTGAACAAATCTTTATTAAAAAATATATACAACATCATATATACTGATGACGCCTGTCTATAAAAAAAGGCAGAAACTACACTCAAAAAAATAAGTTAGTAGAAAAGTTAGTAAAACGTCTTGTAAATCAGGTATACTATTTTTTAGCAAAATTTTTTGCTAAACTCGTGTTTTCAGCTAAAATTTTTGTTATACTTATTCAGCACTTAACTATTTTATACTAATGATTTACTAATATACTAATGTTTTACTAATTAATTTTGCTAAAAAAAAATTGTGCTGATAAGCACATTAATAGTGTGGACGACAACCAGATTGAAAGATATACGCTGAATGAAGTAGATGTCGCGGCATGTCAAGATGTAGTAGAGAAGAGGAAAATGATACTAAAAAGTACAACTCTTTTGTATCTCTTTTTCATACATAAAACAAAATTGAGGATTAAAACAACTTAAATTTTGCATTGTCACCGGCTTGTGAAAATAATTGTTTATTAATTAAATAAAAGACAAAATAAAATATTTATTTATTTAAACTAAATGTTTATAGATTAATAATCTAGTGTGGTCAAATTGCAAACAAACATATACAGACATGTAGACAGAGTAAAGCGAAAGACAAAGACACATATCTTAGGTAGATTTTTATGGTTCCTTTTTCTAATTGCAAAAAAGGGTTGTTTTTTCGTTTCGTTATTATCTTCGGCAGTTGTGTCCTTTAAAAGATAGCATCATTTAGACAACCATTGATGTAAGTACTTGAAAGAAAATTTTTGTTATGTTATATATATTTATTTCCATATATTTTCAGATATTAAATTAATTCATGTCGTCAATGTGGGAAAATGAAAATTTTTATATTTCGTTATTATAGTAAATTATTTTTAAAAGAATCACAAAAATATGTTTTATGATTTTCGACAAATAAATTAACTAAATTACAATTTTTCTACAAATTTTTTGCGTTTTTTTCAGTCTACTAAAATTCAGCAAAAAATTTATTAAGTTTTAGCAAGGCTTCTTTATTTCTAATCTACTAAGTGTTAGCAAAACTTTTGCTGAATCTACTAATGTTGTTGGTAAAAATCAGCTCGCTGATTTTCAGCAAAAGATTTTGCTGACATTAGCAACATTTTTGCAAGCATCATTCTGACTAAAATTTTGCTGACTCAGCAAAATTTTTTGCTGACTTTACAAACTTTTTTTTTTGAGTGTAGTCTAGTCTGATTTATAAAAAAATTGTTAGTGGTTATAATTATTAGAGGTTATAATTACAATTATAACCTTAACATTTCGAAATTATTTTTTTAAGTTAATCCATTTTTTATTTTTTTTTTTTTTAACTATGGTGGTTTTAGATTATTTTTTAAAATTTTCATATGGCAACCCTAACAATATAATTTTTATAAGTTTAGTAGTATTTTAGAAAACCTTCCATTATTTATGATTTAAGTGACAACGGAACAAATTTTGGAATATTTTGGACTAACAATGGGAGTCTGCCGATGGGTTCTCTCCGATCTCAATCATATTTCGATATGTGATAACCAAAAAAAAAATAGGGGACATGTATTTTTTTTAGCGGCCCAATCCCATGTTTAGGGGTTAAAAAGTGGGGTCAAAAGTTAGCCTATTTTTAGTTTTTTTGTTTATTTCGAAATGTTTCATAGAAATTTTAGACAAATGGTCTAAACTCAGGAGAAAAAGTTTCATCATATTGGTGAAAATGTTTCATAAATCGTGTGTCATTCATGCATGAAGTTTTCATACACATAAAAATGTATGTCAAATGTTTCGTAAAACTCCATCATTTCATAAAAAATTTCATAAATCGTGCAAGCATATTTTTGTTGTTGTTTTCCTATCAATAGAAGTTCAGAATTTCCAATTGAAATTTAGAAATCAGCAACAAAAATTCAGAAGTTTCTTTTAAAATTGTTAACATCAACTGGAAGTAAGAATTTATAATCAGTTGATGTATTCTCAATTTTGAGTGGAATTTTGGAAAATATAAATTTCAATGGAAACAAAAATTCTGAACATCAATTAAATTTAAAATGCAAATTCTTAACTTAAATTTTTTTTCTGAACTTTAATAAAAATTAATATTAATTGATATTTTCTGAATTTAAATTTGAAATTCTGAGTTTTAATTTACATATTCTGATCTACAGTTGCAAGAATATTGGATTTTAAAAATAATGTATTAAAAATAAATTTTCGTCCTTGGCTTTAGCATTTATTGTGTTTGTAAGGCACCAAAGCAAATTTTTCATTTCAAAAAATTTATGAATTTGCTTCATACATTTATAGCATTTATGAAACAATTAATGAAAAGCTATGAAAATTCTTCATATTTATGAAAGATGTCATAAATATGAAAAAGTTTGTCTTCAATTTTAACTTCTATGAAACAGCTTCATCATATTTATAAAGATTTACATTGGACGAAAATCAATGAAGTTTTTCATCATATTATGAAGTTATTCATAAATATGATGAAGTTTTTCATATGAGTGTACCAAATGAAAATACTCTTGCAGACGCTTAACTAGTATACCAAACATGTCCGATGACTGTTATTCAAAAAAATGTTATATTAAAACTGGCGATTTGTTCAAGAACTGTAGTTAGATTAAGCTACACTGATAGAATTTTCCTTCATAGTATTAATGAAACGATTTCATTAAAATCGATTCATTGGTTTAATAAAAAATTTCATTAACTGAATGAAAATTCATTAATATTGGTATTTTTTTCATTAACATTTTTTATGATTTTTTCATTGTTTCATAAAAAAAATTCATTAAATGAAAACTTTTTTTTAATAAAAATTTTGACTTGTAATAGTAAAAACAAAAATTTTTTTTTGTACTATCATTTTGAAATAAAAAAACTGAAAAATTTCTTTTAAACAGAATTAACCAAAACTTTGATATAAATAATTTTTTTTTATTAAACTTGCCTAGAGCTAACAGTTTTTGACGAATTTGAATAGTTGGTCACTAAATTCCAGGGAACAGATTATCCAAGAAAAACGATAGTTTTGTTCAAAACGAGACCTAAATTGTTTTATGTTTTGACGATGTTACACAAAAACGTTATACTGAACGATAATAATTTTATGTTTTTTAACAACATTGTTAACAATATTTAACATTTTTATATAATATGGTCGTAACTAACTACAAAAAGTTTACTATCATCGTCGATCGTTCTACAGAATTCCAAGCCAGATCGATAAAAAAATAACATATTTTGTACCGACATATAAGAAAATATCATCTTTAAACACAAATTATAAAAAATGTAAAGAAAGGTTGAACAATTTTATAAAAATAAAACAATAAAAACAGAAATAAATTAAAATTGTTTTTTTTAGTTCAGCTTTTAATATTTTAATGCCTGTTAATTATATTTAAACGATTTTTTCAATCATTAAAGTTCTTAATATACATAATTTAAAAAAAGTACAATAATTAAAATATTTCTTTTTTATGGATAAATAAATTTTATTTTCAAACTTTGTAATCTGTATACTACAATAATCATAAAAAGTGCTAATTATAAAATATCAACGAAAATATTTCATACAAACTATAAATTTTATTCATTAAACACATGAAACTTTAATAACGATTAGGCTAGGATTAATGAAAATAAATTTCATATACTTTATGAAATTTTCATTGGGTCAATGAAAACATTCATTAAAATTTATTTAATGAAACACCTTTCATTGACTCAATGAAACGTTTCTTTGGGGACTTTTTTATGAAAAAATTCGTTGGATTAATGAAGGAATTCATTAATACTACGCACAAATTTCTATCAGTGTAGAAAATTTGCATCTTAATGCCTAATAAATTTAATCGAGGGGGTGTCTAAGGTTTTACCGACATTCGTAATTGTTCGGCTTCTATGCGACTTTTTCTATATTTTTTAAGCTATATTTTGAATATTTCAAATATCTGGCAACCATAACGCACTACATAAAACCTGCAATATTGATAGTTCTTTAATTGAATTGTTTTTCAATTAAATAATAACACATTTGACTAAAAAGTGATCAATTTTGTATACCTTCTCAAAAAGTAAAAACAAATTGGATAAAGCGTTGTTTTCATACCATATTATTTTATAGCTTGAATTTTTGTAACATTGAATTTAAACCTGCAAGTAATTCTCATTTAGTTTTTTATTAACGATATTGTTAAAATACCTGTGGAGGGAAGTCTTTTGGTTCTCCTGTAAAAAAGATAATATGTTAGTTACGTCCTTTTGCATTTAAGGTGGCGTTATATAAAGGGTGTTTAAATTTCAAGGGCCGATGTTGATTTTGAATAAAACACAAACTATTTAGGAAATTATTGTAATTTTATTTTATTATGATATATTGGTATTACTCAATTATGTATGAAACAAAATATCGGCCAAATGGGCGCCGCGACCACGGCGGCACACCTCCATCCGATGGTCCAAATTTTTGATGACGCTGAGGCATAATGGAGGTTCTATGCCGTTAATGTGCCGAATTATCTCATCCTTTAGCTCTTGAATTGTTGCTGGCTTATCGACGTACACCTTTTCTTTCAAATAACCCCAAAGAAAAAAGTCCAACTGTGTCAAATCACATGATCTTGCCGGCCAATTGACATCGCCATTACGTGAGATAACGCGGCCATTGAATTTGTTGCGCAAAAGAGCCATTGTTTCGTTAGCTGTGTTGCAAGTGGCACCGTCCTGCTGAAATCACATATCGTCCACATCCATATCTTCCAATTCGGGCCATAAAAAGTTCGTTATCATCTCACGATAGCGAACACCATTCACAGTAACTGCCTGACCGGCCTCATTTTGGAAAAAATACGGCCCGATGATGCCGCCAGCCCATAAACCGCACCAAACAGTCACTCTTTGTGGGTGAATGGTTTTTCGACAATCACTCTTGGATTTTCATTCGCCCAAATGCGGCAATTCTGTTTATTGACGAATCCACTGAGGTGAAAATGTGCCTCATCACTGAAGATGATTTTCTTCGAAAATTGATCATCCGCTGTTGCCATTTCTTGCCACCATTCTGCCCATTCACGACGTTTGGAATGGTCAAGAGGCTTTAGTTCTTGAGCCAATTGCACCTTGTAAGCGTGTAAATGCAAGTCTTTATGCATAATGTTCATCAACGACGAGCGTGAGAGGTACAATTGTTGGGCACGACGACGAGTTGAGGTGGACGGCTCTTCAGCCACACTATCGCGAACAGCAGCAATATTTTCTGCAGTACGAGCTGTACGAGCATGCACTGGTGTTCTCACATCTTCTACAGACCCGGTTTGCTCGAATTTTTCCACGATTTTTGCGATTGTACGCACATTTGGACGATCAAATTGACCAAAAAAATCACGAAGTGCACGATATGCATTTTGATTTGATCGCCCATTTTTATAATAAGTCTGGATAACTTTAACACGTTGTTGGATTGTGTATCTCTCCATGGTTCAAATTGAGTAAGTCTAAAATAGAGAAATGTCAAATAAAATTCGGAAAAAAACTTGGCGTTTAGGTGTGGTTCACATTCAACATCGGCCCTTACAATTTAACCACCCTTTACATATTACAAAAACAACACCAATATGTTGGTGTTATCTTGTTTTTTTTTTTAATGCTTTTAAGCGATGGTATACAAAAATGTGAAGCAAGTTGCGGATTTGAGCAATTATTTAATTGATTCAATTAATTTTTAATTGCCAGCTCTTAAAATTTTCAGCAAATCGATTTAATTGAACAAAAATGAGAAACAATTTTTTCTGTGTACAAAAATGTATTCACTTTCGCCCCACCTTTTAACCCTTAAACATGACATTGGGCCGCCAAAAAAAATTACGGGTCCGTTATTTTTTGTTTTATCGCATATTTACATTTTATTAAAATCGCAGAGAACCCATCGGTAGACTCCCCTTTGAAAAGTTCATCGTTCGATCGGTCCGATTTTCTAACATTATGTACAATCGATGAACTAATTTCTAGCAGAGAAATGCATTTTGATATTTTTTACATCAACTTAACAATGAACAATATAAAATATTTTCCTTTTTTATATTTTTAAACATTTTTCAAAAAAGTTCCATTAAAAAAGGTCAAAACTTGGTTTTTTCAAATAATTATTTAGCAACTCTGGGTAAAAAGTTTTGCAAAATTTTTTACTCGCTATTGTAATCAAGATTCTATAAAAATTTAAGATTTTTAAATTACTTAATTATTTTTTCCAGTAAAAAGATATGGCCGTTTAAATGTACTTGGTCTAAACAGGAACACTGTGTCAAATATGAGTTAAGCACGTACACTACATAGTAACCTGTAATTTGAGTAGTACTAAATATTATACCACTTAAAATATTTGTAGCATACTTTTGGGTCATTAAACAACTAAGCCAAGAACACACAATCAACTTAAGAAAGTAACCTACACTGAGAGTATTTTCTTGGACGATTTTTAATAATTTTTTAACTAAACAAATTAAGTTTTCTTCACAAAGTGAATGAAAGATTCCTTAAACTTTATGAAAAAGCTACATAAGCTTTTTGAAACAATTTTTAATGAAACTTTTTCGTTGTTCGTATGAAATTTTTAATAAATAAAATAAAATGTTTCATAAACTTTGATGAAAAACTGTATTAGTTTAATGAAAAGTTTCAGTGGACAAATTCCAGTGACATTTCATAGATCTACAGCAAAAATTCATCTATACGATGCAGATAATTCTCTCAATGTAGTTACATAAAACACACACACTTACACTCTTTGGTTAGACCATTAGGATGGCATTCAAATGAACAATTTCAAAATAACAGCCGCAGCAACAGCATAATAAAAATATGGCAAAAGCTTTCTTCGAAAAAAACTTAATAAAATACATTTTTATGATAACAACTGCTATTATTCTATTATGGAAAAACGAAAAATAAAAATAACACCACACAAAATACAAGAAAAAAAATCCTTCCGTGGTCCTTAAAAATATTTTAAAGTTATTAACAGTAAAATTTATAAAAATGGAGTTTATTTTCGGTGTGGAAGAAAAAATTAAAAAAAAATAATAACAATTCTAATTACAACGTATGAGTAATATGTAATTATTATATTAATTATACGCTGCTTTCTCAGTTTTTCAGTATCTCATAATTAAATATACCAGATTCATCAAAATTGTGAATTTTTTCATTACGGCTTTTCGAACAACAAAAAAAATAAACGTTTGTTTTGTAGGTTTCTCCGAAAACAATGACATCCACTTTGAAGACATTTAATATAATTATATTGCTAGCGAGGCAACTGCATAAGTTCAGTTTGTCTCTAAATTTCTCCATGGTTAGATTTTTAGTCACCATGTGGCAATGACTCGACTTGTCCACTTACAAAAGTTGTCACTGTTGTAACACCACATACTTTGTAATGCAAAAGAGAATTTAAGTACTTAACATAAAATAATTTACGTTTTAACTATTTTGTTGTTGAAACAAACTCACAACACTAACAATGTATTAGTGTCGATCTAAATACCCTATAACACTTAAAAAGTATTCTTTAAAAATAATATCTTTCGATAGGACACTAAATTTATTAAAAGTTTTGTGAAGAAATTTTTCATCTGCCGTGACGCTGTTTAGAAACGAGAAAGTGTACGCTGAATCCAAATGTTGAAAACAATTTTTTTTTCTCATTAACAGTTTTTAAAATATTTCCATTTTTGGATATACATTATTTATTACATTTTTTCGTAACTTTGGCTTAATTTTTCGAAATTTTATCATAAAATCATGAAAAAATTTAAAGAATATACCCTATGGGGAATGTTACCGGTTCTGCGTGTGCCACAGGATCGGTCCCTTCGTGCCAAAGACCGGTCATCTGATAAACCCTACCCTATGTAAACAACTGGCAACTTTAACATTGGCTTGTCATAGGAGATTGTATTTGTCCTGCTTTAAACCACATAGTGGCATGCCACAGGACTAACCAAAGATGGGCATACCACAAGACTGTCGCAAAGGGCCATGTCGTATAAAATAAACGAGAACTAAACAGCTTCCAATGGGTAAAATTCTGTTAAGTGGTATGTCCGCCCTTTACCAGTCACAGGATTGGTAATTTTAGTATTAAATTATACCAGTCCTGTGATAAGTCCTTCTTTAACCAGTCACTTTTAGGTCAATTGACTCCACATTTTTATCTATAATCTTCGATCGTTCTACAGAATTCTACAGATCGATAAAAAAATACATATTTTGTACCGACATATAAGAAAATATGTCATCTTTTAACACAAATTATAAAAAATGTAAAGAAATATTGAACAATTTTGTAAAAATAAAACAATAAAAACAGCAATAAATTAAAATTCTTTTTTTTTAGTTCAGCTTTTAATATTTTAATGCCTGTTAATTATATTTAAACGATTGTTTCAATAATTAAAGTTCTTAATATACATAATTTAAAAAAAGTACAATAATTTAAATATTTCTTTGTTTTTTTGATAAAAAAAAATAATTTTCAAAATTTGTAATTTTTGATCTGAAATCTAATCAGCTACTTTTCAAATTTTATCTTTTTCGAATTCATCAAAAATTACGAGCTTTAGCAACGATTAGGCTACACAGAAAAAACAAAAAACGGGTTTCAATTAAAAAATTTATTGAATCAATTAATATTTTAATTGATTTTGCACCTATCACGGCAATGATACTATCAATTAAACCTTTTATTAAAATTAAGAAGAAAAAAAAAGTTATAAATAACGTCTACAAAAAAAAAATATGGTACTCACAAAAAAAGTGTGTGATCTATACGTTGGTATGTGTGTTTTTTGCAATGCTGAGTCTGTTTGTGTGTGTGCTTGTTTTGTTTGTTAACTTCAAATGTATTTGGTATTTTATACTGAAAATTTTCTATTTATGCATACAGTGTATGAAAAAATAATATGATAATTGCGTCTAAAATAAAATATGTATTTATATATTTAAAAGTCAATTAAAATATTAATTGATTCAATTAATTATTTGTTTAGAAGCAAATTAAATTCAAATCAAATCTTTAATTAGATATTTTAGGTTGATAATTTTTTCTGTGTATGATTAATGAAAAAAATTTCATATACTTTATGAAATTTTCATTGGGTCAATGAAACCATTCATTAACATTGATTTAACGAAACACATTTTATTGATAATGAAACGTTTCTTTGGGGACCTTTTTATGAAAAAATTCTTTGGATTAATGAAGCAATTCATTAATACTACGCACAAATTTTTATCAGTGTACCACATAAAAGTAACAATAATACCACTAGATGCCTGTCAACCAATTTCGATTCATTTGCTGCAGTTTTTCCTGAATTTTAAATAATTTTTCATTCTGCGAAATCAATATAAGTTCGGCCATGTTAAACTCAGTTTTTCGGCAAAATATTTAAATTTGTTTACGTTTTCCTCTCTGGCGTATCCTACAACTTGATTATAATTATATTAAGTACAACTTTGCTGTGCTGCGTTCTTTTCTAAAAAAAAATTATGCAATTTATTAAAATATGTCGTAAATCACTTTTTTTTAATGCAAAAAACAGAAAGCAAAGTTTGAAACATTTAGCGCTTAAAGTACTTTTAGGATTTGATACATAAAAATAATCAATATTTGGTTTCAAATTATGAAGAAATAATGCAGCAGAATTTGTGCTCTGTTTACATACCTTAAGACTCCAACGCTACTTTTTTGACGAAAATCGACCATAATCTGAAATGTTTCGTCTGGATAATAATTGTTAATTTTAGTTCAGATTTATCTCAAAGCAGCTTCCAGATGCGCGCGGTATATTTTACTTGGCTCAGATCACAATGCTTTAGAATGGAACATTTTGATTTTTTTTTTTTTTCTTTTGGAGAACTATATCACACAAGGTCCTACCTTGACCTAAATTGTCATTGTTAATTGTGAAGAGCGGAAAAAAATTATTATTTATAATAAAAAGAATTTAATTTTGTTAAATCTGGCAGATTTTTTAAGCTTGTAAGCTCATTGGATTAAGCAAATTGCATTATTATCCTTCCTAAATCAAAAAATTCGTCTTAGCCAAGGCAAATATGGCACAAACATTTTGACGACTCTGTCATCTGACTCCAAATTGGTCCGAAATTTAACAAAAAAAATAATTACCCAGAAGAAATATTTCAGATTTTGATCGATTTTCGTCAAAGACTTATCGTTTGAGTCTTAATGTATGTAAAGTGTCATACCAGAACGCAAATTGTTTTGCATTATTTCTTTATAATTTGAAAGTTAATACTTATTGCCTATATGGTTCATATCATAAAAACACTTTTAGCGCTGAATTTTCCAAAATGTTGTTGTTTTTTGTATCGATATACGACTTTTTTTTAATAATTTTGCATATATTCGTATATAAAAGAACGCTGTAAAACAAATTTGTACTAAAAATAGATGGAGTTTAGTTGTAAAATACGCGAGTTAGAAAAAAGTTTGCCGTTTGCCTCCATATTTTTTTGTTCGACAAGGTGTATCAGTGTATTCATCGTCAAAATTAATTCTAAATTTAACGTTGCCTTTAGGAAGATATATAAGCGAACGTAATTGTGATACCGTTGGATCATTTTTGCCTTCGCCAGGTATTATACTATTAAAACGAATTAGTTGGCCTTCATTGTAATCTTAAAAAAAAAGTCGTAGCTTAAATTAATTGCATCGAACAGCTTTTTTATTAATTAATTAAAAACTGATAACCGTTATAACAGTTTTTCGAGCTTCTTTAGAGTACTTACCATAATTATAATTGGCAAATAAACCGAGCTGCCTTTAATTTTTTTTTTTTTCTATTTTAACATAAGCGCTATCGCATTCCATCTGCGTGTGACCTCTTTCTAGATACGTACGTCTGTTATATTATTTTATTATTTTCTATTGAAAAATTTGACAACTCGTTAGATAAAAAGTTATTTCGGTTTTGATACCCGGAACCATCTGAAAAAGGTATAATTGGCAGCTTATCAGATAAACAATGAGTCTCATGGTGATGTATTATGCAATAAATGTATGACGAAGCAGTGAAGTCCCCATTTATTTCGCTCCATCAATAGTTTGTACACTGATGAGTTCCAATATTGTACATGGTGAAATTGTGCACTTGTTAGCGTTGTTTGTAGTTTGTAGCGAACGCATTGACATCAGGACAAAGCTTAACTGCACAGAAAAAATTATGGGCCAAAAATATCTAATTAATCGATTGTTTGAATATCAATGGCAATTTAAACAATTTTTTTAATTGATTCAATTAAAAAATTTATTGAATTTTCTAATATATCCATACAGTGTTGACAACATGTATACAACATTTTTAAAAATTAGGCAAACTATTTTTTTTAATTTTATTTAGATTATATAATCAAACAAAGGTTTAATTATATCAATATATTATTTAAATAAAAAGAAAAAAAAATCGCAAATGATTAACTTTTAATAAGTTGAATAGTTTACCGATTTCAAATACACGCAAAATCGTGTTATTTCACTAGAGTTTGCAACACTCTTTTTGTTAAGATATTCGTGTACGCACGAAAACTTAATTTAGTTTCGTGTTTTATCTGTGGTAACAAAAGTGCACATGTGGATTTAAATAAACCTTATCGAAAAAGGACAATTAAACTATTATTTTTGTAAATAATTAAATTTTCAATAAGTATAAGTGTCATTAAACTATCATTTTAAAGTTGTGTGTGATTTTTTTAAGAAAGCAATTCAATTACAAGAAAAAGTTCAAGACAAGACAAGCAAAACAAAAATTTTGTCTTTACTTTTATTTGTTTTCTTATATTACATTTTTATATTAAAAAGCTTTAATTTTATTATAAATAAAGTGTCAATTTAATTTACAAACCTACATTTCTTTTTTTATTTAATGGGGGGCATATAACAAAAATTAAAATATACGAGTTTTCAATTAAAACTACCATTGTTTTCTTCTCAAGTTTCAATTAAAGTTTTAATCAATTTAACTAAACTTTTTAATTGAGGTTGTAAAGAAAAACAATAACTCTTTTAATTGATATTATTATTATTTTAATTAAAAGAGTTTTAATAAACTGTCTGCAAATTTTTTTAGTTAATACTATCATTTCAGTGGTAGGTGCAAAATCAATTAAAATATTAATTGATTCAATAAAATTTTTAATTGAAACCCGTTTTTAGTTTTTTCTGTGTGCTGCAACATCCATTGTGAAAACATGGCATAACCCATTTTGGGAATCAATTTTATCTTGTTTTTTTCTCTTTGCGCAAGCGGTTTTTTTTCCAGATGTGTCGCAATCGTCATTGCGAGGCCTACATATAGCCAAATTTTTTGCATCGAAGCTTCTTGAGAATGTAAAATATTAGTGAGGTAAACATTATATACATCAGTTTTTGAGGTAAAAGATGCAGCGAGATTTTGTTACGACAATAACGACTTTCAACTCGGTCCAAATTGTGTAAATAATGTTTTAGACACGTTTTAGAAATAATGTTTTTAGAATCAGTAACACCTTCTTGGTCGAGTATTTCAGGAGAGAAACTGGATCAACCAACCATCCTATTACCATTCCGCGATTTATGGATTGGGTTAACAGGAACATAAATTTTAAATAAAAGTATTTTCTTTTTTTTAGTTATCTGATGAATTTGATTTTTTTAGCCAATTGCGAAACATGGTCTTTTACAAACACCTTCTTAGCTTGCCAGGAAAGTTTCCAAAAGTTCTCAAAAAAGTTATTTCTATCGTCTTCCTCAAATTGTTAACACTTTTTCAATGCACTATTTAAACAAAATGTTGAAGAACATTTGGGTTCTATTTTTCTTTGAGGTTTTGGTATATCTTTATCGATTTTTTTCTATGACTTAAATAGTTTTTCCTAATTTGGAACAATATTATTACTATTTGCTAAAAAAAAGTATTGCTCTTGCAAGCAATTTGATTGTATAGAGATGCAATTGTTCTATGAACTAAAAGCACGAAATGAACGATTGAACGAAAAGATCGAATATTGGTGAACGATTCATATCGTTTAATTGAGTGAGTCGCTCACTTGATCTAGTCCGTTCATGAACAACACAACTCTACAGTTAAATTTTTTCAAAACACTAGCATTAGTGTACCTTGAAACGATTTTCGAGTGTACGCTGAGAGAAGTATATGCATAATATCGATGAATTTTTGCATTAGTTCTATGAACTGTCACTAGAACTCGTCCATTGAAACTTTTGATTAAACTAATGCAGTATTTCATAGAATTTAATAAAAAATTTCATATTATTTATTATAAATTTCATACGCCTAATGAAAAAGTTTAATTAAAAATAGTTTTATAAAAACCAGAGTTCAGAAAATACACACATCATACACACAATGTACTGTTTAAAAGAAACCCACACATATTTTTATTTTCATACCAATTATGTGTGTATCTAAATTTTGCGCATTTTATTACACAGACACGAGTGTTTATTGTTTTAATATTTGCTTGAGTACACGAACATGTATAGTTCACGTACTGTTTGATCGGAACATACTTCAACCACACATGTGCATCTATACTTTGAGTTCGTGAACTTGTAGGTGTACAGCTAAAAAAAAGTACATGAACAGTAGACATGTAGAGTTCACGTATTGTTTGATGGGAACATGCTTCAACCACACGTGTGTAGCTATACTTTGAGTTCGTGTACTTGTAGGTGTACAGCTAAAAAAAAGTACATGAACGGTAGCCATGTAGAGTTCACGTATTGTTTGATCGGAACATACATGAACGATAGACATGTTAGATTGTAGCTATATTTTAAGTACGTAAACTTATTACAGAAAATTTGTCTATTTTAAGCCCTGATGTTGAAATTAGTTGACAAATTTGTAAAGGTTACTAAATTTTAGTAGTTTTTGTAGAACGAAAATTAAAAATCGATTTGCTAAAATCAGCAAAACATTTTGCTAAATATTAGTAAAATGCCACAATAAACTTTTTTTATTCAAATTTAACCGTAATTTTTAATTTTTTTTAAAAGTTTTAATAAATAAAGTTGAAATATAGTAGTATATTGGATGTTCGTTGTATTTTTGTTAATATTCTTAATTACAAAAATATCTGATTTAAAAATTCAAAAAAAGAAAATAGTTAGTAATATTTTTGTTAATTTTAGCAAATCGGTTTTTAAAAATTAGTAAATTATTTTGCAACGAAAATTAGTAAAATAAACTATAATTTGTAAAATGGGGATAGAATAAAATTTGTACTAGGTACTAACTTCATACTAAAAATTAGTAGAAAAACTGTAAATTAGGATTAACAAGGGGAAGCATTAAAGTCCGATGTGCCAAATTTGGTATTAAAAAGATTAAATTCGGCTGTGCCGAATTTTTGGATACTCTCCATCTCGTATCATCAGATTAAGTATGCACCTTATATGTTTTAAATAAAAAAGTTCTGAAAGTGAATGTCCTTTAAATTTAATAGGGTTTTAAATAAATGTAATTAGAGTTTAAGAGTTTCCTTGCAAATTTATTAAAGGTAGAGAATGAGAATAAGTAAAAATAGTGTGCGAATAAAAGTTATGAATTTACATTGTTGAATTCGGGGATTTTGTTTCTGGATATTTTTTTGATCTGATAACGATTAAAGTGTCTGGCAACTCTGGTTAATGCAGTCAAATAAATAAAGAATTATAACTCAACTATTTTGTTCACACTTTTTCTTATTAATGATTCAAACTATCAACAAACAATTTGACTGAAAATTAGCAACACCTCTTCTGTATTGGCGGAGTATTTTGAGTTAACACAGACAGATGGACATACGGACAGACGACTTCTCTATTCATGCTGATCAAGAATATATATAGTTTATGGGGTCCCAGATATTTTTCAAAAGAATTACAAACATTTGACAAAGTGATATAAAAACCGTTTACAATTTTTTATACTAACTTTTTTTATGGGAGTGTAGAACACTTAAATAAAGGTTGATATTTGATTTTATTTCGAATGTAACTCAAAAAAAAAATTTTATTTTAAAACAATCCATTACAATAAAATTTTCTTTTTAAAAATTCTTTTGAGATCAGTTGTGTAAAATAATAAAAAAAAATAACAAAAACAAAAAATTAAATTACAGAATTCATTAAAAACAATAAAAAAAATTATATAGAAATTAAATTAAAATAAATTAAAGGTTTTGATCGTCATCTGATTTTGAAGACCTGCATTTTTTTATTACTATAAATTTAAATAAATATTTAAATATAAATAAATAAATATTATTATAAATTTTAATGCTGTTTTTATTTTAAATGCTTTTTTATATATAGTCCCTTTTGAGTTTTTAATTTTTTTCAATTATTTATTATAATGCAATTTAAATGGCGATAATCGGATAATGGATGGTATAAGTTTCTCTGCGAGGTTAAAATTAAACTGTTGTTATTCGCTGTTTCGTATTTTAAGAGCTGAGAACTTAAAATATAGCTACAATCTAACATGTCTATCGTTCATGTATGTTCCGATCAAACAATACGTGAACTCTACATGTCTACCGTTCATGTACTTTTTTTTAGCTGTACACCTACAAGTACACGAACTCAAAGTATAGCTTCACATGAGTGGTTGAAGTATGTTCCCATCAAACAATACGTGAACTCTACATGTCTACCGTTCATGTACTTTTTTTTAGCTGTACACCTACAAGTTCACGAACTCAAAGTATAGCTGCACATGTGTGGTTGAAGTATGTTCCGATCAAACAATACGTGAACTATACATGTTCGTGTACTCAAGCAAATATTAAAACAATAAACACTCGTGTCTGTGTAATAAAATGCGCAAAATTTAGATACACACATAATTGATATGAAAATAAAAATATGTGTTTGTTGCTTTTAGTTGTGTTTGTTTACATTTATGTACAAGTTTTTTATTCAGTGTGTGTATTTTTCTGAACTCTGATAAAAACAATAAAGCTTTTTTCATGAAATTAAAGAAATTTTTCATTCACATTGTTAAGAAAACTTCAGTAGGTTAGTGAAAAAATTTCATCAAAACCCGTCCAAGGAATTCTCTCTATGTATCTTCAAACAAATGTTTTATGTAGTTAAATATTTATTTCAATACTTGTTCACTGTAGTAATTGATAGTTTTTACCAAATAAGAGGTAAACATGACAAAATTCCATGTATATACGAGGGCGGCTCATTAAGTCCGTGACTTTTCGAACTTCCCCCGTAGTTATATGAAATGCAACACTGCTCCATCAACTACCACCTGGTAATAGACTACTGACAAATTTTGAGCAAGTTCCGTCATTTACTTTGCGATTAACAGCTGTTCAAAACATACAACCTCATGGATTTTTTTAAAAAGTGGTAAAAAGTGAGTTTCGAGTGCTCATTAAACATTATTTTTTAATGGGGACGCTGCACCATCGATTTCAAAGGTAAAAAAGTGGTTTACTGACTTTCGTTGTGGTCGCACAAGTACAAAAGACGCTGAACGTCCTGGACGGCCGATTGAAGTCAATACACCCGAAAATGTCGAAAAAATCCACGATATGGTGTTGGCCGATCGAACAGTAAAAGTGCGTGAGATTGTTGATGCCATAGGCATTTCATATGGCAGTGTTGTTTCGATTTTAAATGATCAGTTGGTCTTAAGAAAGCTGTCTGCAATACGGGTACCGCGTTTGCTCTCAATTGACCATAAACGTAATCATAGCCAATAAGGTGATGGCAACAGTTTTTTGGGATGCACGCGGGATAATCCACATCGATTACATTCTAAAAGGAAAAACAATAAACGGCGAATATTATGCCAACTTATTGCCGATTTAGCGAGGATTTAAAAAAAAAACGACCCCATATGGCCAAGAAATGCCTATTTTATGCACCTCGAAAAATCCTGTTTTTTTGGAATGGATACAAAAATTGGAGAAACGTTGGACTAAGTGTATTGAGCTAAAAGAAGGTTATGTTGAAAATTAATTTTTTTTATTCAAAAAAACTGTGTTTCATTCAAAAAGTCACGGACTTATTGATCTGCCCTCGTACGAGTATATTTTCAATATTAAAAAATAATCAAGTTTGTTACATATTGACATTTAAAAGAGACCTATATTAAGGACCTAACTCTAGTGAATATAATAGGACAAAAATTACTATTTATTCCTATTCCCTTTTAACTGTACTAGGGTTGTATAAATCGAATTTCGACTAGTCAACTTTTTGGAATTCTGATGAAAAAGTCGCAAAGTTGACTTTTGCTTTCAACTTTTCGACTTTTTTATTAGTGATATATTAATAGTTTATAAGTAAATTAAGTTGTAGTCGATAACACAATAGGCAAACATAAAGCGATTGTTGCCAAAAAAAAAAATGCTAAATAATACCCAAATAAGGTAAAATCGTACAAAATATTCCGATTTGGATGTAAATTATGTAGAAACCCATTTCATTACACGGTGAGAATCAGTACGCTAAAGTATAATACCTCAAGTGTAAAAATTCGTTCACTGCTTTATTTAATTTCTTTAAATATGGGGAGATTTAAATGATTTTAGACCTTTGGAAATTTGCTTGATGAGATTAGTCTTGTAGTCCAACCATTATGTGTTTGGTGACATTAAAATTTTAATTTTTGGTTATGACTTTTGGGGTTTTTGGAAAAAACGACAATTTTTTAGTAGTGAAATGAGAATAATTAGCAAAAAGGATTTTATTTCGAACTTTGTCTTAAAAATTGGAAAAGTTTTAGACATTTCATTTAAAAGATTATTTTAACGTTAATAAAATTCGAGTTCGTTATCATGACCACTAAAGCATAACATTTTTAAAAAATTCGAAAAGTTTAAAAGTCGACTTTTTGTTGCAACTATATAACTCTAAAATGAACCGGATCAATAATATATATTGGAAAATGTGCGTCCAGTTCCTATATATTAACTTTAGTCTTAACAAATTTTAATTTTATGGGTTTTTTGAGCGGGGAGGTTTCTTAACATGTCCTTTCTAGCTTTGTATTATTAAATGAGGGCATGGAACAAAGTTATTTTAAACATAAATCTAAAAAAAAAAATTACAATAATGGTGATGGGTGTAAGAGACTCTAACTGACCCATTATAGCACTCTTATTTATTTATTACTGACAATTTGTCTAATTAATCTTAGCTATAGTAAAGTTAAATTGAATAAAAACTGACGAGCGTGATCTGCAAAGAATATATTTTCACAATAAAAATTGACTTTTCAAGGTACACATAGTCGGTTTCCATACTGCTCAGTGTCGCTCAATCTGCTCTTTTTTTATTTTAGAAAGGTTGAGATTAAGAAGAATAAACGTTTTGCTCTAAAAATTATAAACACTATTAATTTTTACATCAGACTAGAATAGTTTCTGCCTTTTTTTATGGACAGGCGTCATCAGTAATTTTCCATTTTTTTTTTTTTTTTTTTTAATTGTCTCTATATGATAAATTTTTCTACAACCTGCGGCTGTAAGAATCAAACCTGCGCTTCTTCTTACATTACAAACGTAGCAATACCAAGTCATGACCATTTACCGATCAGAACCAAATATAGCCTCGAATGTAATGCAGCTAAATTGCAGTTTTATTTACTATTAGCTTTTACTATTATTGTATATTATACTCACAAGTGACCAACACTATTCTATTTTTAGATTTTTGTTTAATTTTCTAATCTCCTCCCTCCCTATTAGACAACTTTACCAGATTGATGTATGGTTTTTACATTCAGTGTAGACAACTTTGCGTTTATATTGAGACATCGCCACAGGGCAAATTTTATAATGTATTTTAGAACAGTGTTATTTAAACGTCATATAGACAGTCGCAATTAATTTTTAACTAATATTCGTTTGACAAATTTTTTATTTCTTCCGAAACTTGCACCGAGCAAATTAAAATATGTTGCAGAAATTTAAAAGTTTAAATTAATTACAAGTTTCATATAATTTTTATTAAACATAAAAATGAAAATTATCCAAGTTCGAGGCCATACTCTATATTTCTTTATTAAGATATTGTCCTAAAAAATAATCTATAGAGTTTTTTGTTTTCAAATTTATTATTTGACCCTTTCAGGAATGTGTTGATAGATCTATTTCGGGAATTTTCTAGGTTCCCATCATCAGAACACGTTTTGAAAGCGGTAACAGTCCCATGCCAAACATCAAACATTCATATAAACTAGTTTACCCACTTGTTTATAAACGAAACACAAAAATAAAAATGAGGAAAAAACAAAAAACGTATATTGAATATCTACCAGAGGTGGACCTTGCACATAACAAACACGTTTTCAATTTATTTTTTGATCAATGGTGATAATCTTTAACTTCGAGCTCATATATTAGTTCTCATGTAGTGAGAAAACAAAAAATTTTTATCAACATGTTGCTATCATATTTAAGTGTCAAAAAATGTTTTCATTCGCTTGCCCGAGTTCGGTATTTTGTTGCTGAGAGGCGTGTGAAGTGTAATCTCTGTATTTGTATACACTATTCGGTACATCCAAAAGTGTAAACTGAAACAAATTATAAAAAAAATTAATTTGAGATTATTTTGCAAATAACTTTTTTTTTGAAAATTTTAATGCAAACTTTTTAAGTACGCTTATAAACAAATTTATACTACTTAAAACTGGGCTTTTACTTGTCTCAACTGCAGAAATATAGCTGTTTATATATCAATTGTTTCCCTATAGCTAAAGTGTTAGAAGAAAACATTGTTTTTTAAAAAATTTGAGTATTTGTTTTTCATGACGATTTTTCATCACCCACGATTGTCCCGTTAAAAATTCAACGTTTTTTAAAGAAGCACCCTAATGTATATTCTAGTAATGAGTCCACTTTTCTAAGTTGAATAAACATTTAGAAACAAAAAAATGCCATCACAAAAAAAAAAATAATAATAAAAACCTTCAGAGAAAGATTATAATTTGTTTGTATTCTTTTTTTAATCTACCAACAAAAAAAGATGAAGTAGAATAAAAAATAAGTATGTACATGTTTGTACAGGTTCATGAAATTACCAGCATTAAAAAAAAATCTATGTGGCGCCAAATATGACAGGTAGAGAGTATCTTGGGTGATTATAGCACACAGTGCCAACATTATTCATAAACAAGTAAAGCTGTATGTGTATAAAAACACATGCACACGCATTTAATTTCAAAGTGGTATTTCTTGTTCTTACGTTTGCAAAAAGGGAAATAACAACATTTATTTTATAAGTCAAAGGAATGACAATTCAGTTACAAACGACTTTTAGACCATTTAATATACAGAGAAAGAACTATAAACTACATACAATACAATTCACCCATCTACAACACTTTGAGGTGAAATATTTTCAAAATTGATTTTATTACCTGAATAACATTTTGTTTACATGTTATCCCATGTTTAAGCATGCTTAATCCTTTCGCGTTAAGCATTAATATTTAACGTCTCAAAAATTATAGCGGTTTTAAGTTTAAAGCTAATTAAAAATAATAAAATTACGGTGTTTGCTTGGATTTAGTCAAAGCTACATCAATTTCTAAATCTCATTGTACATAAAGTGTGTGCCCAAATAAACGTTAACAAACATTTTTCCATATAACTTGTTTTGCGATTGATCTATGTTTGAACAGTGTGTCAAATAATAATATTTTTTGATTTTTCAAAATTAATTGTATAGTTAGACTAGGTTCACACACGGCAATTATACTTGCGCAATTCTTGAGTTTATAGAAGAGGGAGGAAAAGAGAATGGAAGGGGTACAGACTTGCCCGTACTCCAATTCCGTTTTGTTTTGTCATCCGCAATTTTCTACACTGCAGGTTGATATACGAAAATTGCTGAAACAAACTTTTCCTGTGTGAACACAAAAGCAATTTCAAATGAGAATTGAAGAAGAATTGCGCAATTATAATTGCCGTGTGTGAACCATGACTTAGTTCACAATAAATAATCAAAAGCAAGCGCGTGAAGAAGTTTTTTAAACTTTTCAAAAAAGTCACAATAAAGTTACACGTATCCAGTCAATCTGTGTAAAATGTGGTAGTACAGTTTAACAAGGACATTACAATTGTCATTGGTGGGTGCTGTAGTGTAACGGTTAGTGCGTTAGACTGTTACACAGATGGTCCCGGGTTCGATTCCCGGTGACGGCAACATCAATTTAGAAAAATAATATATATGAGTTTTCTATCACTTATATGTATCGCTGTTCGGTGTTTCCATAGCACTTAACGCCACCGAAGTAAAATAATTAATCAGGGCTATGAAACAAAAAGCTTCAATAAATTCGCCAACTCTTCATCAGGTGGCGAGCAAAAACTGTTCTAAGACTTATCTACTCGCGCCATTACAGTGTTGCCATGTTTGAAGCCCTTCATCTTTCACCACCTTTCATCTCTCCACTATCCCCTTTCCAAAGAAAGCAACACATTAATTAATAGGAAGAATTTCCTGAGTGTTGCTTCTCTTTTCAAAAAAAAAAAAAAGGGGAAAAAGATGGAGAAGATTTTGAGAGATGATCCAAAGGTTTCTGGCTGCGAAGTATCATGCAGCGTCCAAGTTAAAACAATTGTTAGGCTTTGTGCATTTAAAGTGCAACAAGTTAAAGTGCAAAGGAGAATACTGCAGCCAAAATTGAGCAAAACTAATAAAAAAGTTTTTTTTTTTTGTCAAAAATTCGAATGTTGTACTATGGACGAAAAAAGTTATTTATTTGTGGATTTTTCACATGTTCCCGGAGTAGGACAAAACAAAACAAAACTATCGAAATTTCCTAAAAAAATCATAAATCTATTTCCAACCTTCCATATAAGTGGACAGAAAAATCACAACAGAAATTTCCTATGCGAAGCATACCTGAAAAATTAAAACAAAAATATATTAAACGCTTAACTTTTATATAAAATGCTATAGATTTTAAAAATCTGTATAAAATTCGAATCGATAAAATGTTTAAAACTATCGCTTAACTCAGTCGCTATTAACTAGGGTATTCAAATTACTCGGGTTTGGTTTTGTGCGAATAACGAGTAACTTAATTTTGAGGTTTTTAACTTACTCGATTAATAGAGTAAGATTTTAAAATTACTCAATTACTAAAATATAATGGTGCACATCAAATGTATATCATGGTGCTATACATTTTTGTACACATTTTGTGACATATATATTAGAAGTACAGTTTTCTCCTATAAGTTGTGGAAAATTCAACAGAAATTAAAGTGTAATTGTTATTGACATTTCGTTAATGAATATTAATTTCAAATATTTTTTTTAATAACTGATGTACAATACAGGCTGTGTTTTTGTTGCTTTTGTCATAGCAAAATATTTGCATATGAAACCAAAATTCACAAAAATCATAAAAATTTAGAATTATGAAAAGTAGTTGTATATGATTTTCTAAAGGAAATTTTAGAATACAAATTTGAAATTTCCAACTTATCCATTGTGCTTAAACAATGTATGAATGTATACCGAAAATCCTTTTAGTGAAATAAAAAAAATAATAATCCCAAAACAATACCATGTACATACCCAGCAAAAATAAATGGAACAACTTGTAAATGAATCATCTGTTTCATTACATCGACACGAAGTAATCCCTTACGGGGCTATAATAAAAATATGCGAATTTGGAGTTCTTTTCCACGAGTGACAAGAAGTTAACACTTTGGGGGGTTTTTGTTTTAATTTTTATACACAATAACGATTTAATTTTAATTTAAATCCATATTGATATATTATGAAAGTTTATAAAGATATACAACTTTTAAACAGAAAAATTATTTTAAAAATAGTATTTCGAACTGATTTTACCATTTCTATGTGAGCTAAACATACGAAAGTTAATGAATTATTTTAAACAGAATTTTTTTTTAATACCGAATAAAGTAGAATTTATACTTAGATTTAATTAAAGTTTTATAAAAGCAAATTTACCAGAGTTTTGTTAAAAACATTTTTTAACATTTGGATTCATTCCATTTGGGTATTCTAGTTCATAGTTCATTTCGTTCATTTGCATTTATTTAACTAGTTCGTTCTTTTAGTTCATAAGTTTGTTTGACAATTTTTTCTATATTAGAGAGAATTTTTAATGAACTGTTAAAAAGGAATTAGTTCAATTTTAACCATTCATTTTGGATTTTCGCTTATAATGTGCAGATTTGTTAGACAAAAAATTGACCAATATACCAATAATAATAATTTAAAAAAATTGTCGAACAAACATATGACCTAAAAGAAGGAACTAGTTTAATAAATGCAAATGAACGAAGAGAATTATGAACTAGAAAGTCCAACTCTTTAAAATTGTAAAATAGCCCACTGTGTTATGTGCTGAAGAGTTTCGATGGAATTCAAGGTTCGTTTACCGAGTTTGAAGGCTTGAGAATACAAATTTGTTTTACATTTTATTTCAATACCGAATGACAGGACATAAGTCATTACATAGTACATTACTCTAAGGAAAGAAATAATGACTTACTGATAATGGGTTATAGAAATACTTATTTGTAATTGCAAAATAATGAGTTACTGATAATTATCGATTTCATATTTTTGGTTCTAATATTATATTAATTCGTTTTAAAAATGTTTACAACTAAATTTTCCAAGCTAAAATAATTTTAAAATGTTTTACAAGATTTCTTAAAAAAATAACTTAAAGGTAAACACTTATTTTGTAACTCCTTGGTAAACACTTATTTCATCATGGTGAGTAACCACTCATTCCTAATATAAAAGTAATTACTTATTCTTTAAATATGAGTAACCAAGCAGGTAACTCATTCTTCTGAATTTTTTTGTAAGCGAGAGGGTAATGACCACCCATGAATTTTGGACCATCGCGAACAAAAGTAATCTAGCGAGTGATTAGCCTGGTAACTAGTGAATCCCTTTGTGAGCTACGTACATGCTTAATTAATTGGCAATGTCTGTTTTTGCTGGGTATTTTTGCTGGGATAATAATATAGAATGTTTCTATGAATATGGGTAAACCAATTTAAATATTCATGTCATTTTGTTTACACCCGAGTAAAAATAATCTTATATAATGTGAAACAGTTTTGTTCAATTTAATACAGTTAAGTATGGCATCATATATAGTAAGATACAATTTTACTTGCCATTGCAATTTTTCGTAAAACTGCATATTTAATTGTGTCTTACAATATCTTATACCATACGTTATTAGACGGTCAATATATAATTGGATTAACAGAATTATGTATGGGATTAAACAAAACTATGTATTGCCCCATGTAAAAATAATAAAAAACACTTTTAAGTTGTAGAAAATTAAAATTGTAATATCAACTCGAAAATTGGCATTGAAAATATCTATTAAAATTATCTTAAATAAACAGCTTCTTTCATGTGCTCTTAGAAGCAATAATGCAGGTAGTTTTTTGCTGGGATATTAAATTGTATTTCAATTAGATATATGGCTAATCAAATTTGATACATTTCTTTGTTGCATCATATTATTTTTTTTTAATCGGGCCACAAAAGAAATTTTGCATGAAAATGTTAGTGAGTATACGCAAATAAAAATTATTTTAAATATACACTTTAATGCTTAAGGTGTGTACTACAAATTTGCTATTCAACATATCGCACACCTAGTTCAAAAGTGGCTCAACTCAAATTTTTAATTTTTTAGAAATCGAAAAAAAATATTTTCAACTTTATACCAATTGAAACATAAAGAAAGACATATTTTTTTTTGTTTAGCAACAGTTAACAACAACAAAATACACTGATATTTTTTTTATTGATGAACATGTATATGGTGCATAGTTTAAGCATATAAACCCGAAAAATTAAAATTTTGAATTGATTCACTTTTGAACTAGGTGTGCGATATATGCTTTGTAAGGCAATTATAAAATGCTGCTTGATATATTAAAAACTTTTAATATTACTCAACAATAACTGAAAAAATTTTCAATAGAATGAAGATAATTAACAAAAATTACACTGAAAATTATAACTCACACCGAAACTACACAGTGGTGAATCCTCAGATTTTAATAAAACTTGGATATGTTGTTCTGAAAAAAAATATAAGACACGTATTTTTTTGGTTTGACCCTGTTGACGATGTCCATCTTGGGGCCCCTTCCCCTATATACAATTTATAATTTTGCGAATTTAAAAGTATTTAATATGATTTCCTAAGTAACCCTAAACCCAACTAAATATCATTAAACCATCAAAAAAAGTGTGTTTTCCAAAATAATCGCGTTTCTCTTTTTAAGTTCCAAAAATTACAAAAAAATTGTATTGTACTTTTATATTTTTTGGTGGTTTAATATATATTTTGGAATGTGATATATATTATAAGATCTATACATTGATGTAGCTTTAATTAAATCTAAGCAAAAATTTAAATTTTAATATTTTTAATGGGCTTAAAGCTTAAAACGCGAATGCATTTAGCATGATTAAACATCGGCTAGCATATGGACCAAAAGTTATTCATGTCATTGAAAATGTTTTACCTCAAAGTGTCGAAAAATTTTGAAATTCGTCATATAATCTTTTTAAAAAAGTCTCTCAATAGATTTTCTTAATCTAGTACAAAGCAATTGAGGCATTCACACAGGTAAAAATGTAGCTATTTGGCAATTTATTTCTCTGTGTGTTGATTTTTTCATATAAATGCTAATGCCAAAGCACTGACATTTATATGAAAAAAACAATGCCTCAAGGCTTAAATTTGTTTTTTGTATTCACTATTTCGAAATCTTGTACACTTTAGAACTAGTTCAACCATTTTCTACTAGGTTGTGTCGGGAATTGATTCTAAATTTTTGTTCTGACAATCAATGGCAAAAAAACATATTTTCATAATTAAGTTATTTTTATGTTTAGAAATTTTTGACATTTGACATTTCGAAGATATCAACATAAAGTAAAATAGTGCAAATTTTTAGTTTTAAATAAGAGCATTTCCATAGAAAGTGAAAAAATTAGAAGTGGACAAATAATTCCTTCTGTCGTGTATTATATAAGAAAAAGTCTTAAATTTTTTTAAATTAAAAAGGCCAACACATATCTTAGTTGCCAGGATGATATAATGGACTCCAAAGTTACGTTTAAAACTTTAAACTTTTAAACTTTCATTAACTTTTCATTTTCAGTAACATTTTGTCTTAAGTATTTAATTATTTAAGAGCGATGCTGCAAGTATACACATATCTCAAAATAATTGTTACAAATAAAATGAACTCCAAAAACGAATACAAAGATAATATAGATCAGTAAATGGTAAATTTTTGATTAGCATTCATTGACATACTAATGTCACGTTCGTCATCTCACATCGAAATGTTGATCTCGTTACTTTTGCGTTGCTGGTAGCTGGTGTTTAAAACTTTTAATTTAAATCATGTTTGTTGTGACTAAATTAAAAATAAAAAAAATATTAGAAATAGCAAGCAGTTATTTTTTTTTTTTAATTTCACACTTTGTAGCGTCATGTTACCTGGCAAATAATTTACTTTGAGTAGTAAAATATTGATATATAAAATTGTATTTTTTTCGTCGATGGCATGCTTAACTAATAGTAGTAAGGAAAATGAACGACGGTATAGAGAAAAATTTAGAACAGACCCACTTAAGTCACAAATCAAATTTCATATATTCTACTTAAAACACAGACCATTAGCATCTGAAAACGTCAAGACCCTGGGACTGGGGTATATTTTTCTAAAATATGCGCTGCATCTGAATCTGGCCTCATCTGACCCCAAATATCATATTTTCGAGATATATTAACCTAAAATTTTGAACAACTCGCTTTTTCGCAATATTCGGGAATTATGACATCGTGAATTGAGTTTTATTTTGAAAACTTTTTATGTTATCGGACAATCCTTTCTGTTCGTATTCAGCGCACGTCAAACATTTGATAAGTCTACTCTAGTGTCAGGGTTGGCAAACTTGTTGGCCTGTGTAATTGAATTTATTTAGTTTACATGCTATCCACGGCAATTCTCAAAAATAAATTCTCCATATATACTTTATATTTTTTTTTAATTTAAAAATAATAAAAAAAAATTTTGTTAAATCATTGCTACCACCTATCTCATAGGAAATGTATATTAAATAGCGCTACGTAACGTCACGTTTCAAACTATATGTGGTAAAAGAAAGTCATGAAAAGTTTTATTGAATAAGTAAATAGTAACATAAAGTTCAAATATTCCATATCATATTAAAAAAAGTTTTATCAAAAAGTGTTTTGCGTTTTTGTAAAAGGCGAAAAAACCAATTTCTATTTTTTGTCACATCACGCCACCACCGTTAATTGATTATATTTTAGGACCGTACAGCTCGATTGTTTTATTATTTTTACTAAATATAGATTAAAAAAATATGGTTTTCGTTGTTTTTCACCTCATTAAACCGTAAGACGTTAACGTATGTGACTATGGAAATGCCCATATATTGTTGAACAAATGAATGTTTTAAACGGGGACGGTAATTTTTGTTATTTTCATAAAGTAAAAAGTATTTTTTTGACTTTTATTTTTATGATAAAATTAATTTTTTGTTTTTAAATTTTCCTGCACAAATAAAATTTTTTAATTCCTTTTTTAAAATATTTGATCTTTAATAAATGAACCTTTATAAAATGTCAAGAATACATAGATAATTCAATTATAGTATGTGAGTATGTTCATAAAGGTTTATAATCGTGTGTTAACCAAAGTTTGAAAATTTAAAAAAAAATTATATTAGTTTTAACATTTTTACGTGTTGCTAAAAGGTCATATTTTCTGTTCCAATGACATTTCGAAGCAAAGAAATAAAAAAAAAAATTATTTTGTTGTCACAGTATACGGTGTATCACCGAAAATATGCATACAGCTGTTTAAACTTTATAGTTTAATAAAAATTAAGCCTTAAAGTATTTTAAAATGAAACAATTTTTTTTTGTTATTACTGGCTAAAGAACGTGACTGGCACTCTAAAGCATGGTGGTGGTTCGGATTTAGTTCGAGGATATGTGACGGCATCTAGGGTCGGGAATCTGGTTTTTATAGACGGAACTATGGACAATTACTTGTACCTTAATATTATATAAAAAACACAACTTAAAAGAAAGTTGGAAGATTCATTCTTATTTCAGCAGGACAGTGATCCAAAGAATATACAATAAATGTACAATAAATAAGAAAAAACAAAAGCTGAAAAAAAATTTTGAAAAGTATTGTTTTGTTATAATTACCAAAAAAATAAAAAAAATAATAATAAGTTTATTTATAATATTGGTATTTGATTAAAAATAATTCATGGAGTTATTAATATGTTCCTGAAATAAAATGATTCAAAAAAGTTCATCAATTTGGTCTTATTTAAGAATAACGCAATCACGTATGCTCAAAAAACGTTCGAAAAAATAATGGTTAAATATTTTTAGCATTACAGTAGTCTTAAAAATTCATCGAAAGTGTCATTACCTTTTAGATTTAAAACGAAAAAAATTTTTTTTTGTCTAAATTTTATTTTAAAATGTTTTTTGTCTCCTGAAAAGTAATAATTTTTGAGAAATGAGGTTGCGTTAGTAAACCCTCGATATATGTAAAGTTTTTTCTTTCTAATTTGAGGGCCCCTAACAAGAGCCTGAAGTCAAAATAGAAATAAATCGACAAACAAAAAGTCGATAGTGAATGGGTTAAAAAATATTTATTTTTCCTCAATCCCGTTTCTAAGTTTTAACGTGCCACTAAGTTCATAACAATTTTAGGACGCGTTCACGAGATATGATATTTTGAACATCATCTGTTTTACTAAAAAGTCACTGTAAAGCTAGAAATTAAAAACTTTGTACAGTGCGGGGGGTAGTGGGTTCGATTCCCACCAGAGACACTGGTCTGCTTTCGCTGCAACGCGTCAAAGGCCATAGTAGCTAGTGCTCGGTTAGGGTAATAGTATATAATTTGTAATTATATGATTATTAATTAATAAAAAAAAAAAAAAAAAACTTTGTAAGGTCCAAGAGAATACATACACCAAATTTTTTTCACCCAAATTGTTTTATTCTAAAAAAACTTAAAGGCTAATTTTTTATTAAAATATGTATTTTATACAGCCGTTTACTTAGTTTTCTGTATGTGCAATGAACAATATAGGTTCTACATATCTACATTCTATATCTATCTACATTCCACTGAATATCAACCACATTTAAATTGAAATAATTATCTTTAACACATTGTAAGAAGTTCATTCATATGCTACAATCTGACAATTTTTCACGCTTTAAACATGTCATGACTCGGTTATATTAGTTTTTTGTTTTTATATACATCGAGATTATTTGTATGTTATTTTCAATTTATAACGAGCTTTCAACCTCCGTATATTTCCACTCGTTTTCTTTGATTTAAATCCACAAATTAACTTCAACATGAAATTTTTTAAATGGAAAGAAAAAGTTAGCCGGAAAATATTTTTAAAGAATTTTTAAATAAAAACAGAAACTGACAAGATTAAGAACATATTTTGAGGGAGTAATTTAAGACAAGAATCTAGTCATCACGATTTTAAAATAAATGGGGAAAACCCAAAAACTTTAATGCTCACATAGTGAATACAGCAGCCAGCAACCAGTGTTGCCAATTCAGCCATTTTCTGGCTAGATTTAGCCATTTTTTAACACGTGTATCCGCACAAAATCGCATTAAGCCATTTTTTCAGCCATATTTAGAAAATATTTTTCCTTTTTAGGTTTTGGCTATTTAATATTATTTTTGAGCAAATAGTGTAACAAATTTGATCAATTCAATTGTTCAATACGACGCAACACACAAAAAAATAAAAACCCATTTCAATCATGAAAACCACCGATTCAAAAACTTTAATAGCTGAAATTCCGCCAACAACGAAAATTGCTAATTCAATTAGAAATTAATAGCTCTTTAATTGAATTATTTTTCAATTAAAGAAAACCAAAAAAAATTGTCGTTGCCATACCAAATGTTTTTTTTTTTTTATAAAATTATTGTTTTCATGCCATTTTAACATTGAATTTAAACGGGCATGAACTTCTCATTTAGTTAGCATATTGTTTATAATTAAGTGAACAAACTCACACAGAAATTATTTTTTTTTCTTTCTATTGAAGGGTATGGACTATTGAAACTATATAGTTTAGAATTTTTCTTTGTAGAAATTAGCCTTTTTTTTGAAAACAGATCATTTTTTTTTTGTTTGTTTGAAATAATTTTTAATTTATATTTTCAATTTTTATAGAACGAAATAAAACTTTAAAAATTACATTATCAATTTTATGATAATGTTTTAGAATAAATAAATATTCAGACTTAAACAACTGAAAGTAAATTGTTGAACTTATTAAAGTCATAAACTAAATAAAGTCATAAGAATATTTATCTAATCTTATTGAAATGAATTTAAAATATTTATTACTAATACTAATAAACATAAACATTTATAAAAAACAACAACATAAATATTACAAAAAACAATAATAATGTGTTGATGTTTGCGATAATATAAAAAAATTTCAAGCAAGTTCCGAATTTGAGCAAATATTTAATTAATCCAATTAATTTTTAATTGTCAGATTTTAAAATTTTAATTAAAATAATTAGGGAAATATTTTTTCGGTCTTTTGAATTAAAATTTTATGACAGAGTTTTATATTTTTTGTTAAATGTTCTTCGTTTTTCCTTATTTTTTTATTTTTAATTTTCTTTTGCTAGTGTAAATTTTCATTAATGTTTTCGGGATTAACAATTTTTTTTATATATTAATTTTGTTTTTTTTAAGTGTTTTTTCACTCGTTTTATAGTTTTGCTTTTTTCTGTCTTTTTAATTGCAATTTTATTACGCAATTTTTAAATTTTTCTTCAATTTTTTCTGAGTATGAGGCTTTTTCTCATAAAAACATTCTAAAATTCTAAGAAATGTTTAAGGATTACACAAAATGTCATCTATTTAAATTTGTTATTACAGATTTCGAGGGGGAATTTCGACTTTCTTAATAATAAAAATGGTAAAAAACTATTTTTTTTTTACCAAAAATCTGTAAAAAAAAATATTTAAGACTTTTTTAAACTTTTTCTTAATTTTCCAAAAGGCGATATGGAAAATTTTACCTTTTCGGTTTAAGACACATTGTTTAATAGCGAAAATAAACTTTTAAACCTATGATAACTTTTTTAATTCAAGAAAATGGATCGTGCTACCAAAAATCCGCTCGCCTGACACTATTAACACTTGTGTCATAGCTTTGCCAGTTTAGCCATTGCAATTTTTATAAATTTCCTTTAAATGTCCTTTAAATCTAATTTTAAATTAAAAAAATTCCACTTAAGCAGAGATTTTTATAAGCAAAAGCATAATATGAAGATAAAGATAACAGATTTTAAAATTTTAAGATTCCGGTGTGGAGGAATAATTTAAAATATTCTTTGTTTTGTTTGCATGTGTTGTTTTGTTTGTATCCAGCAAGAATACCCAAATTTTGACAATTTAGTTTTTCCCACATTTTTGTCATCACCAAAGAAGACAAATTTGCCTTTATTGCATTTTTTGCCATTTTTATCCATATTTGCTTGTTTAGCTATTTTTTTGTTTTCATCTTTGAATTGCTTTTTTCTCATTTAGTTTCCTGTTCCTCTTAAATAGTGTAATTTTTAACCTTTTTTGCAGTTTTGCTATTTGTTGAATTTTCTTTGAAATTTTTTTTTGCCTTAAACGAAATGGTTTCTTTTTTTTGTCATCACAAATCCCACAAAATTAGAATGCCTTGTTGCAAAAACCGGGTAGGAATTGTAAGTCTTTCACTATTAATTATTTTGCAAAATTTAAAGCCTGGCTAAATTTAAAAATAAAATTTATTAAAAATATAATAACCTTCTTCCAAAAAAAAATTTTTTCAACTTTTTTAAAAATTTACACACTATTTTTGTGGACGCTCATAAAAAAAAATTACTGAACGTCTTATAGTTTTGCGTAACTATAATATGGCTGTAGTTAGAGAGAGGAATATCATAATAAATACTATATTAGATATTGCTTACCAATTTGTACATAAATATTGATACAAACCCAATAAAGTTTCGTAACCAGGTACTTTTTGACCTCATACAAAACTAGTATAGGTTATCCTACACACAGAGAAATAAAGTGACAATAGAATTTAAAATTGTACTTTAATGGTAACAACTTAGAGAGAGGAATATCATAATAAATACTATATTAGATATTGCTTACCAATTTGTACATAAATATTGATACAAACCCAATAAAGTTTCGTAACCAGGTACTTTTTGACCTCATACAAAACTAGTATAGGTTATCCTACACACAGAGAAATAAAGTGACAATAGAATTTAAAATTGTACTTTAATGGTAACAACTTATAACTTCAGTTAGTACAACGATTTTGATATTAAATTTCTGAATATTTTGGGTGTTGCTACTAAAATTCAGTTGAATTAACCAAACTTTGTAGTGAAAACAGATGTTCAATTGTCCCAACTGACTGAAATTCGTATTAACCGAATTTGAGTCGTTGTGACGGCATTTCAGTTGGCAAATAGCTAAACTGTTCTCTGTGTGTACGATCGGCATGCCTAACTTCAACTTCTTTATTCTCAATATCATGTCCACTAAAAAGGTGTAACTATGGACTGACTCTAACCAAAATCAAACAGCTTTTTCCCTGGCCCGATATTGGTTGGTGGGCCAAATTTTCATGTATGAGCCCTTTTTGCATATATTTAATTCCATATACTTCCATATTTGCCCATATTTTCCCGGTGACGACAACTTCAATTTAGAAAAAATAATATGTATGAGTTTTCTATCACTTATCACGCCTACCTTCGGTGTTCCCATAGCACTTAACCCCACCGAAGTAAAATAATGAATCAGGGCTATGAAACAAAAAGCTTCAATAAATTCGCCAACTCTACATCAGGTGGCAACCAACAACTGTTCTAAGACTTATCATCTCGCGCAATTACAGTGTTGCCATGTTTGAAGCCCTTTATCTTTCACCACCTTTCATTTCTCCACTATCCCCTTTACAAAGAAAGCAACACATTAATAAAAAGGAAGAATTTCCTGAGTGTTGGTTTTTTTTTTTTAAATAAAAATAAAAAAAAAAAAAAAAAAAAAAAAAAAATATATGACCTGCTTTGGCGAATATGGAATAACCCATGAAAAAAAGTTTATTCAAGTTAATTCGGAAAATGGATTAATAAAATTTAATAAAACAAAATCCAATTGTATTAGTTTGTATTTATTTGAAATAAAATCTAATACAATTTAATCGGAATTTTAGTCTTATCTGATTGAGCTCTAAATGCTTTTAAATATTAGTAAATACAATCAGATATGATCATATGTATTGATATGTTTCACCTTATGCAATATCTTTATATAGAACCGAATAGCCTCTTATTTTATCAAATAAGTTTTTAATAAAATTTAATACATTTGAATAAGATTTTTTTTTCATGGAAACATATATTTCCATATATATCTATGTATGAGCCACCTTTTGCAAATATAAAATCACATGTATCTCCATATATGACCATATATGAGTACCGGAATCATATACACTTCCATGTATGCCCATATATGCAAAATAAATATATGAACATATTTGTACATATTTGCGGTTTTTAACCGGGCAGTTTTTTAAAAATTGTTATATTATTTTTGATAGTAAAAATAAAAAAAAATCGTTTATTTTTACGGATTTTTGATTCTTTTTTTTTTTGATTTTTAGTTAATTTTTTATCAAAATAAATAAAAAATACATTTGATTTAAAAGCAAAGGGATTGGACCGGTTTTTAACTATATGTTTAATAGTTTTAAAGTACATATTCCTTTGTTTTTAACGACAAAATATTGTGAGTCTGCATAATGGAATGAATATGCAAAGATAGATAAAGTTTTCTATATAATGCTAGGAAAATTTTTATTGTCTTATATTCAGAAAAAAATTAAATAATCAAAAAGAGATTGATATTGATTATTTAGATCATTTTATGATTAATACTTTACAATCAAACAAAAAATGTAATGTAAAGAAAACAATTTAGAGAATTTTTTTTATTAATTTTTTTTATAAAAACCATAAAAACATATACAATTGGTTCCTTAGAATAATTGTATTGCATTTACAACATACTACTTTGGTTATAATTTATGATGCATGATGACATTATACGTAGTAGTAATTTCCTTATATCTTATATTTATAATACAAAACCACCCGAGCGTATGATTATTGTTTTTACTCCTTTTAAGTTAAAATCACTCATACGCACTTAAGTAGTAGTTTAAACAATTAAATGGTTGTGCATTTTGAAAATGTTCTTTAATTTGTCTTTTTTTCCAAATCTGTACATCAAAACAATTGCAATATTTTTTGAAATAAAATCGAATTAAAACTGTTATGAGCGTTTTAAGGCCAACATTAAAAAAAAATTAAATTCAAATTTTTAATAAATATACTAATCAGGGAACTGAAGTTTATGCAAATGCATATTTTTTCCTTAAGTCTGAAAACAGGGTAAACAAAATATATTTGCGAATCAATGAATTTTTATTAAAAATAAAAATTATGTTTCTTCGAGCTTTAATTGAAAACGAAAATTATTCAAGTTCGAGGCCATACCCTATATTTCTTTATTATGATATTGTCCTAACAAAGAATCTATAGAGTTTTTGTTTTAAAATTTATTGATAGATCTATTTCGGGAATTTTCTTGGTTCCTACATCAGAACACGTTTTGAAAGAAGTGACAATCCCATGTTAAACATTCATATAAACTAGTTTTCTCATTAAATGAGAACTAATATATGAGCTCGAAGTTAAAGATTATCACCATTGATCAAAAATATATTGAAAACTTGTTTGCAAGGTCTACCTTTGCTAGATATTTAATACACGTTTTTTGTTTTTTTTTTCTGATTTTTATTTCACACTTGTTTTGTTTAAAAACAAAAACAAAATATAAATGGGGAGTAAACACTACCGTACTTTGTCTTTTATACAAGTTTGATATAATTTTTATTAAAACAAAAAAAAATGTTTTTTCGACCTTTAATTAATTGTCAATTAATAAATTTGAAAACAAAAACTCTATAGATTATTTGTTAGGACAATATCCTAATAAAGAAATATAGAGTACGGCCTCGAACTTAAATAATTTTCATTTTCATTGTCGAATTAAAGTTCGAAAAAACTTAATTTTTATTTTTATAGAGTTTTTGTTTTAAAATTTATTGATAGATCTATTTCGGGAATTTTCTTGGTTCCTACATCAGAACACGTTTTGAAAGAAGTGACAATCCCATGTTAAACATCAAACATTCATATAAACTAGTTTTCTCATTAAATGAGAAATAATATATGATATATATAGCGTGCTGGCTTATCATTGTGGGGGTCGTGGGTTCGATTCCCACCAGAGGCACTGGTCTGTTTTCGCTACAACGCGCCGAAGGCCATAGTAGCTAGTGCTCGGTTAGGGTAATAGTATATATTAGGTCGAAGTTAAAGATTATCAACATTGATCAAAAATATATTGAAGACTTGTTTGCAAGGTCTACCTTTGGTAGATATTTAATACACGTTTTTTGTTTTTTTCTCCTTTTTATTTTACACTTGTTTTGTTTAAAAACAAAAACAAAATATAAATGGGGAGTAAACAAGACCGTACTTTGTCTTTTATACAAGTTTGATATAATTTTTATTAAAACAAAAAAAAATGTTTTTTCGACCTTTAATTAATTGTCAATTAATAAATTTGAAAACAAAAACAATATAAATTATTTGTTAGGACAATATCCTAATAAAGAAATATAGAGTACGGCCTCGAACTTAAATAATTTTCATTGTCCAATTAAAGGTCGAAAAAACTATTTTTAATAAAAATTATATCAAACTTGTATTAAAGGCAAAGTACGGCCTTGTTTACTCCCCCTTTACATCTTGGTTTTAAACAAAACAAGTGTGAAAATAAAAAGGAGAAAAAAAATCGTTAAATTTGAAATTTGAAAACGAAAACTTTATAGATTCTTTGTTAGGACAATATCCTAATAAAGAAATATAAAGTATGGCCTCGAACTTGAAAAATTTTCATTTTGATTTATTGCATAATTTTACTAATTTTGATTAAATGTATATTTTTATTGCATTTTTTCTTAACTTTTCGTAAAAAAAAAACACTTCCAATTTTATTTTATAGTTGACAAAAAAATGTGCATTCTAAAATGAAAGTTTTTGAAAAAAACATTCTATGACAAAATGTGTATGACATACTTGGACGGTATCCTAAAAACGAAGTGTTACATAATTTCCTTATGGAACAAGTACCACGTAGCATAATATATTCCATTATCGAACGGTTTTAAAATGGAGTGGCATCAACCGGGATCAAAATAAAAGGACGTCCAAAAAAATTTACCGCAGCTGAGCTTGTTATATTGAAAAAATCGGCGGTTAATCAAATTTGGGCATCAAATCATAAGTTGGCAAGAAAACTTCGCGGTATATTACAACTTTACATGCAGAACTCATAAGCTATGGCTGGAAACGCGGATGTTTACATAAATAAAGGTTTAGTAAAACTGGAAAAATTTATCCAGATTTAGCACGCTATCATTATGCCAAAAGGCGTTAGAATGGCTTAATGCAAAACACATGTTTTTTGTACCGAAATACATAAATCCTCAAAACGTCCCAAAAGCACGTCCAATTGGGGATAAAAATCGTATGAGAATGGTTGGGAAGCCAAATGCACTGAGGCATTGAAGAATAAATTAAAAGCAGTGTAGTTAAAGGTATCAAGCATAAAATACACCAAATAGAAAATCGCTCTCTACAAAAAGTGAATTAATAAACTATAGACTAAACTTTGTTATAAATAAAAATACTTTTTCAAAAAAATAATTAGTTTTTTAATTACAAGCGTTTTAAAATTGTCCATTTACTAAATTGTCACAGGTTATATCGAACTAAAAGGCATAGTTTATACTATTTGAATGTTGCAAAAAAGTAGCATTATTATTTTCAATTTCGCATTTTTTGCAAAAAGTCTATCAAAACATTTAAATTTTCTACAAAAATATTTTTGCAAGTATTTGTTTAGCTATATCTAACTGATCTGCGGCCTAAATCCATTTAGAAATTTTAGGTAGCAACGCCGATGCATCAAATTTTGCTGAACGGTGTTATTTGTATTACTGAGCGGTGTTATTTGTATTACTGAATATTTTTTACGCAATAAAATTCGGCTAATACAGAATATAATTTGCAACACTCAAGATACTCAGAAATTGCATTTTAATATGGTTATACCAACCGCATTTATTAGTTGTATCCTCAAAAATGCACTATTTAATTCGTTTGGAATTTTATTTTTCTCTTTTTATTGTGCAGATAACCGATGGGCTCATCAAATATTCCGTTTAAGGAGTTAGCACTGTAGTACTGTAGAACTCTTACAACATTTAACATTTAACAATTTACAATTTTATTTTAAGCTTTAGAAATTTTGATGCGATGCAGATTTTTAAAATAAAACAAGTTTTAGGAGTGTTCTCAAAACACACAATCATTTAGATTTATGGCTTAATATTATTTACGGTGCGTATGAGTGACTTTATTAACCATAATAATCATACGCTCAGGTGGGCATATTAATATAAATGCATATCACTAATTTACAGCAAAAATGCTGCCAACATGGGACAATTTTTGTTTGTTACGTATTTAAGCCTCCTAAAAGCGAAAAACGCATTTTCTTAGAATTTGGAAGATGACAAAGCAAATTATGATAATTTTTTGATGTTTTTTGGTGATACTTTAAATATTGAATCTCGCTCCTAAGCGAAAACAAAAGATTCTCATTGAGTTTGTGATTAAACCAAACAAATATCTCTAGGAATGTTCCCGTGACGATTTCCTTGGGCATGAACGAAATCCAGCGTACAATAAAAAACATGGCATGACATCAAAAAATTAATAAGGTTTTGACCATCAATTCTATATATATATCGGTTATACTGATTTCAATGGCGTACTTTATTTTTCGATGCATGGTACAGTTTTTCCGCAAAATGACTTTGAAGTTTGACTCATATTCATGGTGTTTTTTATATAAAAAATTTCCAAGTGCAATGAATCATATTTCTTTCTGATAAAATCGAATTATAAGCCCAATATCAATATTTATGGTGCATATTTAATTCCATAAGCTTCAAGTTAATCGTTTTTTCAAATTTGTTCGCTTTTGCCAAATGCTATCGCTAAATAATTAATCGACCTAATCAAATGCTTACGCAGTGTAGAGAGTCATTGAAGAGGAGTTGTATTACGAAGAAAAAAGTTATTTTTATATCGCAGAATTACTTTCTGGGATGACCCTAAGGTCCAGCTTTTAGTGTGATATGTAAACACCTTTAAAAAGTACGCACAGAAAAAACAATTGCCAACCAAATTGAAAAGAGTATTTTGGTGATAAAACCAATAAATTCGTTAGTACAATAATATTTAAATATGATTTCTAGAAAATTTGGGTATTGCAACTAAAGTTGAGTCGTAATGACCGAAAACCCGTGAAAACCAATATGTAGTTGTCATAACCGATTTTCAGTTGGAAGTCGTAAAACGTTTTTCTCTGTGTGTATGATTCCAAAAGATCTGGCAATTTTAGAACTTTTTCCTCGCGTCATCTTGAAACAAATTTTTTGTAGTTTTAGCAATGATGAAATAATGTTGGGATTTCATAATATTTTCAGTAGCTTTTATTCACTGCAGAAACTTTACTTGCGTAAATTTTAAAGATCACTGAATTTTTACCGGAATTCTTGTGTTGTACGTTATTTTGAATAACACGGAAATCCTCCACATAAAGGCGATGTTTGGGACTTATGATGATTTCCAGAGTGCAAAATGTATTTGCGCCGTTTAATGGAATAGAGTTTTGCAAACAGTATTTAAAAAAGGAGTCCTTTTAAAAAGTTTGAGGTATACCAAGTTGATGTCACCTCAGCAATAGCCAGGATACGGACATCACAAACTTTAAAGAAATTGGCGTAAATTTTTTGAAAGTGTATTCTTTTTGCGTCTGACATTTACAATTATATTTGAAAGCGGCTTGACTTTTTCGCATCCGAGTCAAAATAGCATTTAAAAATTTATAAATTGAAACAATTTTATGAACTTTTTAAAAATTTTATGAAATTTGATTTTTTTGCAAAAAAAAAAATTATGAAGTGCAAAAAATTTATTTTTTTCATTCCCAGCGTGTACGGCTGCAAGTTTTTCCAAACATATTTTGCTTTGTGATAACTACAGCGCTGTATCAATTCCGCCAAAATGTACATAAAATACAAGATTTTAATGAGCCTAATACTAGAGTGGGTAAGGTATCAAAAAATTTAAAGGACTTTAAATTTTATGGAGAAACCACAATTTTCATCACCTCAAAAAGCATCCTAATATAGAGCAATTCCATATGAAAACGATCAAAATTGGCAAATTTTTGGACGACCCCTCCTCTCCGATTTTAAAATAAATAGTCTCAATCGATTGCCCAGCAAAAAATAATGTACCTACATATTTTTTTTTTTTATAGTGACTGGTTTAGTGGTGGTGTGCACCACTGTCATGTGACAAAATTGAAGAATTCTTCATAAGGGACCTCATTGAAAGTTGTTTGGAAAGGTATTGAATCAGGCTTTAATTGAAAAATAAAATTTTCCTAATTTTTCTCAGAAATTTACCTTTTTTCCCATGAAAATTAAATTTTTCCATGAAAATTAAATTTTCCGATTTTTCACAGAAGCTCCTAAATTTTCCGGCTAATTTTATTTTTTTTGGATTCCTCATAATTTTTGCTTTAAGAATCAGCAATAAAAGAATGGGCCCCGACTCCTTGTTTGGACAGGAGAAGAGCATTTAAGAGACCACCTTGTTCTCATTGTTTTTATATTTTTTATAATTGAATTATTTTTAATTATTTAACAAGAAAAATTAGGAAAATTTATTTATTTTTCAATTAAAGCCTGATTCAATACCTTTCCAACGAGCTATCACTCGTTGCGATCGCTTTAGTAGTTTTTTTTTTTTAAACAACTTTCAATGAGGTCCCTTATGAAGAATTCTTCAATTTTGTCACATGACAGTGGTGCACACCACCACTAAACCAGTCACTATAAAAAAAAAAAAATATGTAGGTACATTATTTTTTGCTGGGCAATCGATTGAGACTATTTATTTTAAAATCGGAGAGGGGTCGTCCAAAAGGTGATCGCTTTCATATGGAATTGCTGTATACAATTTTTCATTTTTCGAATGTAAAAGAATTTAATATGATTTCCTGCAAATAAGTATCCCTAAACCTAAAACGGCATACTTGGGTCACATTATGAGAAACCCAAAATATAAGCTTCTACAAACCATTACGAAAGCTAATATTGAAGGTAGACCTACTAGAGGAAGAAAAGAAACTACGTGGCTTAATAACATACAAGAATGGACTGGTATACGAGATGTGGGGAATCTCCTGAGCGAGGCGAGAAGTAGGGACGCTTTTGCAAAAATTATAAAATTATTTATCATGCAATGTAATATAATCTACTTCAATTGTATTGGTCGCTAAAATTCGGAAAACAAATTGTCAAATAAAGAAGAAGAAACCCAACTAAAAGTCATTAAAACGGCAAAAAATGCGTATTTTCCAAAATAAATGCGTTGTACCTTTCAAGTTCTAATAAACGAAAACTTTATTTTTGTGTATTTTTATATTTTTTGTTGGTGTAATATATATTTTGAAATGTTATAAACATAATTTATAATATAATGCAGACTTAATTAAATCCAAGCAAAAACTGTAATTTTAATATTTTTAATTTGCTTGAAACATAAAACCGCCATCATTTTTGAGACGTTAAAGCTAAATGATTAACGCGAATGGATTAAGTGTGTTTTAATATCGGCTAAAATATACACAAAAGGTAATTCATGTATTCCAAAATTTTTTTTTTAAATATTTTACCTAAAAGTGTCGAGAATTTTTGAAGTTCGTCATATATCTAAATTTAAATTTTCTTAGTTCAGTAGTTTGGCCTGCGGGACTTTTTTTTACCGTTTTCACAGGATTTTTCAAATTTTTCGCCCTAAATAAATCAATAATATGTTTGTACCAAAAATTGTTAATTTGGTGTTACTATTTCGGGAGCCATGCCGATATTGGCTACAAGAAATTGCGATTTAAAAAAATCTTTACACTCTGGCGTATGATTAATATTATTTAGAAATACTTAAGCGATGATTGAAACTAAACACTAACGAGTATACCTAATATTTTGTCTTAAAAATTTCTTTAAAATTTTATAAATAAATGCTTTTTTTTTAATCATTTGGATTTAATAATAGTTTACATTGTAGTTCAATAGGTGAGTAAGCTTAGTGTTAGTCTCTAGAAGCGGATTACAAATATGTTAATTATTTGAAAATCGGATTAGAAAAAAAAAAATGGCGAGTACTCAAAATTGTATATGCAAAAAGTTTATTATTTGGTCATATTGCCGCCCCGGGGGGTCTGAAAATTTCAACATCAAAACTTAAGCCCAATATTACGCCCAATATTACGCCACTTATGCCTTTTCCAAATGTCATTGCAATCGTACAACTAAGTAAAAAACGGTTGAATTATTTCCAAAAATTGTGTTATATATCCCACTGTGAAATACTGGAGCACTATGCTACACTCAAAAAAATAAGTTAGTAGAAAAGTTAGTAAAACGTCTTGTAAATCAGGTATACTATTTTTTAGCAAAATTTTTTGCTAAAATCGTGTTTTCAGCTAAAATTTTTGTTATACTTATTCAGCACTTAACTGTTTTATACTAATGCTTTACTAATATACCAATGTTTTACTAATTAATTTTGCTAAAAAAAAATTGTGCTGATAAGCACATTAATCGTGTGGACGACAACCAGATTGAAAGATATACGCAGATTGAAAGATATACGCAAGATGTAGTAGAGAAGAGGAAAATGATACTAAAAAGTACAACTCTAATAAGACATATAAAAATATCAACCATGGAAGAGTTTTGTATCTGTTTTTTATACATAAAACAAAATTGAGGATTAAAATAACTTAAATTTTGCGTTGTCACCGGCTTGTGAAAATAATTGTCTATTAATTAAATAAAAGACAAAATAAAATATTTATTTATTTAAACTAAATGTTTATATGTGTGGTCAAATTGCAAATAAACATATACAGAAATGTAGACAGAGTAAAGTGAAAGACAAAGATACACATCTTAGGTAGATTTTTTTATGGTTCCTTTTTCTTATTGCAAAAAGGGTTGTTTTTTTTCGTTTCGTTTGTTTTTGTTTATTTTTTCATTTCGTTTCTATAATTATCTTCGGCAGTTGCGATAGCATCATTTAGACAACCATTGATGTAAGTAATTGAAAGACAATTTTTGTTATGTTATATATATTTATTTCTATATATTTTCAGATATTAAATAAATTCATGTCGTCAATGTGGAAAAATGAAAATTTTTATATTTCGTTATTATAGTAAATTATTTTTAAAAGAATCACAAAAATATGTTTTATGATTTTCAGCAAATAAATTAACTAAATTACAATTTTTCTACAAATTTTTTGCGTTTATTTTCATTCTACTAAAATTCAGCAAAAAATTTATTAATTTTTAGCAAGGCTTTTGTATTTCTTATCTACTAAGCGTTAGCAAAACTTTTGCTGAATCTACAAATTTTGTTGCTAAAAATCAGCTCGCTGATTTTCAGCAAAAGATTTTGCTGACATAAGCAACTTTTTTGCAAGCATCCTCCTGACTAAAATTTTGCTGACTCAGCAAAATTTTTTGCTGACTTTACAAACTTTTTTTTTTGAGTGTACATTTTAAAAGATAACTTTTATTAAAGAAACTTTTTCATACAAGACCATATTGTAAAAATGTCAAATAAAGTCCAGTTGTCCCTTGTTTGGATATAGAAGAAGTGGTTTTAAATAAAAAAAAAAACATTAATAAAAATATTTTTATTTGTGTTGTCCTGTTGAAAAAACTTGTAATTTTAAATTTGTCAAAAATAACAATTTTTAAAATTGGTTGAAACCGCTTCTGTACTTAATGAAATTTTAAATAGTGGGGATTCTCTACAGATGCACAAAATATTAATCAAAGTCCTTATGAATTAGATTAAGAAATGAAGTTATTTACAATCGGGTCTTTAAAATAGGACTATAAAACTGATTGGCAATATCATTATTATAAGTTTCAAAATCTTTCCTGTTATTTGTTCAGCTTTAAACAAATATATCATATAAATAAAAAATGTGTACGTAATTTTAATATATTTTTTCGTATTTAAATTTAATAAAAAAATTGAGTTAATATATTCGTGCATATATAAGTATTTGGGTATATGGAGTCACATACACTTATTTATACATATGTTCACATATGAGTCCTTTTTGCATCTATGGAATTTCATATACTTTCATATTTGCCCATACATATATGTCCCTCTTTTTCGAATATGAAATAACATACACTTTCATATATGTCCGTTAAACCGACTCACCTTGTATGATAAAAAGTGTCTTTTGTCCACCCCTCAAAATGTACATTGGTTTGTTTTATGATGATTCCCAAAATATTTCGTGTCTATCCCGTGAGCTGGACCGCTTTTAAAAGAGATATTTTTTTAGTTTTTCAAAAGATTTTGAAGTTTAGCGATTAGTCGAAGATTAGTCTCATATGTACAAGATGAATCTCATACGCGTACAACGGTATATAAAACATGCAAAAGTATGTTCAGACATATCGAGGGCCTATATTCAAAACCCTCTATCTTTGATTTTCACGAAAATGACTTTTTGATGGTAAAATGTTCAGTAAAACAGCCCTCATGTATGGTGTGAATTTCATAACAAAAATATTTTTTTTGCTGTTTTATTTGCATTTTGTTATTTTTCTATCTTACGCAATTAATTTTTCTGAATGCAAAACCCTCTATCTTTTTATATAATTTTTTGGAATAAATTCTTCTTGCAATACATGTTTTCTTACTATTTTTTTTTTTGCATGCTGAACATGAATTTTACATTTTTTAATCGTTTATTAAAATAGCGAATGCCGATTCTGAATTGAATTAAAATGAAAATATTTAACCTTTTGGTTTTTGGAAAATATAATGTCCATGGCATAAAAACAAGTGGTTAAACTTGCAACTTCCTTAAAAAAAGTGTCTACTTTTAAAGTGTCATCTACGATATTATCGTCAAAAAAAAAAATAATTTATATGATATTAAAAATCATAATTATAATATTATTTTCGCGTGATAAACTTACATAATGGTAAGTTTAAAATTAAGTTTAATAATTAGATTTTAATAATAAACTTTTGATATTTTGTGTGAACAGAAAAATAAAGGGACTTTTAATTCCTTGCAACGTATAGCAGTTCATGATGCATCATCAAATGAAGATATGGAGGATGTGCGGATAACAGGTATGTTTACGCATAACTAATTACAACAGCAATAAAACAAAATACATATCTACCCAGATTCCGAAGACGAGAAAATCAACAATAATGTGGTCGTTTGCAAAAGAACTGAACGGAAACATAATCCTATATCAAATACCCGAAAGGAAAACTCAGAAAAACGAATGAGAGGCCAAAAATATTAAGGATTATCTACTGCTGATGGAGTTTCCATACAAAATTCAAAAAGACCCCCAAGTAAAATGGGAATTTCGTGTTCATCATCATTTTGCGCAAAAAGCAAATTAAGACACTGCCAGAAATTTGATCATGAAACCAGAAATTATATTTTTTAAATATTTTGGGATATGACCTGGAAAGCTAAACAAGTGTTTGTAAAAAGCCACGTCATACAGAAAGCCAAAAAGAATTGTATATTCTCTGGTCCACTATCAATTCAGCCAAATAAGTTGAAGAATTTGCAAGATTTGGAGAGCGTAATACCACCGGAATACCATTATTTTTACGATAATTTACTCCAATCAAACTCCAAAAAAAACTTAAAAAAAGCAAAAAAAAACACATAACATTTTTGATTCATATTGTTTATTATTAATTTTTTTATCTTATGTTGTATTACTAGCCGTTATCTTAAATAAATCACCTTAAAAACTGACAAATGGCATAAATGAAATCAAAATAATTTATTTTTATTAAAATGCAAAACCCTCTTTCTGATCATTTTCATACATAAACATTGAATATTTTTGAGAAGCAAAACCCTCTATCTATCATTAAGTCCACAATAATGCAACATTTTGAAAACCAATTATATGTGAGATTCAGTAGTTGCTTTAAAAAATATTGTAGAGTACCGAATTTTAATAACTCAAGTAATACGCGAAAAAAACAGTTTTTTGGCTCTCCTGAAAAGTTGTGTTTTTTAAGATAGAGGGGAGGATAGGGGGCCCTCGATATCCTTTTTCAGGTTTTTTTTTGTAAAACAGAAAGATTTTTAAGTTTTTGTACGGAGATTTTTGTAAAATAAATGTCAAATTAACATATTTTAATCTTTAGACGATTTTAGTAAATACATGTTTCAGATTTTTTTTTTTTTGAAATTTGCAATAGTTCGCGTTTTAGCAAAAATGCAAAAGGGTGAGAAAACTCTGTACTAATCAGTTCAATTACGATATTAATTTTTTTTTTAGTTAAGTGCATCATTTATGTGTGAAAATAATTTAAAATTATGCAAATTGAATGCATTCTCCACGGTTGTCCAAAACAAAGTTTCAAATGAATGCATTTTCCACGGTTGTCCAAAACAAATTTTCAAAAAAAGTGTTCATAAATCCAGTTTTAAGCCGACTGAGTTTCTAGTTAATGAAACGATAAAAATTTGGCTTAAAGAAAAAAATTTCACCAAGCGCCTTTTTGGGCAGCATAATTTTTTTCGGGAATTCAAAATTTTACAAAGATTTTTGTTTTACAAATTCAACAATTTAAGATAAATATATATAAAAAATTGAAAACTGAGTGCATTTTTTTAATTCGCAAAAAAAGTTATGCCGCGAAAAAACGTGTACTGGATTTTTACTTTTATTCTACATTTTCATTCTCACATCAACTAGAAACCGAATACATATGCATATTAAATTAATAAAAAAAAAAATTTCAAAATTTGTTAAAGGGCACCGAGGAAAATGCACTAAATTTGCAAATTTCTAAAATATTTCCTTACATAGATTATGTACTTGCCCAAAGAAAAATGTTGATACCGGTATTGTTATGGTTAAAACACAGTTTTCTCACCATATGGCGTTTTTGGTAAAACGCGAACTAGAGCGAATTTCAAAAACGCTCAAACATGTATTTGCTTTAATAGACTAAGTATTAAAATATGTCATATTTGACATTTAAATGACAAAAATATCCGTACAGAAAACCTAAAAATATAGTTTTTTTCACAGAATATCCCTAAAAAAGAATATGTGTGGAAATGCATTGATATGTTTTATATACCTTTGGACGCGCCTTAAAAAACCTTTCATATGACACTAATATTGTATAATATTGTCGTTCTTAGCTAAAGTACAAAATTCTTTGAAAAACTATAAAAAAAAATACTTCTTTTGAAAACGGCCCAGCTCACGGGATCTCAGTGCTAGACACGAAATATTGTGGACATCATCATTAAACAAACCAAAGTACATTTTGAGGGTAGGACAAAAGAAACTTTTTCGGGAGTAAGTCTAATGCAAATATGAAGTCGCATATACCTCCATTTATGACATACACATACACATCCATATATGCCCATATAAAAAACATATATGTATATCCACATACGCAACCACACATGTCTATATATGAGCATTAGGGAGGTCCTTATTTTTCAACTTGCGATTTTTGGAGCTGCCCCCCTCTTAAAATATTTGTTTGGGTACAAAATCTCACCATGCAAAAAATTAGAGTTCTAGCATAACGGGAAGATGTCCCGCATCGCCCTTGAAAATCGGGCCCTTGGAAAAATGGGCATAATTTAAAAAAAAAATTAAAAATTTTTTTTCTTCAAAATTAAAAAAATATAAAATAATTATTGTGTTGGGTTTAATCATAACTACTCAGATAAAAAATATTACTTCCACAGAAAATTGCTAACTTACCCTAACTTTGTGTCAAAAGAATTAACAAATATTTTGGGTGTACCTCAAAGTGACTTTTTTGCATTTTTGAAAATTTTATTCAACAAAAATAAAAAACCTAGTGTTTGCTGTCAAGTATTTTATTAAACACATCTCAAGTATTAAATAAGCCAAGTACTGTGGATATCCTTTGGCAAATTTTTTTTTAGAGCATTTTGATTCTAGCGGATTTCAACGTTTTTTTAAATTTGTATAGACTTTTTTTTTAACAAGATTTTTGTAATATTTCATCAATGTTATTGTGTATGCTATTTTTTATAATTGTAATAATTTTATTATAAAGTATAATTTTTCGTGTTCATAGTTAACCTGTGTTTTTATGGGGTCACAATAGACCCTCGTATTTTAATGAGTCAAAAATCACAAAGATGACAAAATAAATTTTTGTTTATATTTCTAATTGTAATTTATTTACATTTTAAAATTATTTAAAATTAATTATTTAGTATAAATTCAGATATTTGTATGCATATTAAAATTAATTTTTTTGTACATATTCAGGAGTATTTTTGAAAAACGTATTTTTAATTTAATAGTGTAAATTTTTTTTACTCAAAATTATTATTGTGGAAAAGTTTTAAGTTCTAATTTTTACTAAATTGACCTAATCGAAGACTAGAAACGGTTAACGAAATTTTTTTAGAATAAATATAAATTAAATTATTCCTTTTTTTATTTTATTTATAAATTTTGACACAACGCTGCATTTTTCTTACGTGGGTCATATTTGACCGCAGGTTAACATGGGTTAACTATCAGCAGAAAAAATAGTATTTTATAATAAAGTTATTACAATCATATAAAAGAGCATATACAATAATATTGATGAAATATTATTAAAACCTTGTTTTAAAGTAAAAATGTATTAAAATAAAAAAAAAACCTTGAAATCCCCGAGAATCAAAATGCTCTAAAAAAAATTTGCCAACGGATATCCACAGTACTTGGCTTCTTTAATACTTGAGATGTGTTTAATAAAATACTTGACAGCAAACACTAGGTTTTTTATTTTTGTTGAATAAAATTTTCAAAAATGCAAAAAAGTCACAAAGTACTGAGGTACACCCAAAATATTTGTTAATTCTTTTGACACAAATTTAGGGTAAGTTAGCGATTTTCTGGGAAAGTAATTTTTTTTATCTGAGTAGTTATGATTAAACCCAACACAAAAATTATTTTATATTTTTTTAATTTTGAAGAAAAAAAATTTTTAATTTTTTTTTAAATTGTGCCCATTTTTCCAAGGGGCCCTATTTTCAAGGGCGATGCGGGACATCTTCCCGTTATGCTAGAACTCTAATTTTTTGCGTGGCGTGTTTTGACACCCTAACAAATATTTTAAGAGGGGGGTACAGTCAAAATCTTATTTTTATTTTTCGACCATACAACGAAAGACGACCCTAATAAGCATATTTGTACACATATGAACTTGTTTAACCGGGTAACTTACTTGAAAGAATTGTTTATTTTTTTTTCATTTAAAACAGCGGTGGACACAAAGAGAAATGAGAATGTATTAGTTATTTTACAAAAAAAAAATAGATTGTATTGGTACTATTGCACTGAACAAAATCACATGGTTTTATTTGTTTTTTTTTTTTTTGTTTGTTTGTTTGTTTGTTTGTTTGTTTGTTTACATTGTTGTATTGTTTTACTATTTATGCCCTTACGTGATAAATTTTAGCTATGAGGCGAATAAAAAAATAAATATACATAAGAGGAAATTAATAGGTAATAAGAAAATAGGCACATGAGTTCTCTTCATTAAAAATATTCAAGCTAAATAAAAATGCGTTTTCCCAACCAAAATCCCACATAATGAATAAAAATAAATACAATTAAAAAAATGGTCTTGTCGCTTGTCTTTGTTAATTAAAATATCATTGGTTGTTGTCAAATATTATCTGTGTACTTATTTTATTAAACAAAGCGACATAAACCTACTCCATCCAATGCTGGCAAGCAACTAAACAATTTTTTTTTTTTGGATTTTTTCGGTTTCTCTTTTTATTTTTATTTACGTTCGGGTTGTGTGTGTGTAAAAAACGATTAGTCTTCGTTGTTTCAACAAGTGTTTGCGCATCACTGATTTAAAACATCTAACGATAATAAAATGATGTCAAATCGAACAAAAATTATTTGTTCACCCATTTAATGATCAACTAAATATAAACTTGATCATTTTGAAAGATTTATTTAAATTATACTTAAAGAATAACGAAAACTGTATAAGTTTTTAATATATTTTATTCAGGAAAATCCAAAAATTTTGATTTTTTAAGAATTTGAATCATTTAGCTTCAAAATCACTGATAAAAGAGTGATTTTTCACGTTTTTGATTATCGCTAAATCAATGTTTTTCTTGAATGCCGTTTTCTGTATATGCCCAAATTTTGTGAGACCAAATATTGGTGGAAAAAATGTACATCGGTGATTTTAAAATTATATTCAGGTGTTGTTATATTGGGGTGTTGTGTTCTTAAGACTCGGAGACGTTTGTAACGCAGTCGATGATAAAGAATATCAAAACGGTGTAAAAATTTCCAAGTGATTAAAACCAATATTTGAGCGAACTTTAGCCTTTTTTTATTGAAATATTACGAGTTTTGGAAATGACAATTTTTTTTAACAATTTGTGAGTCTCAAAATGAGGTTTTTGACAATTTTTTTAAACAAAAGTTGACTTAGATCAAATTGGGTTGGCAGCACAGCTTCCAAGCCCCAGCGTTTTTAAAAATTACCTTTCTATTCAAAATTAAAATTTTCTAATTTCAGTACTTTGGAAAAGCAGCCAAGGGCAGCCTTTTTCCCCATTGATGTGGGTTTTGTTAGAATGAAAAAGTCATGATTGTTTTGTTTTAGCTCTACTGAGCGACTGTTTATTATTATTTATTATGCTTATAATTTACCTTAATTATATTTCGTGGGTAACCATCAAATGAGTGGTTCCCACGGTTCATATAATGAAGGTGTCAGATTAATCAACCAAAAAAGTACGGCTTTTAGCCAATCACAATTAAGTGTCAAGTTTATGACAGTGATTGCTATTGCACGACAATGTTGACTTATTAATCACACTACACCATTTTCACAAAATGTTTCCATTTTTTAACGTAAGTAAATCAAAAATATGTATGTACTAAAAATTGTTAATCTAGTGTTACTATTTCGCGAGGTATGACGATTTTTGATATTAAAAAATGTTATTATAAATTAATTATAAACGTTCTCATATGATAAATATAATTACAAAATACTAAGGCGTATAATTAAATCTAATGCAATACATACAATACAATACATACATGTATGTATAAACAAGCGTATGATTAATATTAATTTAAAAGTTTGATATGGTGGCGTATAATTTATTTTTTATAAGAACTTGACACTACGCCGAATAAATATTTAGTATTTTTTTCTTAAAAATTTCATAAAAATTGTATTAGTTTTTAAATATTGTCCATTCCACAATAAAATTTAAATTATATTTTACACTCATTAACACTACGGAGTCACTTAAAGATTGGAGTTTTTATTTTCTCGAAATTCGAAAAAAAAAATGGTTTTATTAGCGATTTTCTTTTTTTGAAAAATAAAATATATACAAAAAGTGTGTAAGTTTTACTATTCGTATACACAAAAAAATAAAAACCCATTTTAATCACAAAAACCACCGATTCAATAACTTTAATTGCAGAAGTTCCGCCAACAACGAAAATTGCTAATTCAATTAGAAATTGATAGATCTTTAATTGAATTATATTTCAATTAAATAATAACACATTAGATTAAAAAGTGATCAATATTGTATACCTTCTCAAAAAGCAAAAAACAATTGGATACACACAGAGAAAAATGTAACTATTTGCCAACTAAAATTCGGTTAATACGACTCAAATTCGGGAATTACGAGTTTCAGTAGGTTGGTACAACTCAACATTAGTTTTCACAACTAAGTTCGGCTAATTCAACTCAATTTTAGTAGGAATGCTCAAAATACTGAGAACTCTAATGTAAATATCTTTGTACTAACCGAATTTATAAGTTGTTACCATCAATATAAACTTTTCAATTCGGTTGGCACTTTATTTCTCTGTGTGTAGTGTTGTTGGCAGTGTTTTTTATAGCTTAAATTTTATAACATTGAATTTAAACTGGCGTGTAAGTCTCATTTAGTGTATGTGAACAAATTCACATAGAAATTAGATTTTTTCTATTTTTTCTATTGAAATTAACAATTTTGCATTTCATAGAAAAAAATTGGAAAGTGAATAGTAGCATAAAACGCGTTTAAAAGTGTCAATTCAAAAATTTCGAAATATCAAAATTTACATTTCCGGTTTTTCAGGAAACGAATAGACCAATTTTGATTTTACATAATGTGACTTTAATTATCGTTAAGCTTCAGTTATGCGAACGTTACTGTATTCGTAACGAACCGTATCGTAATGTAAGCACGTTGGTGCACTTATAGAACAATTAAAAACGTGCCATATGTTTTTGACATACGTAACCAACACGGCATTCATATACATACATAAAACAAATACAAAATATTTTTCAAGCTTGTTGTGTCTAAGATGTTTATCATCCATTTTCAGGTAGTTGGTTTAAATTTTCAAATCACTTTAATTGAATTAATTAAAAAATATTCTAAACCACATTCACTTCTATTTATTTTGTTTGTTTCTTTTTTATGAAAAGCAAACAGCTGTTTACAACACAGTGAATGATATCCAAAATGTGCAAATGGTGACCGCTGTGCTGAAAAAGTACCAAGTGATTTAAATGGTATTAAAACAGTATTTTGTGTGTGTATATAAACATTAATAATTAAATAATTGATATTTTAATTGTAGTTTTACAATAAACAGATATGTATTTTAACATATACATTCACATTCACATGTACATACATATATTATTTTGTAAATGTGCATACACAAAACAAGGTTTTGACACCTTTTTATATATTTCGCATTTCTATTGTATGTGTATATGTTTATTTATATATACATACATATATATACATATATGGAAATATGATGTATTATAAGTTCTTATAAGATATTATTACTAAAAAAGTACAAATAAAGGGCGGAAATACCCGCATTTAATTTAACACAAAAGCAGGCCATCACTGCTTTACAAATGTCACGTAACAACGGAATAAAATTCTATTTTATACAGAATGTTACATTACAATACGTTACAACTACGGTTCATTAAATTTCGGTAAGAGTTTGCATTGGTTTTCGTATACCAAAAACAAACAGCTGTTTCATACAGTACATATACGGATGGATACAGCAACGTTCGCATAACTGAGCCTTTAGTTAAAAATATTTTACCGTAACTAATTCAGATATAATAATTTAGGTGTAATTTTTTATTTATTATTTAATTTTTTTATTGTCACTTTAAGAATGATTGTAACCTACTAACCACCTTCTAATATTATTCAATGGTATGCCAAGTATTTCTTACACATCTGGATAATGTATTTATGTCAACTTTTGTTAACAAAATTACAGTTGTTAGATGATGCGATCTATTATTTACTAAAGTATGCATAACTTTTCTATTATTTTACGAAAATGAATAGCTCGTTTTTTGCCAGGGTAATGATTCTAATTCCATTTTATCTCATTTTCTACATCTACATGAAGAATTTCCAACTGCGTTTTATTTTTCCTAATTATACATCCAGCATCCCTGAAAATCATGAGTTTTATATTTTCATTTTTTTTTTTTGAGCGGTTTAGTCTAGCGAAAGTTTTCACTATTAAAGTGCACACAATTAAAAAGTTAATAAATGCTTCCCGAATTGGGAAATTAATAAATACATTTAAAAATTATGGACATACATGGCCTTCTGGTTGAAAATAAGTAATTTGCTTTGTTGGCAGGATAATTATTTTCTTGGAGCTAAAAACTAAATCGGGAATATTTTGTAGTATTATTGCAATGGCATATTAATTTTGCATTTGATATATTAGTGGTACTAAAGATAAAATAACGAAATCATATTTTTTTCCTTAACACTTCGCGATATAAATGAAATTTTAGTAGAGGCAGTATATACAGTTGTTTTTCGATTTAACGAACTATATAATGCCAGCCCTGTTCGTTAAATTGAAAAATTCGTTAAACCGAGTTGTTTAATCAAAAACTATGGAAATGACAACTCTAAAATTTTTTGGAGAATGCCTTTATTATTATTTTAATTATAAACAGAGTAATAAATAAAATAAATGCAATTCATATGAATTTGTATTGAGATCTTGCATCAGAATCGTGTTAACAAAGAATAACTAAACAAAAAGTTATTTTTTAATCTAACAAAAAAATAATAATTTTTCAAGCTTATTTTTTTGAGAACTACTACTAATACAAATCTATTTTAAATGGCTTCAACGGAAAAAATTGTTAATTTTTGTTTGTACATATTTTATTTTTCTTTTAATAACAATCTTTTTCTGCTTCCCATGTTTTCTAATGTTTACACCACAAACGATCGTACAAGAATGCTAAAAACGCCACACAGAAAACGCAGCCAGAACATCGTTGGGGAATCCCCTTTCTCTATATGTCTATTGCTTTTGCATATTGTTTGCGGAAATCTTTGTATTTGCATCTCATTCTATACTTAAGACTCTAATTTTGTATTTGTTCGTTATATCGAGTACAAAATTACGGTACAAAGTTACGGTGTTCGTAATGTAAGGTACTCAATTCAAAATTTTTATGAGTTCGTTAAATTCCGAATTCGTTAAACCGATGGTTCGTTAAATCGGAAAACTACTGTATATATCCTTGAGTTAGTTAGGAGTTGTTTATATTTTGAAGGTTTTGTTAGTTTAATCAAGAGAACTGACAAAATTCCAATCAACTGAATCGTAACAAAACTGTCACTCTGTTTTAAATTTGAACATATTATCAAATAAAATTTTCAAGTCATCTACACATGCCTAATAATACCACATGTTATCATCGTTTACACTTGACTGTAATTGCCTGCCTAGTAGACTGATTTTTCGTTCGATGTACAGTCTGAGACAACCGTTTACACGGACTATGTTTTTATTGCTTTTTAAAGAAAAAAAGTTTGAAAATTTTTTTTTATACAATTAAAATTTTCTTTTACCTAGTAAAAGAAAAATTTTTCTAAAATTAATTTTTTTTAATTATTTATATGGAGAAATCTTTAAATTGGGTGGGACATTCGTTTGCACTCTATAATGCACTTTTTGCTATATGTTTGCGACAAACGGGATTTTAATATTACACAGATATGCAAATAAAATGATTTTTTTTTTTTTTAAAGATAGGCAACACTCAGGAAATACTTCCTATATTAAGTGTGTAGCCTTCTTTGGAAAGGGATAGTATAGAGATGAAAGGTGGGAAAAGATGAAGGGCTTCAGACAATGACAACACTGTAATTGCGCGAGATGATAAGTCTTAGAACAGTTGTTGCTCGCCACCTGATGGAGAGTTGGCGAACTTATTGAAGCTTTTTGGTTCATAGCCCTGATTCATTATTTTACTTCGGTGGGGTTAATTGCTATGGGAACACCGAAGGTGGACATTGTGATACGTATGAGGGATAGAAAAAACTCATACATATTAATTTGATGTTGCTGGCACCGGGGATCGAACCCGGGACCTTCTGTGTAAAAGTCCAACGCGCTAACCATTACACCACAACGCCCACATTTTTAAGTTAAATTACGGACAAAAAATGTACTTTATTTTAATTAAATAACCAAATTATGCTCCCTTATAAATATTGGAGGTATTTTTAATCGGTATTGAATGCCAGCAATGTGTAAAAGTTGTTACCTTTATTTGCAACAATGCGCTTTATTGCTTTGAAAATTAATTTCAGCGAGGATTTAATAAAAAGAAATAGTTTAATCCAATAATTTCAGGATTCTTCTGTAAACTAAACATATTTTAAAAATGTTTAGCATAAAAAGAACTTAATTTGAAACCAAATATCAATTGCCATATCAAAGCTCCTCATATCATGAGAATTACCAAACTAATTTAATGACCCTATCTCTAATATCCATTGAAATCACGATCATAATAAAAGCTATGGAGGGTGTCGGAAACCTCCTAATTTGAGTAGACCACAATTTGTTCAATCTTATTGGCAAATTGATTAATTGATTCGACTAATTAGTTAGTCTCATTGATATAATATTAATACACCATGATAATACAATAAGGCTATGTCCGGGAAAGATCCAGAGGGACTCTTTTTTTTTGTGAAACAACCACAGGGTGATTTTCATCTTTTTTTTTACTTTTAATATATGTACATTCAGATACTCCGATAAAAAAAGTTTGTTTCCAGTTCAATGCAATTTCGTTACCTGTAACTAATGTTCCATTTCCACTCGTTACCCATTCCATATCCTCATGTTTTGTATTTAAATTTCAATTATTCTCCGTTCCATTAAATTTCGTTTCCTATATTAAGAACTCCTATTCCACTCATTGCTTGTTTTATTCCATAGCGCTTCGAATTCAAAAAAATTATGTATTTTTACTTTCCAACACTGTTTTTTTTTTTTGTTATCAATTGTAATTAGTTTTTTATGCATTAGTGTGATTTCATTATCATTAATAATGATTCTTCCCAAGTGTGCTTAACATGCAAGAAACATCATGTACACTTACTTCAATGCCCATTTGGTTCCTAATATAATCTTGATATTACCACTTTGTTGTTGTTTGGGTGCGAAATCGTCAACACGTCATAGATACCCAGTCAGAAACTGCCGGTGGTACAAAAAATTCAGCACTGGTATACCACTGGATAACCTAGGAATTGTAAAAAAACTACTGGCAGAACACTTGTTTAAGACGTTGTTTTAAAATTATTTCTGTGGTCTACACGAAAAATCATTGGCTAAGAATTGGCTGAGACCACTATGCCAACGTTGGGAAAAAGGGCTATCCAGTCAGAAATGACCAACGGCTCAAAAGTCTAACCACTGGTAAAGCATTTATTTTATAAAAATAATGATGCTTTGTTTAAAAAAGTTTGTATTCAGAAGGTTCCGATTTCGAGCCCGGTTTCAGACAAAGAATTTTTTTACGATTTTTTTTATACTTTTTAATATTTATTTCATATATAATTGAATTTTTTGTTTCTGGAAAATCTCTTTTAAGACCAACTCTATGTTTGTTTTCCCAATGTTGACAAGTTGATTCCAACAAACCTTATGCCAGTGCTGACATATTTCAGCAGCCAACCTCCGTTTTAAATTATCAGGTATTATATGTCCCGTTAGCTTAGTGGTTTGAGCTGTCGGATGCCAATCTGGCGGCCAGGGTTCGAATCTCGGCGGACCCAAAAAAACTTATATTTCTTTATTAGGATATTGTCCTAACAAATAATCTATAGTGTTTTTTTTTTTAATTTATTAATTGACCACTTTCAGGAATGTGTTGATACATCTATTTCGGGAATTTTCTAGGTTCCCATCATCAGAATACGTTTTGAAAAAAGTAGCATTCCCATGCAAAACATCAAACATTCATGTAACCCAGTTTTCCCACCAAATGATTTGTTTTATTCTTTTTTATATGTATAGAGTATGGCCTCGAACTTCAAAAATTTTCATTTTCATTGCACAAGTAAAGGTCGAAAAAACATAAATTTTTATTTTTAATAAAAATTATATCAAACTTGTTAAAAATTAAATATAAGCTTTTATTTTATTTTCTTTGGAAAACAAATGTTTAGACAACATATTTCATGGTTTTTGTAAATTTTGTTACCCCATTGCTTCTCCCACACGTTTTGAACGGAGTTACCTTTTGTCTAATAATGTTGTACCAATTTCTAATATGCCTCGCCAACTGTAGTCCATTTGTCTTTTTCTGGCTGGGCATACATCCGCTTTACCTCTAACGTTAGTCTTTACACACAGTTTTATAGGCTTAAGAAAAATGCAATTTATTAATTTTAATATTTATTTTTGTTCATCGATTTTAAGGAATTCTTCATTTTGTGATTTTACGCGTTAGCTGATGGAACTTCCTTAAATATAAGGAAAGAACCTTAACATACAATCTTAAAAATGCTTGTATTCACTAAAAAAACCGTCTGCTGTAAATTATTAGGTCCAAAAACCGTACTTCAATCTTCTATAAAGTACTCGAAACCGATTTTTTCGTTAATTGGTGCAACGAATGTCTCACTAAAACTTACTTAAATCATTAAGAATTTTGCACAAGTATAAATATTTTCAATAAAAATTTACGAAGGCTCACAATTCTTTTTATTTTTCAAAAGCCTAATATATTATGTAAACAAAATCACAAAAGAAATATTTTAATATTGGTTAAAGATGAAAATTAAACTGCTTTTTTAAAGTATTTGTTTGTGCGTGCAAACGAATGTTCCGGACTGTATGTATTTTTACATCCAGGCAATCCAAAACCACAGAATCATAAGCATCTTTATTCGTGCTTAGCATAACAAAACATTGTTTGAATGACTCTTTAAAAAAATAAAAAACTAGACGATGATGAACAAAAAGTGGTAACTAGAATGAAATATAAACGAACAGATCACACCAATTTTTGTTGGATTAACCCCCTCTACAACAACAACAAAAAAAGGAGTAAGATAAAATTTTTGAAATTTTGCAATTGTACAACTTTAATTTATTGCTATTGTTTGGTTTAGAGTACAGAATGTTGATTTTTCTTCTTGTGATAGAAAATATGTGTGCTGGCTTATATGAATTGGGCTATATAACTGATGTTAAACATGGATGGTTTTGCTATCATTTCTCATTACTTTTACTTTTAAATTTTTTTTTACATTTTACATTTTTACACTTTTACATTTACTTTTCTCACTACCAGTAATGACACCCGATTAGTCTCTGCATTACTTTAACACAAATAGTAAGGACTTACTAATAAAAAGTTAATTTTCCCATTATATCAATACAAAAAATAATGTGTTACCAATTAGTACTTATTTTGATCATTATTGTTAATATAAAGTGATTATTTTAAAAAAAATTAAAATCTATTTAAGACTCATTATTTTTTCACTTATACATATATAACTACTTACTTTTGATTTTTTGTAAGCTGAAAAGTATTGACATTTTGTGCAATCAAGTCATTTATGTTTTTATCTCTCAAGTATAACATGTCGAGATAGCTCAGTTGCTAGAGCAGTTGACTGACAACATGGATGAACGAGTTCGAATCCCGTGTGGGAAATTGTATTAAAAAAGATTTTCAATTTTTTTTATTTAATTTAGTTATTTTTTTTTTTAATTTATTTTAAGGCTCATTATTTTTGGGCATACTGGTAAGCATATAGGGAGCCACATATTTATTTTTTTTTTTGTTTTTTTTTTGTAAGGTGTTTAGTAATGATATGTCATTATTTCGCGCTATATCTCCATATATAAGTAATAAGATTTGTAATGACAATTGTAAGTACTTGATATTAACAAGTATGCACTTATATAACCACTTATATGGTAATACTTTTCTACACTTGGTTGTTAACGTTATTCTTATTTGGTTAGTGTTGTTGTAACACATAATATACTGTCACTATTGTATTTATTTTTTTACGGGTAGCTCACTTGCACGAATACACACTCTGCTTTACATACACATTAGGATGTCCCTTTAAAAGCGAATTGTCATCGTTCAGTACACTCCAATTTTTTTTTGTAAATAGTTCCAAATGGAATAAATCGATTTTTTTAAGTCCTTGCAATTAAAGTAAAAACTTCACTTATTTTCCTTATTTGTGAATATTATAGAACTCATTAATCGAATTTAGACACACGATGTCTATTTGCCACTTAATTCATTTCATCAAAAAACCCATTAATTGTGTATACAACTTTTTAGAAAATTCAATCTGATATACAATTTTTTATAACTTCTGCATTAGAACTAAGTTAGTATAAATTAACTGTGGAGAAAATATAAACAGTGGGCGTAGTGTGGTTTAGTAGATCTGCTAATACACACACAAAAAACCTGCAAATAATCCAAAATAAGAACCTCAAAATAATACATAACCTGTCACCAAGATTCTCCACCGACTTGTTACATAAAAGATTCGATTTTAAAATGTTTAATCCATTTACGAGGGAACTGACATGTTAATTTAATATAATAAAAAAAAATTAACTGTGGAGAAAATATAAACAGTGGGGGTAAGTGGGGTAATTTGGGGCGTGGGGTAATTTAAGAAATTTATTTCTTTCACATACCAACTTATTTTCAGAGGTGTGCTGGACTATTTTCAAAAATGTACTTATAAAAAACATTTTTTTCTAAGAAGGTTTTAATTTTATAGTATAGAAAAATGTTTACAGAATTTAAAACTAATAAGAAGTCGATCAAAAAAGTCGCGAATTAAAATATGAATTTAATTAGATTAAAAACTCACGTTCTTGTCGATTTAAAACAAATTTTTATTATGATTTGCTTCACCCACTTCCTCTCTTTTCCCTCTTTTATCCCTATTTTCCGTTTTTCCCCCTTTTTTATTTTTCGATTTTTCTGAGCGGGGGATTTCCCTATTACAATTTGTGTTATTTTTTATAATTGTGATTTGTATTATATCTAATTATACATGTATTCGTCATAATGAGATAAACCATATATAGTTGTATATATAATATACGATTGTATATAAGTCGATATGTAATATGTTCTAATTATATGTGTCATCGTATTAAAAAATTTAGAGGATCAAAATTTCATATATCGACATACATTAAAATATGTATTTGTATATAATAATATAAAATAATGCCTGATTATATGTAAAAGTTTTTGCCACACACGATAAACAAATAAGCATTTTTTGGTAAATAGTGAGATAGATATTTGATTAAATTTGATTTTTGTATAATTTCTTTGGAATAAACGTGAAAAAATAGAAGCTGAAGCCATTTTTGATACCACCTTTTTAACCATAAAAAGTGAGATTGATACGACAAAGAATTGAGCTTGTTCGTTAGTTTAGTACCACTTATCACATATCCAAATTTAATCAAAATCTGAAATAATTCATTCTGTAAAATTATTAATGGGTCAATTTTATATCAAAAGTGGAAACGTACGTGTTATGGGTATATTAAAGATTTTTTAAATATAAGTAAAGATAACTACAGTCTGATCAAATTAAAGTGATATGTTTATGAAAATTATGCACACTTTGTGGAAAACATTAAAATTTTGTCAGTTTTTTTTTCAAAATAATAAGTTTCCATTAAATGTTCTGGAAAGGAGTCGCTCCACACACAAACACAAATTATAATTTTTTTAATTTTTTTGATTATAACTATTACACTATAAACATATCAATCGATATCTGCAAATTAGGAATTTAAAAAAATCTTTAAAATTAGTTTAAAAGAAACATGTTTTTACATTTTCATCAAATATATGAGTAATTTTTGCTGTCAGGCTAAAGTGGGTTAATAATAACCGATAAGGACAGAGTCCGCTATCTAAAAAAATCTGATTGTGCTAAAGGAATAATGAAATACATAATTTAATTTTTAAAAATATCGAATTTTGTGAATTTTTAATAAAAAATACACCATTCTCGGCCTAAATTCGGCACGGATTAAAACAAATATCGATTTCTTCCATATGGAACCATTTATTATTAAACTGGGGTACAATATTAAATCTATTTTTAAGGGACATCCTCATACACACACATTGATCAAGTTTAAGCCATAAAATTCTATTATCCTTGTCACGTTTAACTTTACATACCAAGTGTTTACGGGGTTTGTTTTGCATTTTAATTATCCGTTTCCATCATGTATTTGCTTTAACTATCTAGTAGATGTGCCTTTAAATATGTGCATCTCCGCTTCATGTGTATATTTTAAAATGATATATTTAGTTTTTTATTGTATCGTGTTCATATCCGTTATAAATGTTATATAGAACTCAGGTCGCATCTGAAATTCTAAAAATTAATTTAATTTTTCATTACATACCACTAGCTAACGAACTACTATTTAGTTAGTTATACGGTATCATATTGTATTACCAAACATTAATTATGTTTTGTTTTACTAAAGTGATGTGTTGGCATTAGAAACAAACAAAAATAGTAGTAGAAAAATACGAACATTTTAGTTTTAAACTTTGAATTTTCCACCACGTACCATTTTTGAGCCAAATGTAATAGAAAATTTTAAAATTCGCTTTTAAGTTTAACTAAACAAAAGTAGGCTAAATTTTGCTCAAATCAGGGCTAGCTTAATATTATTAAGAAACTCTAAGGCGTATGATTAATATTAATTTTATAGTTTAACATGAAGCCGTACGAGTTGTTTTTTTAAGATCTAAACATTAGGTTGATCTGTTATTTGACATTTTTTAAAAACTTCCGAAATGTTGAAAATTTAAAAAAAAAGTTTTCGGTTTCTGGAATTTTAAAGAAACCGTTTAACCGGTTTTTAAATGTTACACAATTATACTCAGAAATATTATATTATTTTTATGAATTTGAATAACACACTTTGACAAGCTTGCTTGGCTTGTCGATCTGTGATTTAAATACGCTTTGATGCTTTGATTCCAAATCCGGCATATAAATTTTTCCATCGCCTCACAATTTTGAGATAACCGCGGTTAAAGTAGCGGAAAATGACTATTGTCTAATGAATGAAAATAAAGATAAATATTAAGAATACACTTTACTTTTGAAAATACCGCGGTGAAATTTTCTACAACTAACCGTTCAAGTTTTGAGAAAAAAAATATAATTTCGTACAATTTTAAACATAGGCTATATTTGAAATCCAATTTAAACAAAGTTGGTGTAATAATGTTAACGTGTTTTGCCGACAATAAAAAAGGAAAGTTCAAAGTTACTATCGGGACCCTAAAATAAATTAAAGCTTGACAGATGCAAGGATTATGCTACTTTTTAAAAATGTAATATTTGGTAATTTTTTTGATGGAGTATTTTTCAAATACAATTTTTACCTATAATAATAAACAAATTTGAAATGTACGTTAAACTCATTATAGAGAATAAAGTTCAATATATAAATTGTAATCCAAATGCTTAAGCTGTTCGGATATGTGGCGTACACAATATATCAAAAATTGTTTAAAATGCAATTTTTCGCGTGTTTAATCGCGGTTTTCTAAAAATTGTGACGTGATGGAAAAATTTCGAAAACAAATTTGGCATGAGCGAGGCAAAATCTATTAAAAATATATATCGCGGTTCAAACCAAATCAACGTTTTTCTAATTTTGTGACTTTTTTGGAAAAATTATTATTCAGTTTGGGTCACCTTGGGATTTTTTTTTTCAATAGTTTTTAAAACACAACAATAATTGATTCATACTTGGGATTTTAGCATTGAGGCATTATTTTTTTCATATAAATGCCAATGCTTTGGCACTAGCATTGATATAGAAATACCAATGCCTCAATGCTTTTCCCCCATGTATGAATTGATTCAAGTTCGAGGCCATACTCTATATTTCTTTATTAGGATATTGTCCTAACAAATAATCTATAGAGTTTTTGTTTTCAAATTCATTAATTGACAACTTTCAGGAATGTGTTGATAGATCTATTTCGGATACTTTCCAGGTTCCCATCTTTAGAACACGTTTTTAATAAAAATTATATCAGACTTGTCAGAACATTAATTTTTATAAACCTTTTTTATTAATAATCGCTCTGAAGTTTTAGTCTGAGATACGCATTATTCCTTCAAAACAATTTATTAAAAACCTTTCATTATTAAAAACGACTCAAGCAAAAGATATTTTGAAGAAAAATATTTACGGCGGTAAACTTATCTCGGAAAGTTAACCCAGTCCGAAACTGCCAGTGGTATAAAAAATCAATCACTAGCATATTACTGGCCAAACCAGAAATTGTAAATATATTACTGGCAGAACACTTGCTTAAGACTCTTTTTCAGCGTTTCCAAAAGCGTTTTGCCATTATTTGTTTTACAATAATTTCAGAGGTCCAAACAAAAAAAAAACATTGGCAAAGAATTGAATGAGAACACTGGACCAACGTTGGCAAAAATAGTTAGTGCTATTCAGTCAGTAATTGCCAAAGGCTCAAAAATCTAATAACTGATAAACCATTTATTTTATACAAATGTTGATGATTTCTTTAAAAAAATTTGTAGTCGGAAGGTTCCGAGTTCGATCCCGGTTCCAGGCATATATATTTTTTGTACACTTTTTAATATTTTTTTTAATATAAATTTTTTTTTTGTTTCTGGAAAAGATTTTTTAAGATTTACTTTTTTTTGTTTTCCCGATATTGCCAAGTTGATTCAAACAAACCTTATGCCAGTGCTGTCATATTTGAGCAGCCAAATGTTTCCCAGCAGTTATCATTCGTTTATGATTTATATATATATATATATATATATGTCCTTTATTTATCTAAATATAAATAGAACTACATTTCTGAACACCATAAATACTTAAATAAAGTTCAGTGTGAACATAGAGCGTCAACAAATTTTCTCCATCTGATTCTATCTCTGGCAATTGTTTTTGTTTGATTCCAGGATACTCGAGCAAGTAAACATTCTTGTTTAAGGCAACGAACCCAGGAGTTACGGGGCCTACCTTGGCGGCATTGTCCTTGGGGGTTCCAGTCAAGGGCTGTTCTTGCAATTTCTGTTTGTGGTCTTCGCAATATGTGGCCTATCCACGTCCACTTCCGTTTACGAATATCAATGTGTGCTGGCAAGGAGTTTGCTCTTTGGAGTAGAGCTTCATTTGAAATACGATCTGGCCAGTGGATGTTAAAGATCTGTCTTAGGCATTTGTTGATGAAAGTTTGAATGTTTCTAGTGGTAGCTTGTGTTAAGCTCCATGTGGTGCAGCCGTAAAGTAATACTGACTTCACACTGCAGTTAAAAATGCGGATTTTGGTTTTCCGAGAAATATTATTTCTTCGCCAAATTTTAGATAAGGAAAAGAAGGCTACTCGAGCTTTATTAATGCGATCGGTAACGTCAGCATTTGAACCACCATCCTTAGTTATCTTGCTACCAAGATAACAAAAAGCCTCCACATCTTCAATACGTTGGTCATTTATTATTAATGGGGGTAACGATATCTGTACCTATGCGCATAAGTTTTGTTTTACTTATACTAATTTTTAAACCAACGTTTTTGGCGTTTTCAAACAGACTTGTGAGTTTAGCTTCTATATCCGAGAAGCGATGGGCCATTAGACATATGTCATCGGCATAGTCTATGTCATATAGAAAATCAGACAATGTCCAACGAATACCGAAAGGAGCATCTCTGTTGATTTGTTCCAATACGCAATCGAGCAGTAGCAAAAACAACGTTGGAGACAGGACACAGCCTTGACGCACACCTGTGCCTGGAACAAACGACCGACTCTCATTCCCATTGAAACGTACCCTACATTGAGCGTCCCTATATAGCTCACGTATCATGTTTACTATTTTATCAGGAATTCCCTTGTAGGTTAATGCAGACCACATAGAATTTCGGGATATAGTGTCGAATGCACGTTCAAAATCGATGAAAAGTAAATAAAGAGGGGTGTTATACTCAGCGGACTGTTCAATTATATAGCGCAAGGTATTAATGTGGTCAGCACACGAACGACCTTGTCTAAAACCAGCCTGCTCACTACGCAATATCTGATCCACAATAGGGGAGATTCTATGAAGAATGAGGGTTGCCATTACTTTACCAATGGCGTTTAGAATGGTTATACCGCGCCAATTTTTGCATTGCGTTAAATCCCCTTTCTTGGGTAGTGTGACCACTATACCTTCCTTCCATTCATCTGGTATATAGTCCGATGCCCATGCTTCTTGAATGATAGGAGTGAGAAACTGCGCTAAAGACCTAGCTCCATGTTTTAAAAGTTCAGCAGGAATGTTGTCCGCGCCAGATGCTTTGTTGTTTTTCATCCTATTTAAAGCATCTTCAACTTCTGAGCATGACGGTGGCTCTGTAGAAATGTCCCTTCTTGGGTTACGACGAGTTGTAAGAAAAAGAGTATCATCTTCCTGGTGATCATTGTGGTTTGTTGAAGCTTGCAAGGAAAAGAAATCGCGCCATCGCTCAAGTTGTTGTTCGGGTGATGTTAATTCAGTTCCATCGGCTGCTTTTGGAATCGTGGTACCTCTAATATTATTTCCACTCAGTTGTTTTATGGCCGAATACACACCACGCAAGTTGCCTGTATTTGCGGCTTGTTCCGCCTGTTCAGCAATGCTATTATAATATTTTTCACGATCAGCGCGTACCAAGTTTCGAACTCGACGAGAAGACTGTCGATATTGCGATCTTGCTTGTTCTTTTTGTGCTTGAGTTTTAGCGTTTATACGTTCGCTGTGCAGTCGTTTACGGTTTTGGATCTCAATCCAAGATTCATTGCTGATCCACGGCTTAACCTTGCAGTTTTGTGTTCCAAGCACCGCTCTGGCAGTTTCCTTGCAAACAGACGAAACGTCTGCCCATGTGTTCTGATGTTGGTTTTCGAGCAAGGCTGTCCTTAACTTTTCGTTATACATGTGTGCAATATTACGATCAAGAAGTCGTGTTGTGTTAAATTTGTCGGGCCTATCCCTAGTTTTAATTGCAGCAGGTCTAAAACGAAACGTTGCCACGAGTAAACGGTGATCACTATCAATATCCGCTCGCCGACGGGTTTTGACATCCATTAAGGATCCCAAAAACAATTTACTCATCAGGACGTGGTCAATTTGGATGTGTGTGCGGCCAGAAGGACACACCCATGTATACTTGTGTATGTCCTTGTGGGGGAATTTCGTACCACCGATAAATAATCGGTTTCGAGCACAAAAGTCAACCAGCCTGTCGCCGTTGTTGTTCCTCACCGTTCCCAGACCATGTCTACCCATAACGGACTGCAGGTTGTTGTTATTATTACCAACTTTCGCGTTAAAGTCCCCAATGAAAACCTTTATATCCCCAGTAGGAATCTTGCTAATAGCTGAATCTAATTGATCATAAAAAGTATCTTTTACACTGTCGTCATCAGGTTCTGTTGGAGCGTAGCATTGAACAATGGAAATCTTGCGAAACTTAGAGTTTATCCTAGCAGTGATAATACGGTCAGAGATAGCATTGTATTTATGCAATCAAGTATTATATGAATCGTTAGCCCAGTGGATAGAGCTGATGGCTGCCAATCTGGCGGTCATGAACTTTTTTCAAATTTTATTTGAAAAATCAATTTTTTGACCACCTATTGCATGGTTTTACCAGCATTTTGCCAACTTTGGACATTTTGTTCACCAGTGCTTGTAATACACTTTTTTAACAGACGGTCCGTTTGTCTAATGATGTTGTTATCACGTTGGGGTTGGGAAAGCAATTGTTTCCAGTACTTGTACCATCCGTTAAAGTGTCTTGCCAGCGGTGGTCCATTTGTCTTTTTCTGACTGGGATCTTTTACTTAATCATGGGTACCTAACGAGTGCTAACTATTTATACCAAGGAAAATCAAACCATAATAATTTATCAGCTTTTTAACTCTGGGTACTTAACCTTAGTATGAATTTTTAAAATAAAACCCAAAAATAAAATAAGAAATCAAAAAATAATAACTATGGTAATTTTGAGGATGCCTATTAAATTTTGTATTTTAAATTTATGTGATGAGTGAATGATAGTGAGACTTTGAAAAATCGTCGGAATAAAACCCTTCCGCACCGAAACCAATTTCTAAAAGAATTTTTTGTTAAAATATTGGTTTTAAACAGTATGGCGGAAAATTATTTTTTATTGATGATAGTAAAGGTTATTTTTTATAGACGTATAGAAGTTTGAAATGGAATAAAACAAAGATTTTTTTTAATTCACATGAAATTTACATTATTCGAAAGATAATCTTCTGGCATTTTAACTTAAATATGACTTCTGGCATATGACCGCCACGGCTGGCTCGGACGTAGTCTAATCTGGAGGTCCAATTTTGGATGACTTTGTCCAACATTTGTGGCCGTATATTAGCAATAACAAGGCGAATGTTGTCCTCCAAGTGGTCAATCGTTTCGGGCTTATCGTCGTAGACTAGCGTCTTCACATATCCCCACAGAAAATAGTCCAGCAGCGTTAAATCGCACAATCTTGGAGGCCAATTCACGGGTCCGAAACGTGAAACTATGCGGTTACCAAACGTTTCCTTCAATAAATCAATTGTGGCACGATCTGTGTTACATGTTGCGCCGTCTTGTTGAAACCACAGCTCCTGCACATCGGGTTGTTCAATTGGTGAACGAAAAAGTCAGTAATCATTGATCTATAGCAGTCACCAAGTGGATGGACACATATCCAATTCCTGTGCACAATGGCGGATAGACTTATTGGGTCTTAATCTACGCTACGCTCTGCAGCAGCAATGACTTCTTCTGTACGCACTGTGCGACGTCTCTGTGGATGCATATTATCATTTAGAGTAAACGTGGTGCGAAAACTCTCCATAGTTAATCGAATTAATTTATCTGATGGACGATTATATTGACCGTGAAACGGTCGTAGTGTGCGATACGTATTTCGAACAGAACCATGATTTTCAAAATAAATTTGCACAATTTGGAAGCGTTGTTCAGGAGTCAGTCTATTCATGTTGTAATGCCAAACTAAACTAAACATAAATCAATTGACAGCTGACAAAATGGCCGCCAGTTAAAAAAGTGTTGCCAAGTTAAAGTTTTATACCTGTATAAAAACACCCTTTTTAAGAACCTAACAAATCAATGTAAATTTAACAAAAATGTTCCATCTTTAAAAAATTAAAAAAAAAAATTAGTCAAAACTTCATTGCGTGAACTTTTGAAGACCGCGAAAAAGTAAGATCATGGTTCTTAATACACGGCTTTTACACGTAATTTTTGATATATTAAAAAAATGCAAAAAGTTATAACCCCAGTGGAAACGGGTGTATGGTAACTTTTGAAGTTCCAAGCGTACCTTAAAATATTTAAAATATGATTGGTTCATAACTTGTAAATCCTCCTGTAATTTATTCGCCAAATTTTATATTTAAAAACTGAAAATTTGTGTGTCACTTCTACTGCACTCAAAAAAGTATAACAGTAGAATTAACTAAAAATTACCGTTAAAACAGCATGTACGAAGGTACACTGAAAATAATCCATGCGTAAAATTACGAAAAAATGTCAAAAAAACCAAATTTTTTGTAATATAAACAAAAATTTATACATTTTACGAAAGTTTTTGTAGTTTTGACAAGAATTTCGTATTTTTATGCAATGACAAAAGCTACAACTACACTCACAATATTTTATAGTTAGAAACAAACGAATTTGTACATTAAAACTATAGAAAAAGTTGTTAGTTGGACTACTGATTTTTTGTTTAATACAATAGTAATTTCCAATTATTTTTAATTGTTAAAAAATTAACTAAAAATATCTATAAAAAACAAAGTACTTTCATTTATTTTAACTATTAAAAAATAATTGCTTAATCCGTTAAAATAAACGACGTTTGTTTTTTTTTTTTTTTTGACTATCAAAAAATTACCGAAAATCCATAAAAAATAAAAGATTTTCCATTATTTTGACCATTAAAATTTTAACTCCCAAAACTTAAAAATAAACGATTTTCCTTTATTTTAACCATCAAAAAATTACTCCCAAAAACATAAAAATAAACGATTGTCGTTTATTTTAGCTATCACCAAAATTTATTTTAAAAGAAATAAAAACACGAGTTCTGTATTTGTTTTTGTTTTTGGTTATATTTTTTATTTGAAACAAAATTTTTTTTATAATGTTTTATTTACATAATAATATATGTTAGGATTTATTTTTAAAACCAAATAATATTTTACATTTAATAAAAATTAAAAATTTCTACAGAAAGCAGTGGGTTAAGTATAGGCAGACTACTGATAAAGAAAATATGAACAATCCAATTACAATTATTCAAAAAAAAATATTTGCATTAAGAAATCGTGTCTGGAATACTAAAATTTCTTCCCTGAAAAAAGGAGATAAACCATTTTGGAATATTTGTAAGGTTTTACGTAAAAAACATCCTTCTATTCCTCCACTAAAACTGCAAAATAACACATTTGTTTCAAATCAAGACAAAGCTAATGCATTAGCACAGGAGTTTTTTTCAAATCATAATGTATCTGCTAATCTTGGAACACCTTCTAATAACCAGATGATATCTACCTTTATGGACCGATTTAATAATACAAGTATTGAAAGTCTCAATTGTGACTTTGTGAATTGTGATTATATTAGTCACATTGTAAAATACTGCTCCAATAAAAAATTATGTGGCATGGATGGAATCAAGATGATTCTTTTAAAAGAATCACCAAAAATAGTTATCTATTACCTTACATATATTTTCAATTGTTGTATTAAACTTCATTATTTTCCGTCCTGCTGGAAAAGAGCCAAGGTAATTCCAATCCTCAAAAGCGGAAAACCGTCAAACATGGTAAATAGTTACAGACCTATCAGTTTACTGAGCTGCACAGGGAAAATTTTTGAAAAAGTCATCCGAGATAAATTGCAATCTTATGTTGATGATAAAGGTCTTATACCAAATGAACAATTTGGTTTTAGAAGCTTACATAGTACATCACATCAAGTTAAAAGAATTTGTATGTTTGTTAGGCAGGCTTTTGATCGTAAAGAATCAACAGCCTTGGTTCTATTAGATGTGGAGAAAGCTTTTGATTCAGTCTGGCATGCTGGCCTAATCTATAAATTAGTAAATTTTGGGTTTCCTTTAAACCTTGTTAAACTTATAAAAAGTTTTTTAGAAAATCGTTATTTTTGTGTTTCCATAAATAACGTTTTTTCGCACAATATTCTTATTCCTGCGGGAGTCCCACAGGGGTCTGTAATAGGCCCACTCATTTATATTATATTCTGCTCAGATTTCCCACGTTTAGAAAATTGCAGCTATTCGTTATATGCTGATGATGTGGGAGTTTTTTCATCACATAATTCTCCACAAATAATTATCACAAATCTACAAAATGCTTTGGAAAAAATTAACGATTATATGCTAAAATGGAAAATAAAGCTAAATGCAAACAAAACTGATTCCATCTTTTTCACGAGAAAGAGAAAACAGTGTAACTTTCCGGGAACATCTTTGCAAATGTCAGGATATAATATTCCTTGGTCTCAAAATGTTAAGTACCTAGGAATTCTCTTAGATACTAAATTAACTTTTCGAGATCATATTTCTTTTGTTAAAAACAAATTTAACATAGCAATCAGAATGCTTTACCCTTTAGTTAATAGAAACTCTAATTAATCTATGGATAACAAAATTTTATTATTTAAAACAGTTTTTCAAGCTATACTTTTATATGCATGCCCCGTATGGGGAAATTGTGCAAAATCACATATTAAAACTTTACAAATATGTCAAAACAAACTTTTGAGAATGATGTTAAAGTTACCATGGGACTACTCCACAAATAGATTACATAGTCAGTCAAATATTAAACTATTGTCAACTAAAATCCACGACATCAACGACAATTTCAACACTCGCTGTAGTTTTTCGGAAAATCCGTTAATTACAGGGCTAATAGAGTAAATATTACAATCTTTTTTTTCCATTAAAAATTTAATAGTTATTAATTTATTTATATAAATGTTAAATGTATTTTCTATTATATACTGTCAAAGTATATATCGTACATATGTATTTATATATATGTATTTTTTTTTTTTTTTATTTCTTATAAATTCGAAGGTTTTTAATAGTAGAATTTTCCTTCGTAAATTAAAATTAATTAGTCATATAAGTTCTTTCCACTCCGTGTAATTATAATGTTTTAGAATTAAGGTATACCATTTCTGTAAATTGAGCGAACTACCAAAAATTATGTACACTATTTTACTACTTCAATAAAGACAATTCAATTCAATTCAACTAAATAATTAGATTATTTGAATATTAAAAAAATTTAAGTTATATTTAATAATAAGACAAAAGGATATATATAATAAAAAGATAAGACGTTATATATAAAAAGAATAAGTTAATAAATTAGATAATACTACTAAACCAAGCTTACCGACCTTATCGATTGATCCTAAATATTTCGGCCCCGCTAATAACCAGTTTTTACACTTATGGACGAGATTTTTCGCAAAATTAAAGTTCAGCATGTTTTAACGTTTTACACTTCATGCACAAAGAGCGAATGGCGCCTAACATTTATATGGCTGCATAACGAAAAAGAATGATCTTTGAGTTCATATTTTACTATAATATGTAAATAGCTTAAAAAACTATGTGCATGTAAAATAAAAGACAATTAAAATCTAAAGAAAAACTATAGTGATGGTAAATAAAAGATTTGGTTTAGTACTAAAGTAAAAAGCACTTTTGTAAAAATTTTGGTACTTTTTGATTTAATTTAATTGTTAAGGTACCCTTGCAATATTATTGCACATATTACTGACAATTTTATTATCACTCAATTTAGCCAACTCAATATTAAATATTTTTCACATATATTGTGTCTGCAATAAGAATCAAAACCTTTTTGATTTTTTCTAACCTTCCAATATGACATACACACTGGTAATTTGTTGCACACTAGCAAAAGTTGCACAAGAATATTACTTAATTTTAATTTTACATTAAAAATTGATGCGCTCTATCTTGTTTACCTAAAAAACACTTGACTTTTACCATATTGCTAATTAATTTTCTTGTATTCAAATAGTCAGCTAACACATGCATACTGCGAAAATTGTAATCCTAACTTTTCGTTTTATTTTATATATATTAAAATTTGTTATTTGTACATGAATAAAGAAACTCAGAGTTTTTACTCTATCTCTAGCAGCCTGTCTCTTCATCTCCTAGATGTCATCTAATAGATATGCTTTAACATATAAATTTGGAACAGTGAGGGAACTCCATCTCTGTTTTAATATGCACATTATGCACCGCCAATACTGCTCAAGGATGAGAAAGTGCAAATTTGCATCGTATGCAAGTGACCACGCTGAATACCCTCAGTAACAAAAAAAAAAGTAAAACAAAAATTACTGAAACAAAGCACTTAATCGTCAGCTGGGCCACTTTGGTACTTTTTGGAATGAAAATGTAAATAAGTAATTTATTTACCATCCCCAGTTTATGCATATGAAAAACGTTTGAGAGAACTTTAAAAAAGATTACTGTGATTTTTGTGTGATTTTTTTTTAAACATGTAGATTTTAAACGAAAATATTAACTGCTACAGAAAATCCGTATTAATTCATAGTTTGTTTTTTAAATAACAGGTAAAAAAGTTGAAAAATATGTTTCTTTGTATTTTAATAGTTTATTCAGTTAAAAACAAACTTTACGGATTACTTTTTAAATAAACTACAATCAGTAACGGAAAATATATTGTGAGTGTAATATTGTACTAGGAAAACACTTACAAAATTCATTGCCAATATTGTTTCTACACTCACAATATTTTTTCCGTAAAGACTACTGAATATGCACATTAAATTAACTGAAAATCAGTTAAAAACAGGACTACTTACTTTTCGTTTAAAACAATTGTATTTTTTAGTTTACTAGCTGACCAGGCAAACGTTGTTTTGCCTTCAAACTTTAATTGTAATAAATTCTTTAAATCAAGAAATTTCTTTTACGCAAATAAATAATTAAAAAAATAAATTCACATTAGTAAATCATTTTAAAATTTGTAATTTCATGGGAAGCCCAACGCGGATTCATGTTTACTTCTTTACCTTTTTTATTTATTCTAGGACTACGAGGAACGCTAAAACAATTTTTGAACAAAATTATTAAATAACCTTGCAAAAAGTCTTGAATGTGATAATTTATTTTAATGCTTATTTGTTTTTTGCTTTTGGTACCACGCCCATTTATTCCATTCCGCCCATTTTCAGTTCGACTACTAATATTTGTAATTGATGGACTCGTACAAGATTTGAAGGCTATATACATAGCTAATATGTATTAATATTAATATTAATTTTGTATATGAGCTAAATAATCACTTTGTATGGGAGCTGCCACGACCACTGGTATGATCCCGCCCAATTTTCCCATGACTATTCATAATATAATCAACGTGCACATATTTCTAAGACTCTGGCTATTATAGAACTGTAGATATATGATATTAAATATTTACTTTGTATGGGAGCTCACACGCCCACTGGTCCGATCACGCCCATTTTTCCCATGACTATTCACATTAACAAATAATCAACGTGCACAAATTTCTAAGACTATGGCTATTATAGTACTGTAGATATATGATATTAAATATTTACTTTGTATGGGAGCTGCCACTCCCACTGGTCCGATCCCGCCCATTTTTTTCCTGATTATTCAAATCAGTAACATATGGGATACTGCAATGTTTCAAAACTCTTGCTATCACAATAGTCAAGATATATGATGTTATTCAATTTATGTGGGAGGGGCCACGCCCACTTGAAATATATATATCCGAAAACCTAATTTGGACTATAACCTTTCAAATGAAACCGGTTTGGGCCAAATCGGTTGGATAGTTTTAGAGTCTATAGAGGACAAACATACAAACATTGTATTTTATATATATAGATTTTCAACTGTTGAATATTAATTGACAAAATCCATAAAAACAATAGATTGTTTTCGTTTATTTCAATACTCAATATAATATAACAACTTTTTGTTTTAAAAAGAAAATTTTAACTGAATATTTTAACTATTACGGAAAGTCCTTTTTTTGTTTATTTTTTTTTTTGTTGAAAAACAGACAGAACGTTAAAAAAATATATTTCTTTGGTAATTTAACTGTATATTCAATTGAAACAACTTTACCGATTAAACTTTTAAATAACTGTTGATTTTTTATGGAAAAGTTCTTGTGAGTGTACCAATATTACAGTCAATTAGAAGCATTTTTTATTAATATTTTATTCCACACAGTGAAATAAAGTTCCAACCGAATTAATGGTAAGAACTTATAAATTCAGTTAGAACAACGATATTTACATTCGATATCTTAAAATTTTCTGTGTTGCAACTAAAGTTCTGTTGAATGAACTTAACTTTTTTGTGAAAACTAATATAAAGTTGTGCCAACTGTCTGAAATTCGTAATAACCGAATTAGAGTCGTAGTAACCGAATTTCAGTTGGCAAATAGCTACATTTTTTCCTGTGTGTATATTTCACACATTTAAATAGAATGTATAAGACTAAGACCGAACTGTATTACTGATTTTTAAATATATTTTATTATGCACATTTGTTAAAATTATTTTAATTTAAGCACTACCATTTTTGAATTACAAAAGTTATACCGACGGGGGCAAGTTCTCTCAAACCATCGGTTAGCCCGATTGTATTTTTCTGACTGGGTAATTACAGTAAAAAAACTACTAAATATTTTGTTATTATTATTGTTATTATTTGTGACTATAAAATAAATTTATGAAAAATTTAAATTTTATTAAATAATAATCAAAATATAGAAAAAATTTGTTTAAATTCACATTTGGCATTCAAAAAATATGTTTAATGTCTTTGTATTGTGTTTTTTTTTAAGTAAATAACCTGCCAAATAATTGTTTTCATTTTGCTTTCATTCCAATGTTAGACATTTCCTTTTGTATAATACCGAAATCCAACATATGCTTACAAATCATGTATTTAACTATAATAGAAATACTAAGACACATATGGTATTGTTGTTCAATAATACATACATACATACATCAACACATACATAGCACAGTGGAATATATTACATAATTTTCGGAAATAATTCACCCATTTCTTACTTAGTGGTACGATTGCAATGAATAAAAGTAAAGATAATAATAGTCTAATAAAATTTAGAGATATTTTTCAGAAAATTGTGAAAAAACTGTAAAAAAACGTTTTCTTTAGAAAAGTTTCATTGATTTACATAAAACTTTTCTTTTTTGCCCAAGAAAATTGTCTCTGTGTGCAGAAATGTTTGTTGAGCCGATTTATTGCAACTATGAATGTCAAATTTAAAAAAAAAGAAAAAATTTTAAAGCAAACGGAATGCCAAACTTTTTAGATTTTGGTAATTTTTTTAAATTAGGTTTTTAATGAAAATTCTTCATTGAGTCTAAGAAAATGTACATAAGTGTCCTCTTTCTGCCCCCTCCTGGATCCGTGTCTATAATAATCCATAGATAAAACATACGAAAACTGTGGTTAGTAACTGTGGTTCGAAAGTTTTGGTTATTTTGACATTACGAATAATTTTGTAATCTATACAAGTCACTTTTCGTTTAAGAAACAAAATATTATTTGTATATTTGAAATGTTGAGGTTAAGAAGAAGAATAAACGTTTTTCTCAAAAAATTATAAACACTATTAATTTTTAAATCAGACTAGACTAGTTTTTGTTTTTTTATGAACAGGCTCATCAGTGACTTTCCATTTAAATTGTATTATTATTTGTGTCTTATAATTGTCAGATTGTCTATATATGATAAATTTTTCAACAACCTGCGGCTGTAAGAATCAAACCTGCGCTCATCTTACATTACAAACGTAACAATACCAAGTCATGACCGTTTAGCGATCACACCCAAGTATGGCCTTGTATATTTTACAAAATTGTATAAAAACACAATAAAAGATTTGTAAATATACAAACATTTTGTTAAAATAAAATAATTTCGTATTTTTAAACATGAATTAATATGAGTGTAGCTACTCCAACATATACCTATTTTATTGGGCTACTCTACTCCAATCCCCGATTTAAATGTTGACATGGCAGCAAAAAATGTAAAAAATACCAATTTATATTAACTGTGGTTTAAATATATTTTATAATCAATAATATTAAATTGATTTCGGAATTTATGATTTGCAGTAAGCAAAAAATAAAAACAAAATTCTAAAAAAATTTACATTTTTGCTTCCATGTCTATATTTAAGGCGGGATTTGAAAGATATTCAATAATCCATGCGTAAAAATACGAAAAAATTTCAAAATATCCAAAACTTCTGTAAAATAAACAAACATTTGTCCAGATTACGAACGTTTTTGTAGTATTGACAATAATTTCGTATTTTTATGCATGGATTATTATGAGTGTGCTGGAGTATCTACAACCGCCTCCGCTTTCTAATTGAAGGCGCGAGAATTTTGGAACTGTTGGTTAAAGTTGATATTTGCCTTAAAAAGGTGGCAACTTTTGAAACGGCTATTGGGGAAAATATATTCAAATCAAAGACTTTTTTTTTAAAACAACTCACTTTTATATGAAAAAACTTTGCATAATAGTATGTATACTTTATATATTTTGAAAGAAAATAGTTATCTGGATTCAAAAGACTGTTGGTGCTTTTTGGAGAAAAATCTCTAAAATTTGAATTTTTTCAGAAAGGTTCAGGTTAAGAAGAAGTATAAACGTTTTTTATTTAATTATTACTTTAAGCGAATGTCAAAAAATTGGAACTGATTTAGACCAAATTTTGAATTTTACATTTTAAAATGGGATTATCTCGGGATATAACCCACATATGTAGGCATGGTTTTTGCTAGTCATTACTAGCAAATTGTAAATATGTTAAGTTTTTGAAAATCATATGAAAAACAAAAAAATGGCGAGCACTCAAAAAGTTGTATGCCCTACTTTGGTAGGTCATACTGCCGCTCCGGTGTGTCTGAGAGATTCAGCATGAAATCTTAAACTTGATAACACGTCACTTATGCCTGTTCCAAATTTCATTGGAATCGGCCCAATAACTAAGTATTTACCGAATTATTTCCAAAAATTTTGTGAGATATCCCACTGTGCATTTATATTGTTTGTATCTGTCTATTTTCATCTCAATATCTATTCATGTAAATGTAATTTGAAAAAAAAAAAAAAAATAGACCATAAACCAATATAGACACCATACATATAACATTTGAATATCCTGCTTCGGCTGCTGTTGTTGCTACTTGGTGTTGTGTTATACACTCATAAACAGATACATGAATGTATAAATGTTTGTCTGATTGTTGAAGAAAGACTTCAGGCTAAGTTGGGCATTAATGGCATGTATAACAATGTATGCAGATTTACTATAGTGTAAGTATTATGTTAACTATGGTTTAAAAGTATTCTGTAATATTATTCATAGGATTCTATTGAAACTTTTACCAGTCTTTATATCCTTTTTTTTTGTAAATAGTTAGCTGTAATTTCTGTATAAGTTATTTGGCTACTAAAATTTTTTAGAGATGTTTTATTGAAAACAAACACAAACTTTAGATGATACTGCACAACTCGAAAAATAAAACAAGAGTCCTAAATATTACGGCCACGTACTTTAATGCGATTTTGCGAAAAATCTGGACCATAAGTGAAAAAGGTCCAGATTTTTCTTAAAACCCCACTTTAAAGTTTTGCATGTTTTACGAAGTATTTTATACGTACAATTTTAAAAATTAAATAGTTTATCTTAGTTATTTTATGTCAAATACTGATAAGACATTCGGGTACACACAGATAAATAATGTGCCAACCGAATTAAAAAGTGTATTTTAATGGTAACAACTTATAAACTCAATTGGTATATATATATTTATATTTATATTTCTGAATATTTTGGGTGTTGAAACTAAAAATCAGTTGAATCAACCGAACTTTGTTGCGAATACTAATTTTCAGTTGTACCAAACAACTAAAATTCATAATAACCGAATTTAAGTCGTAGTAAACAAAGTTCAGTGGGCAAATAGATACATTTTTCTCTGCGTGTATCAAATTTGTCTTATAAATATGCAACACTAACAAATAAATTCCATATTTTACAATTTTTACACAATTTATCATACCATTTCGCAAAGGATCAAATCATTTTTGTGCATGAGCAAAAAGAGATATTTGAACCGATATTTCCTGTAAAAAAGAAAAAAAATGAAAGTGCGGTTCACGGGAAAAACGCGAAATGTGCATAAAATTTAGATGACCTATGATTTCATCTTTTAGTATAAAAATTACTAGTGTCCGACCGAACAGTTCGGCCAGAAAATGCATTTAGTCTGTATTCGGTATTTTAAAGCATTATGGACAAATTTGGCGGATGGAAAAATGTTTATTGGGCTGATTAGATGCTATTTTGAATGTCAAATTTGAAGAAAAGTCTGTAGTTACGCAATGAATTTACTGTTCGGCCTCAGAAAGTTCGGCCAAATTGAAAATAGTTTGGCGGCCGAACTTTTAACTTTGTAGCTAAACTTCGGCTTTTCTCTTAAATTTTATACACAAAATCGAATTAAATCGGCTCAACAAACGTGTTTCCAATACCAAAATTTGTCATCATTGCCTCTAGATATCAAAAAACCGACAAAATATAGGTTTTTGGCCGAACTGTTCGGTCGGACACTAAAAATTACGTATATGTTATTATTATATTTATGGCTCATATTTAATACACAAAAAACGGTGACTAAAAAATGTTAAAAACGTAATTTTTCGCCTATAGCGGTTTTCTTAAAATTGTGACGTGATTGAAAAATTTGTAGAAAAGATTTGGAATCAGCAACAAAATCTATTAAAAATATATATCGCGATTCAAACCAAATCGACTATTTCTCATTTTGTGACAGTTTGTCCGATTTTCCGTTTGACTTTCAAATTGGACTATTTTTATTTTAGAAATGTTGCGCTTAAGAAAAAGAATAAACGTTTTTCTCTAAAAATTATAAACACTATTAATTTTAAATCAGACTAGACTAGTTTCTGCCTCTTTTATGGGCAGGCGTCATCAGTGATTTTCCATTTAAATGTACTTATCTACTCATCTTTCACCACCTTTCATCTCTCCCCTATCCCCTTTCCAAAGAAAGCAACACATGAATTAATAGGAAAAATTTCCTGAGTGTTGCTTCTCTTTAAAAAAAAAAAATTGTATTATTATTTGTGTATTAAAATTATCAGATTGTCTTTATATGATAAATTTTTCAACAACCTGCGGCTGTAAGAATCAAACCTGCGCTCTTCTTACATTACAAACGTAACAATACCAAGTTATGACCGTTTAACGATCACACCCAAGTATGGCCTCGAGTAATGCAGCTAAATTGCAGTTTTCTTTCCTATTAGCTTTTCTGGTACTGTATATTATACTCAGAAGTGACAACACTAACAAACACAAATATTCTATTTTTAGATTTTTGTTTATTTTTCTAATCTCCTCCGTCTATAATTTTAATTTGTTACAAAAAATTTATTATCAAAAAAATCACAAAGTTTTATCCCAAAATTCCAAAATGTTTTTAAATATAAATTTACAATGAACTATCTTTAATATGGGAATTTGTATCAGGAAATCGCACTGGTATTGCAATGAAATTGAAAAGTGCTGTTTTTTAGTTTTGTTCTTATTAATTATATGCATGTTAACAAATTTTAAAATTTTATCAATGGGCATAAACAAGACATGTCAATGAACAAATTTTTGTATTAAAATTGCAAATCCATTAAAAATGTTCTAAAATATTTAGAAAAGAACTTCAAAATACCAAAGTAAAAACTAAAAAATATATTATTATCATTACCATTGAAAAAGTTGAAACTTTTTGTAGAACCTGTGTTTTTATAATTACGTTCCATCCACCACCATTCTTTTATATACAAATTGTCTTCTTTTCTAAATATTTCAGGATATTTTCAATGGATTAGCAATTTTAATGCAAAAATGAGTTAAGTGTAATGGTTAATTTATACATAGTGAACAATTTTTAATTTATCAAAATCCGTTTAATACCGACAAGATATCCTGAAACAAACACCTACATTTATTATACTCAAATGAAAGATAAAAAAAATCATGATTTTGCTGTTAAATTTCGAAAAATGAAGCAAAATATACGAAGAAATCGGTAAATTATGTAAATACAAATGCCGCGATTTGGATTTAGCGTAAATAAGTCTATTCAAAAAAATTTGTATTTTAAACACAGGTTCTGCAAAAATTTGAAATATGTTGAGTAGTGTAATTAAGAAGACTGTTCTTTATGACCTCACGCTTATACCAAGAAAAGAGACTCGGTAGTGGTAACCGTATTAGTTGCCAATCCAATGTTTCGGTTGCTGAGATCGAATCTTTTAACAATCATTCGATTTCATAACAGATTTCTGCTTCGGCGTTAGAATATATATTACCTCTACATAAATTCGGTGGTAATTACTAACAAAAAATCGGGAACTTCAGCCGAACCGTTCGATTGGCTACAAAAACAGTCTGCTTTGTGGTTGTAGCATTATTCACGTGAATCTCTATTTCTTTTTCATGGGTTTTATCCAGGCATTAAAAAAACTACTATTAGTAGTTTCAAATTGCCGAATATTAAACTATTTAATATATACTGAAAATGAAAATTATTCAATGAAAATGAAAATTATTCAATGAAAATTAAAATTATTCAAGTTCGAGGCCATACTCTATATTTCTTTATTAGGATATTATCCTAACAAATAATCAATAGAGTTTTTTGTTTTCAAATTTATTATTTGACCCTTTCAGGAATATGTTGATATATCTATTTCGGGAATTTGCTAGGTTACTATCATCAGAACACGTTTCTAAAGCGGTAACAATCCCATGCCAAACATCAAACATTCACATTAACTAGTTTACTCACTACATGAGAACTAATATATGAGCTTGAAGTTAAAGATTATAACCATTGATCAAAAAATAAATTGAAAACTTGTTTGTTATGTGCAAGGTCCACCTCTGGTGGATATTCAATACACGTTTTTTGTTTTTTCCCTCTCTTTTTTATTTTTTGTTTAGTTTATAAACAAAGCAGGTGGAGTAAACTAGACTGTACTTTGTCTTTTATACAAGTTTGATATAATTTTTAATAAAAATAAAAATTATGTTTTTTCGACCTTTAATTGTGCAACGAGGCCATACTCTATATTTCTTTATTAGGATTAATATTTACTATATATTAATACTAAATACACAGAACAAATTATCAACCTAAAATATCTAATTAAAGATTTGATTTGAATTCAATTTGCTTCTAAACAAATAATTAATTGAATCAATTAATATTTTAATTGACTTCTAAATATATAAATACATATTTTATTTTAGACGCAATTATCATATTATTTTTTCATACACTGTATGCATAAATAGAAAATTTTCAGTATAAAAAACCAAATACATTTGAAGTTAACAAACAAAACTAGCGCACACACAAACAGACTCAGCATTGCAAAAAACTCACATACCAACGTATAGATCACACACTTTTTTTGTGAGTATCATATTTTTTTTTTTTTTTTGTAGAAGTTATTTATAACTTTTTTTTTTCTTCTTAATTTTAATAAAAAGTTTAATTGATAGTATCATTGCCGTGATAGGTGCAAAATCAATTAAAATATTAATTGATTCAATAAATTTTTTAATTGAAACCCGTTTTTAGTTTTTTCTGTGTATATTTCATTTGCAGCATTTTTAATAGCATCAAAACTTAAAATTGCCTTAGATTAACACACAGTACAAATAGCTTGCCTATGTGTAGTAAATATGTTAAGCTCTATCTTAAGTTCGTGTTAAAAATTATTATATGCACACGATCTGGCTGCTTGTTGTCGTTGTGAATAGTAAGCTATAGAAATATTAACTAAAAACAAATATTATATGTAAAAATATGCGACTAGAAGTATGCGACTATTAGTAACTGCTAACAGCGCCGCTAGTTGTGTGCGTATATTAATTTAGAAAACAGAAAGAATCTGTATATCTTTATTGTTTCACACAAATTATGTGTTGAATGATGTCTCAATGATGCCTCAAACAGGCTTTGAAGTAACAAATATAAAAATTTTACTAATTTTTTTACTAATAGTCGCATATTTTTACATATAATATTTGTTTTAGTTAATATTTCTATAGCTTACTATTCACGACGACAACTAGCAGCAAGATCATGTGCATATAATATTTTTTAACACGAACCAGCGATAGAACTTAAAATATTTACTACACATAGGCATGCTATTTGAAGTGTGTGTTAAGCTAAGGCAATTTTAAGTTTTGATGCTATTGAAATATGCAAACTTTTCATATTTTTAGCATAGTCGGTATTCGACAAAAATAAACTATTGACTAAATTTTAAACCCTGGTTTTATTTCTATACAGTGAATGTTGCTATTGAAATGGTGCAAACGAAGCTTCTATGAAAAATTTTAATTCTTAATTTTGTGTTTTCTATTTCGAAAATCAATAAAACTTTTCGAACATACTATTTCCCTTACTTTTCCTGTCAATAGTCTATAACTACGTTTTGTGTAAAATTTTGTGTTCTTTTTTTCCTGTATGTAGTTTAGTTTTTCATAGGAAAAAAAAACAAAAAGTGCTCTGCTAAAGTTTATTTTATATTGTGTCCGTCCGGAAACTATAGGGTAATTGAGGAAACAATTGTGTTTTGCAATATTTTTTTTTCATTTTAATTTAAAATATCTCTAGTACTTTCGTTAGAGCATTTTTATTTTTTATAGTAGGGTCAGTTGGGGTAAAATAGGAAATAATATTTTTAATTTCTTTAAAGGAAATTTAAAAAAAGTGGTACAATAAATTTTTGCTACAACCCTGCAAAAACAGTTCTTAGAAAAAAGGAGTTTGAAACCACTTCAAACAGCATCCTAGAGCACTTAAGTAGTTACAAGTTCGCACAAGGATAAACACTGATTTAATTTACACTGCGTGTCCCATGTTGTCAATAGTTTAGCTACTCTAAAACAACTTTTTTGGAGTAGATAAAGTGTGGTTGTGTGCATAACCCTGTCCATGTTGTGCTTTTTAAAGTTGTTTGTTTGTATGTTGTTAAAAACGCGATCAATTTACAAGTACTTCTCTTTTTTTTTGCTGGGAACTTAATGCCATTTTTTGTCCTTTGTAGGATTTCAGTGTGGTTTTGTGAAACATGTAATTTTTGGGGTAAAGTATGGAAGTTTTGGGAAAAACGGAAATTTTACCAATTTTGAAACATCTTAAAACAGATATATACATAAAGCAAATATAAAATTGTTGGTCTTCAAAATTTAGTAACATCGGGATGCCTGTTAGGAAAAGACGCTAGCCACGTGTTCTATTACTAAGAAGACAAGAATGAAGCAAAATTGAGTAATAATAGGTTTTTTGTTAAATCTCTGTCTATTCTGAAGGATCTTCTAAAATTGATGAGATCTTAAGCCAAATCGAAATACTAGTATCAACCTAGCAAATATGTTTCATTTGCTTTATTTTTCTACACATACGGAGGTTGAAAGATCGTTATAAATTAAAAATAACATAAAAATAATCTCGATGTATATAAAAATAAAAAAAAAACTAATAAAACTTCAAAAAATAGTACTTCAGCCAGAATTAAAACTAATTTTTTTTTTTATACAAATAGAACATCATGATCTTCAAAATATAGTACTGTCATGATACTTGTTAGGAAAAGACCCTAGCCACGTGCTTGATTACTTAGAAGACAAAAATGAAGGCAAATTGATGATTAATAGGTTATTTGTTAAAGCTCTGCCTATTCTGGAGGCTCCAGGTTTTCTAAAACTTCGGGTTCCGATGAGATCGTTAGTCAAATCGAAATACTAGTATCAACCCAGCTAATATGCTTGATTTGCTTTATTTTTGTAAATATACCAAGGTTGAAAGATCGTTATAAATTAAAAATAAAATATGTACACATTTGGCAGTTCTTAAGTTTTTCAATATTTTCAAATATGTCAAAAAAGAATTCGATTTCCCACATTATCCCTATTTTCTCTTGAAACCCACACTGCCAACATACTACACTATATTTTACATATTTTTATGGGTCAATAAATGTTTGTATTTAGACTAAGATGTTGTAACAAGTAGACATGAAGTATTTAGAGTATATTTTCCTTTTTTTCTCTCTGTATCAATTTTAAGTTTGTATAGAGGAAATAGCCAAATGTTTGCACTTGTGAAAAAAAATACAAAATAAAAAAAAATATAAAAGAACTTTTAAAATCCTTACATGTTTAAGAATTTTAAATTGTATTGGATTGTCAACATTCATGTGGTGTAGATAGGGTTTGGGGTACGGGAATTCACAGGAGAGAATTGCCGGAAATTCCCGGAATAATTGCGTCGGGAATTCCCGGGAAAAATGTTCAAATTTCAATGGAAAACGGGAAAAATTTAATTAATCAATTTATGCAGTAATATTTTATTTCTTAGTACTTTTGTTTTTCATTGGCTGTGATTTATTAAATTTTAAATGCAAAAAACGCTATAAAAGACATTACTTGACATTGACTTAGCAAATTTATGGAATGATTAATATGTCGCATTCCTGGACATGTTAGTGGATGTTTTGAATCCTATAAAAGACGCACTATGTCGACGAGTTTCATATATTTTATTAGTTGGTGCTATAAATAAACTTTTTGAAAAACAAAAGCTAACCAAAGGCGTAATGACATTAGCATCAATAAATTATTTAAAAACTCCTGGTAACTTTCCCGGCCAATTCTGAAACATCAAAAAGTTCTTTAAAATTGTATGCTGAACCATTTTATAAACTCCTGTTTGAAATGTCCAGCAGTGACAATGGCATATCTGAAACCCAAATCGATAAAAGTTTCAAACTAAAACTAAAAACGATATTCACAATACAAACAGTACTCCAAAAAAGTCAAATTCAAAGCATGCAATGTTCGGTCTAAAATATTTTGGTTATTTTAAATAATGCTCGGTTAACAATAAAGCCGATATCGGTAGATAGTAGGGACACCGATCCCGAAGGCCCAATTTTTTCCCAGAAAATCCCGGGATTTAAAATTTTTTTAATTTGCCTATTTTATTACATTTTTGTATATATATGATACGCTGTTAAACAATAAAAAACATAAAATGTTTATTTAACTTTCTAAATATTAAAAATTATATTAAAAATGTAGGTGTTGTGGTGTAATGGTTAGCGCGTTGGACTGTTACACGGATGGTCCCGGGTTCGATTCCCGGTGACGACAACATCAAATTTAGAAAAATAATATGTATGAATTTTCTATCACTTATATGTATCGCTGCGCCCACCTTCGGTGTTCCCATAGCACTTAACCCCACCGAAGTAAAATAATGAATCAGGGCTATGAAACAAAAAGCTTCAATAAATTCGCCAACTCTACATCAGGTGACGAGCAACAACTGTTCTAAGACTTATCATCTCGCGCAATTACAGTGTTGCCATGTTTGAAGCCCTTCATCTTTCACCGCTTTTCATCTTTCCACTATCCCCTTTCCAAAGAAAGCAACACATTAATTAATAGGAAGAATTTCCTGAGTGTTGCTTCTCTTTAAAAAAAAAAAAAAAAAAATCCGAACTACATTGCAGCTTTTTAAATGTTTTTTGTATTATGCATATTTCTTAAAATTAATTAAATTAAAGATATTTTGAAAGCACTAAATTCCTTCAATTACCAACGATAAATTACCGGGATTTAAAAACTGAAAATTCGGGATTTACTAAATGCTGAAAATATCGGGATTTCGGGATTTACTATAGCATTAGAGAGATAAGTCAGAAATTGTTGTTGTTTATTTAATAAACAATAACAACGCAGACTAGAGATTCTAGCCTGCCTTTTAAAAAATATTTTCCTTATTCTCACGAAATGAAAACTCTAAAGTAACCCTCTGAGACCCAATCTGCACGCAAAAAGTTCTTGATTTTTCAAGTTTGAGGATAATTATTTTAAAAAGTATTACACTTTTCATATAGTTATACATATTTTATGAAATATAATTTAGTTAAAAATATCATTTTATTGCCAAAGAATTGGCAATAAAATGAAAAAAGTAGCACCTTTCCAACTACATGAACACAGATTAATAATTTCAAAAAAGAACTGTCACAATCTTCAGGATTTAGAAATATTGCTACCAGCAGATTGTCATAATTTTTTTTTTTTTTTTATTAATTAATAATCATATAATTACAAATTATATACTATTACCCTAACCGAGCACTAGCTACTATCGCCTTTGGCGCGTTGTAGCGAAAACAGACCAGTGCCTCTGGTGGGAATCGAACCCAAGACCCCCGCACTGATAAGCCAGTACGCTACCAACTAGCCTAACGGGGCGCACGTCATAATTTTAATGACAATATTAACTTGGGAAATTAATTTTATTTGTCAATATTTAACTAACAATTGCTCTTAAAGTGTTGTTTTCGTTTTTTCCTAAATTAATTAAATATTAGTTTTTATTAGTGTATAATATATTAATAAAACTAACTATCTAATTAATTTGATATTTATAATCAAAATATAAAAAAAAAATAGTTTAATCACAAAATTTATTAAACAGAGCTTTCTTAAATAAATCTAAAAGATATTAAGAGGTTGACTACCTCGTTAAAAATTTTAATATATAAATATATAAACGCATGCAAATTGGTCCGAAAAATCTGTCATCTACATGTATATAATTATGTCAAATTAGTTATAATTTGATACAATTTGATCCAAGATTTGTCCTTATCCGGGACATTGATTATATATAGTTAAACATAAATACATCTGATTTTAAAAAATTTTAACCGGTAGTATTTATGCTTTTTGTAACTTGAAATGATGCTTAAAAGTATTTAAATAGAAAATTTAAATTTCTAGAAATCCACAACATAATGAATTTTTTTAAATTATCTAGAATAAATTTATTGTTTCGAGAATGTTCCTGTTTTTAAATTTCAAATAATATAAAATAAAGCAAAGTTATATGTGATGCCATATGTAATAAAGTCTTAACTTGAAGATAACTTAATTTGATATTTGTTTGAGTTTGAATTTTAACGTCTTTTTCAGACAATTGCAATTAATACTATAATTAATATTCAATTTTATTTAATTTTAATTGTGAAAGGCGTGTTCGATTGCGTCTATATGAAATTTTCTGTGCAATCACTGACCGTGGTATAGATAAACTGATTTCTAATGCCACACGCACTACACGTTAGACAGAGCGATTTTGCCCACTGATCTATCGTCAGGTCGAGTTTTGTTGTGATTAAAACTAGTTTTATTCAATACACGGTGTTTTTGTTCTTGCATACATAACCTCAGAAGTACAACTCCAACAACGCAACAGTTCTATTTTTAGAAACTCACCTCATTCTAATGTCCACTGTTTTCCCATATGTTGTAAGTGATGCCACATCTATGATATATTCTTTGTATATTCGATAGATGGCGCTTACGTAGTTAGGGAAGAATTTCCAGAGAGCAAAGTTTGATTTTTGTTTGAGTTTGAATTTTAACGTCTTTTTCAGACAATTGCAATTAATAATATATTTAATATGTAATTTTATTTAATTTTAATTGTGAAAGGCGTGGTAGAGAAGAATGAGTGTATTTTCTTAAAATCATAACTACATTGTAAATTTTCAATTTTCTAAATCAGACTGCGCAGTTTCTGGTATTGAACCTTCGTCAGTGACCCTGTTTTTTTTTTTTTTTTTTTTGAATAATGTAATATTTGTTATGTTTTTATTTGTTCGATTGCGACTATATGAAATTTTCTGTGCAATTACTGACCGTGGTATAGATAAACTGATTTCTAATGCCACATGCACTCGCACTACACGTTGATATTGTACCCTACCAAAATATGTATGGGATTATATATAATGCTATATGAAAGTATAAGGAAAATATTTTTAGTATGACGTCACATATAGTTTATTAGGACTTAGCATCCCTGCAGGAAGCTTGGGGTCAAGTGTCTCCAAGTCTCCACTTTTGTCTACTATTTTGTTGACTTTGTCAACTAAGCGTCTACACTTTTTACTTTATCAACACTAGTAAATTTTTGGCTCCAATGTCTACATATGCTCCCATTAGAACTAATTAGTTACTAGTGAAAATATGGTTCTTATGTCTACATCTGGTCCCATAAGAACTAACGAGTCACTAGTGAATCTTTGGTCCAATTTCTGCATATGGTCCCATAAGAAGTACCTAGTCACTAGTGAATCTATGTTTCTAATGTCTACATATGGTGCCATAAGAACTACCTAGTCACTAGTGAATCTTTGGTTCCAATGTCTACATATGGTCCCATAAGAACTACCTATTCACTACCTAGTCAATAGTTCTAATGTCACTAGTGATTTTCAATGACACGTACATGTTAAATGTCTATAGCAAATTACATTGCCTGGGGAATATTTGGTTAGTAGTACTGGTGACACAGTCAATAGTGAATCAATACTTTTTCACTATTGACATTTCCTGCAGGGATGCTACAAGAAGATCACAACATGTATTGGGATTATTATTATATGGCTTATGTAGTTATATATGGAGTACGATTATGTCTATAAATCTTAAGATTATCGTAGTAATATAAAGAACCATATACAAAATCTGTCAATAAAAATTATCAAATGTATTTGTATATAACGATATAAGCCGGAATGCGACTCCATACAAAGTCAGATATGACTTAACCTTACTATATTTGACTAGATATAACTATTTTTACCCGGGTAGCTTTCGAAATCAATAAAAACGACATTATTTAAGTAATTATACAAAAATAAATAAATGGTTTATTCAAAAACAATCTTTTTGCGATATAAAACCACAATACTAGATAGTATTCTTAAAATTATAATTTAGAATTCCGACAACCATGGCAACCCTGGTAACAATTTCATTATAGACCCTTTCTTGTGCCATGAGAAAACAAAATTAGGTTTTTTTCATACACGAATAAATTTTTTAGTTCCTAACGTAGCCGGATTTTTAAATTTTTTATATGCTACGAGGGTAAACTCAAAAATTAAGAAAACGTCCAAACAAATCAGTTTTTTTTGTTTTCCAAAAAAACAGTAGGCAACAATTTAAAAATGTCTCTAAGTTAGGGACTTCATTTTTTAGTCCTCGAAAAAAAAAAAAGCGAAATGAATAAAATGTTAGTTAGGGCGGTTTGCGTGTTAAGTAACTATACACAGAAAAAATTATGGCCCAAAAATATTTAATTAATCGATTGTTTGAATATGAATAGTATTTCAAACAATATATTTAATTGATTCAATTAAAATATTAATTTAATTTTCTAATTTATCCAACCAGTGTTGACAACTTATAAATATATTTATTAAATTTTTTTTTCGCTTTATGACGACTAAAACATCAAACAAACGTTTAGTTATAGCAATTTATTATTTTATTTGTAAATAAAAATTAGTGAAATGCAAATAAATAACTTATAATTAGTTAAATAGTTAAACGATTCTCTAAAAACGCCAAATCATAGTTTTTTGCTAAAGTTTACAACACTCTTCTTGTTGAAATCCATGTTCGTTTATACACGATTAGTTAAGTTGGTTTTCGTGAACAATTTATGAAGAATTAAAAAAGTGCGCGTCTGCTTAAAATTAAATGTAATTAATATTATTAAAAATGTCTTATTTTATGAAAAAAAAGCAATAAGTAAAGCGGTTTAAGGAGTGTTTTGTTTGCTACAGAAGAAACCAAGAAAGTTGAAGCCACGTTAAAGCAAGAATAATTGACCATATGGTCATATTGGTCATATGTATGGTCAACATATAATATGGTCACATATATGGTCAATTATTCTTGCTACAACATTCGTGCTGCAACCAAAAATAATTACAACATCTACAGCAAGTACAACATCTACAGCAAGTATAACATCTAAAAATTCGCAGCATTTTTACTACAGCACAGCAAGCACAACATCTAAAAATTCCTACAACTTAGGCTTTCCAATCATAAAATCTTAACTCGACAAAATCTTTTATGCAACATAAACTCACTTTTGAATATCCTATATGGTCAATTATTCTTGGTTGAAGTCAACACGAAAGAAGAAGTTTCCAAGAAACATATATTTGCTTTTGAAATGTGATTAGTTTTTATTATATTACATTCATTATAACATTAGAGGTGTTCACAAGGTGTACTAAGTGTTGTATTTGTTGTATGTCGTATTTGAAAATTAGAGATGGTAAAATTTTGTTTTTAATTTTACGAAGATTTTGGGCTTTTTGTGTTAGATTTTCACTCTGTTGGCATACTTGAACATAGTACAATAAACATAGGTATAAATGTTGTATTGCACTACCATCTATTGTTGTATTTTTTTAAATAAAATTTTACCATCTCTAATTTACACATACAACATTTAGTACACTACTTGTGAGCACCCCTATTATATATTAATAAAAAATAAAAACGTAAATTTAATTTACAAACCTAGTTTGCTTTTTGATTTATAGGAAAAAACTAAATAATTAGAATTTTCAATTAAAATCAGCATGGAGATTCAATTAAAGTTTTAATTAATTTGATTAAACTTTTTAATTAAAGTTGGTAAAAAACAATTCAATTTTTAATTGATAGTATTATTATTTTAATTGAAAGAGTTTAAATTAAAGGTCCTCATTTTTTTTAATTAATAGTATCATTTGTGTTGTAGGTTCAAAATTAATTAAAACTTTAATTGATTCAATACATTTTTTAATTGAAACTCGTTTTTAGTTTTTTCTGTGTATGCAAATGTAAGAATATTGGATCTCAGTCCATTGCATATGTCATCAGCAACCTTATTGTACATTTAACCAATGTTTTTATAATTTATTATTTTTTTTAACATTAGTTAAAATCTTTAATGTCCCTTTTCAAACGAATTGTAAGACATGTCCAAATTTGTTCCTTTAACAATATTTTATTTTACAAATTACGTAGTTCAGTTCAGTTTTTTTTGTTTGCTAAACATTAACATTTATTAATCTTTATTTCGTGTTCTTTTTGTAGCTCATTAAATTTTACACAAAATTACTTGTGTATTTTATGCAAAAAGAAAAAGAAACATTTGACTACAAAAAGGAGTTTACCAACAATTATCCCTTTTTTTGTGTGTAATTTATTTTTATATTTTTACTGGCTTCTTGAATATTTACAATTATGGTGCAGAATATTTATAATGTTTTGTTTTTTTTTTTTACTAAACAGAGAAAAATGGTTTGTAGAAAAAAAGCTAAATATGTTTATAAGGGTGGCAATAAAATATGTGGAGCATACGTCTTTTCTGAATTTCAATGAATTCAGACTAAATTATTATGCCACTTTCGAGCTAACATGATGAAAATTTTATCTAATAGGGATAACTCTTTGTCGTGTATCTCCGAAGTCAAATTTTATGAATTTTGCAACAAAAAAAAAAAATACTTATATTTAGTGGGACATCGTTTCTTATAAAATTTAATATGCCGAACCTAAATATGAAAACATTTGTAAAATCGTTAAAACAGCTTTCGAGTTATAGTGAATATTTATTTGTTTACTTCCAATATACTTTACAAATTAATATATAAAATATATACGATTTATACAGCTGCGTTCTGTATTTCGAAGTGGTTTCAAATCGATAGTGAAAATGAAATCGATATTAGTTTTTCACTGTGACACAAAAAACGAATGAAATGTTAATCGATTTCATATCTCATCGATTTCATTTCAGTTTTGTTTCAATCAACAGCTGTTTTCTTTTACATTGTTATTCTTCTCTTTTTCTTTATATTTGACACTTGAAAAAAATTCAAACGAAAAGCAACCATAAATTTTACAAAATTCACACGAATTTCACACAGCCAACTGACAGTGATTTGAAATCACACAAAACAACACAAGTTTCGAATTGCATGACATAGAATTTTACTTCAATTTCGATAGGAATAAAATGAAATCGATGTGAAATCACTTTTTCGAAATTGGGAACCCAAAAGAGGTGAATATTTTCATTTTCATCAAAAAATGAAAAACAGAACGCAGCTGATAGTGAACATTTTATTGAAAATCAATTTTTTTCTTGAATTTACAAAAATTTCAAAAAATTTACAATATCTCGAAATTCCTTCAGCGATTTAAAAAATATTTTCCGAAACTTAGATCACATAGTTTTAAGTGGAACAATATTTCATCCGGGTATGAACGAAAATTAAAAGTTGATTTTTTATAGCCTCCCTAATGTTAATGTATCTTTTTTCCATGCCTTTCAAAACTTTGTTGTTGTATTTGTTTTAGCCCTCATGGGAAATTTTTTTTAACTATAATGTTTATACAGTCAGAAAAATTTTATTTCTACAAGAAAATTTGAAAAATAACCCCTTTTACAACATGAAAGATTTAAGAATTATTTTATAAGTTTTTTATGATTTTAAAATGGCTTTTGTCATATGAAACTCACCATATTTAAATTTTACTTACTGTTGTTAACATTTTATTTGGGCCAAATTTGTTTTGAAACATTATCCCATTCAGACCTGTAAAATCATACTTTCTTAATGCAATGTGGAAATCTGGTTTAATTTTAAACGAATCGATTAGAAAAAATAAGTTTATTGATTAAATTAATCTCAACTTGAACTTCTAACAAGTATACAACATTGGTGAATTCGCAGATTTTAATGAAACTTGGATATGTTGTTGAGGACAGAAACATATTTTTTTTTTTTTTTTTTTTTATTATTATTGTTTTTATTTGCAATCTATCTTACAATATTAAGCAAATGTGATAATGTTTAGAACATAACATACTTATAGGTCTTCATTAAGACCAATAATATTTAAAATTTAATGAAATCACAATTGTAAGGTATATTTCTTAGGTAATAGCTATGTATGTATATTACATATTTACATATTTACAAAGTTTAGATTTTTATATTTTTTTTTTTTTTTTTTTTACAGATTCTAAAGTAATTTAGATTTAGTTTCTGTATGGGAGGTCAAGTATATGAAGTCTTTTTAGCCTTTTTACTTCATTTGAATCATCTAATAATATTATGGCTAAAGGATTTGTATGGTCACTTAATCTTTGCAAATATCGATTGCTAAAATTGCATATTTCCTTCTTGACTGTTGGTATATTTAAATCATTGTGCAAAGTTTCATTTCTAACAAACCATGGTGCGTTGATTATCATTCTAAGCGTTTTTGATTGAAATCTTTGGAGAATTTCGACGTTTGAGTTACTTGTTGTACCCCAAAGTTGAATCCCGTAAGTCCATACAGGTTTTAATATTGTTTTATAAAGTATGATTTTATTTTCGATATTTAATTCCGATTTCGGACCCAATAACCAATACATCCTTTTTAATTTGTTGTCCACTTGTTTCCTCTTATTTTTAACATGGTCTTTCCAGGTAAGTCTCCTGTCTAAACACATTCCTAGGTATTTAGCATTGTTCTTTTTTGGAATATTCACGTTATTGAGTTTAACTTCCGGGCAATCCCCGCGTCTTAGAGTAAATGTGACATGTGTGGATTTTTGTTCATTAACTTTAATGTTCCAAGTGTTAAGCCATACTTGTAAAACGTTTAATTGCTGTTGAATAAGATTTGAAGCCTCAGATGGTGAAGTATTAGATGCGATAAATGCAGTATCATCTGCATAAGTTGCAACAGTTACTCCATTAATACTAGGCAAATCTGAAGTAAAAATGGTGTATAAGACTGGTCCTAAGACGCTCCCCTGAGGTATACCTGCTTTAATTTTGCGCATTGAAGAACTTTCATTATTAACTTTAACATAAAACCATCGTTCACGTAAATATGACATTAAGACAAGGTAGAATGGAGCTGGAATGACATTTTTTAATTTAAATAGCAATCCAGCATGCCAAACTCTATCAAATGCCTGCTGTATATCAAGAAATACAGCAGAACAGTATTTTTTTGTTTCAATTGCATCAACAATAACATTAACAATTCGATGGCATTGTTCTGGGGTGCCATGTTTGTTTCGGAACCCGAATTGATGCTCAGGGATTATATTTTTATTCTCAAGTATCGGAAGTAGTCTTCGAAGAAAGAGTCTTTCAAAAAGTTTTGATAGCGTGGATAGTAAACTTATTGGCCTGTATGAAGAAACATGATTCTCAGGTTTATTTGGTTTTGGGACCATAATAATTTCTGCACATTTCCACTGGGAAGGAAAATGGTGCAATCTCAAAATTGAATTAAAGATCAAGGTCAGGAAAATAATACCTTTCTTTGTTAAGGACTTTGTAACTAAAGCATCAATTTTATCATACCCTGGTGATTTTTTATTGTTAAGTATCTTTATTTCAGATTTAACTTCCTGTGGTCTAAAATGATTAATTGGAAGATCCATTTGACATGGAGAATCTAAGAAATTTAAAATGTGGGTATCATTCGAATTAAAGGAAAATGGTGTAAAAGAGTCTTCTAAGTGGTCAGCAAAGGCATCAGCTTTTTCTTTACTAGTTCTACACCATAAGTTTTGGGAATTTTTAATAGGTATATTTCGCTTGACCGGTCTTTTTAGATATTTAGTTGCCTTCCACAGACTGTACTCACTATTTCGTTGATTCACATCAATATTTCGAAGGTAATCACCAATTTCTTTATTTTTGTATTCGGAAATGGTGTCTTTAAGTTGTTTAGTCGCAATATTTAAATTGGTTTTGTCAATTGGGTTTCTGCTTTGTTGCCATATTCTTCGAAGTCTCCTTTTGTTTCTAATAAGGGTCCTTATTTCTGCCGATACATGGACATATTTACCCTTGGTAGTTGCTGTTGTTGCAGTGGGGTTTGCTAAAAGAGCAGCTTCATGTATTACATTAGTAAACATTTCCGCAGCATCATCAAAATCCTCTCCACATTTAATTGGAATTCTTAATTCAAGATTTCTATCAATCCAATTTCCAAACATGCTTAAATTTGTTTTTGGTGTTATGAGTTTTAATGTTTTGGGCAAAATATCAACATAATAATTTAAATTTATGATAATAGGAGTATGATCTGATGAAAGGTCATCATTATCAACTACATCTAACATATTACTGGGAATACCATCATACACTGCAAAATCTAAAAGGTCCGGAATTTTCCTGGGGTCAGTGGGCCAATATGTGGGCCCACCACCTGAGAGTGTTGAGTATTTATGTTTAGAGATACAATGGTAAAGCTGGCGTCCTCTAGGGTTAACAGTTCTAGATCCCCACCATTGATGTTTAGCATTAAAATCACCAGCTGCTATGAATCGATGACCAATTTTGTTAAAAAAGCTTTCATAATCTTGATAAGAGACATTATGTCTGGGTGGAGTGTAAATGGAATATATATTTATAATATTGTTGTTGCATTTAACTTTAATCCCAGTTGCTTGCAAGATTGGAAGTCTAACTTCTTCAGCGATTTCATAGTTTATTGATGCTTTAACTAAAATAGCTGCTCCAGCATGACACCTATTATCAGGGTGATTTGCTGTTATTAAGTCGAAACCTTGTACTCTAAAATGCGATTTATCGTTGAAATGCGTTTCAGAAATTAGGAATATATCTATGTGTTTTGATTTCATGAAAAACTCAATCTCGTTAAACTTTTTTGACAGCCCATTGGCATTCCAAACGGCTATTCTTAAACCTATTTGCATAATTTGCTGATTAATAACGTAAGCATATTCATTAGTTGACTAAACATATTTTCAATGTTTTTCATACTGTTGTTTTCTACAACAGTTGGAGCATTTTGTCTTAGGGCATCTGAATATTGTACATTTGTTGAAAAATTTGTATTGTTAACATTATTTTGCGAGTTAAATTGAGGAAAATCATTTTGATTAAAGGAAAATTGCTGTTGACGCTGGTTTCTATTTAAAGGAGATGTTTTTTGGCGTAATGCTTGATAAACCTTGCAACCTTTATAATTAGCAGTATGATTGCTTAAGCAATTAAAACACCTTGGAGGAGCTTCCATACTCTTTTTACATTCAGTTGTAGAATGTTCAAGTCCACATTTTACACAGACAAATGGTTTTCTACAATAGGTCTTCGTGTGGCCATATTGTTGACAGCGATGGCATTGGACAATATCGTTATTTTTTCTTTGAGGCTCAATTTTAACAACTGCATTGTTAATATATCGCAAGTCGTATATTTGCTTATTATTTGGATTAGGATCCAAATCGACGAAGAACATGGGTAATGGTTCTTTGGTAACTTGACTTCTTACATTAGTAACGGCTCTGACATTATGACCTAACGACAGAAGCTCAGCTTTGATATCAGAAGGTGATGTTGTAAAATGTAGACCTTTAAGAACTACTCTATATGCACGTTCACTCTTTATTTGGTATGTGTGATAGCTAATTTTATTAGTTTCTAAATATGCTACTAACTTCCTATAAGAATCTACAGATTTAGTTAAAACTTTTACTTGACCATCCCTAAGAGACTTATAATTAAATTCTTGATTGGTAATTAGATTGGATATATCCTTTATCATTTGATTTATATTAACTACACATGGTATAAAAATTGGTGGTGGTTTCATAGATGTTGTCGTTTGGTTTTGTTTGTCTTTATCATTATCTTCAATAACATCATCATCTTCATTATCATCAGCATCGTCATCATTAGCTAAAGGTGAATACTTGTTGTTATTGGAACAGCTTGGTTCATCATGATTTTTTGCTTTTTTGTTAATATTAGCAGAACTATTTGTTTTTTTTTCTGCGTTTAACAGAAGTCATAACTTGAGAAACATATTAGACGTATATATTTTTTTTGGGTGCGTAATCGCACATTTTGTGATTAAAAAGGGGGGCCAAAATTTGCAATATTTCTGTATGAAAACATATCTAAAATTTAAGAAATTAATTTTTTTTTGTACGCAGTATTATAGTAGGTTATCGAGAAAACAAAAATTTTGATACCCATATTGCTTACTCTGTGCCCCAAGGGCTGCCCTTTATTTGAAGTATTCAAAATACGGGTTATATAAATTCGAGCCCCAACCAACAACAACTGGTTGATGACAATGCTGACACATCGATATATATCATAGGAACTGGGGGATACTATTATACGGGCAGTAGCTACAAGAGGTACTCCACAGGTAGGAGTCATCTCTCCTTTGATATGGATTCTTCTTTGCAATTAAATTCTAGTAAAGTTAAACAAAAGCCGTGCAACTGTGGGGTTACATATGCTGATGATGTGGTTATACTTCCGGTTTTTGCTGGGATGATCCTTGCCGAAAGTTGATAATATCAGCAAAAATAAATTAAACAAATCAGAAAAAATGTTGCTGAATTTAGCTACTTTTTGCTCATACATATTAGCAATTTTTCTACAACGATTCTCCCAGCAAAAATGTTGCTGACTTTACTGATTTTTTTTTTTTTGAGTGTACGAATGTCATTATATTTTTTAACAACGTTTTTTTGTGAAATTTTTAATTATTTAGCAATTGCTGTGAGAGAACGATTTGGGTTTTCATTATAAATTTCAATTATTTTTTCACTTCTTGTTGATTATAAATTTTTAGGCCAACTAAGTAATCATTTTAATTGATACTTTGTAAACACAATTTAGGTATATTTTCAAAGCTTACTTGGTAAAAAACATTGTATTTGAAGTATGTAAAAGAACTTTCAATGTTAAATGCGGGCACTAGTGTGACTGATCTCAATACTTACATTATAATTAGGGTATGCAAAATCCCACACTTTTTCATTTCCCAGAAAGTTGAAAATTTTTTTAAAATTCCCGGGATCCCGCTTGAAAAATAAATTATACAGTTGTTTATATTATATTATATTTTTTGTATGCAAATCGTCTTATATGACCTGAGATTTTCTATAAAAATAAGTCTGCATTATAAATCTCATATTTTTTAGTTTTTCTTAAGTCCGAAAGAAATTGATTTTTTTGTAACAATTCCTTGAAATCTTAAAGTTTCATTAAAAAAAAACTGTATAAAGAAACCTAGGAAAGTTATAAAATCAATAGATCCTGAAGAGTTCCTCCAAAAATATGCATTTGGACAATATTTAGTAGTTAATTGTGTTTTGTGCAATTTTTTATAATTGAAAAATTTTTTAAGTCCTACCTAGTGTGACTTTAAATGCCTAATTTTAGTTCGAAGTCTAAGATAATAACTAACACATTAACATCAACATAATTTTTTACAATAACATTATTTTTGAAATGGATAAGTGCGGCATTAAAAATGTGGAATATTTAACTTTTTTGTTTGAAATTGTATTCTTAAAAATCCCGGCATTCCTCTACCAAATTTGTGGGATTGGGGTACCAGAAAAATGCTTAATTTCCTTAATGGTATTTTTAGATTTACGCCATTTTCCACACAAAAAAATGTTAAATCGATTTACTACTTTTTTCTTTTTACTACTTCATAAAATTAATAAATTTTGTATGTGCATTAATTTATAATGAATTGTCTCTTTCAAGGTCTGATGCCATTTATGTTTCTAAACCAATTTAAAGGTCAAGATTTTTTTTTAGGAAAATAAAAAATATACAAATATTTTTGTTTTAACCCTTTTTAATGCTTTATTTTTTTTTTATATTAATAAAATTAAAAGTTAACCTCAATACAAAGTTTAACCAATAAGAAAAAGATTTGTTTAACTTTAAGACAACTTTTTAAATTAAGCATAAAAATATAACGAAAACATTTTATAGATAAAAAAAATATAAAAATGCTGGTATGAACAAAAAATAAAATACTGGTCAAAAAAATAATGCTAAAGGCTTAGTGAGTAAGTGTAAACTTAAAGTTAAAGGCTGGTTAAAAAATATAAAAAAGTGTCTGAAATTTAAGATTTAGAAATTTAAAAACAAATGTTTGAAATTTTCTTAAGAAAACCAAGTATTTAGGTGATGTTAAATATTTAAATTAACGAAGAATATTGTTTTAAAATTTTTGACCTGATTCGACTGACCAGTTTCAATTTGTTTTCTTAAAAAATATGAACGGAAATATCACTTAAACATGGCGTAGTCATAGAAAGGGGTAAATGAATAATATTTTTATTATTTGAGCGGTAGCCAAAATGATTTGACAAATTTTTTATAATATTCTTATAGAAAACATAGTTTTGGTAGAAGGATAAAATTTTTTTAGATAATACGGAAAATTGATTATAGAATTCAGATATTTTTTTTATTGATTATAAAGTTGTCGAAGATCCAATATACGAGGGCGGATCAATAAGTCCGTGACTTTTATATAAAATGCAACATCGACCATCGATTTCAATGGTAAAAAAGTGGTTTACTGACTTTCGTTGTGGTCGCACAAGTACAAATGATGCTGAACGTTCTGGACGGCCAATTGAGGTCAATACACCCGAAAATGTCGAAAAAATCCACGATATGGTGTTGGCCGATCGAAGAGTAAAATGGCTTTAGATTGTTGATGCCATAGGTATTTCATATGGCAGTGTGGTTTCGATTTTAAATGATCAGTTGGGTTTAGAAAGCTGTCTGCAATATGGGTTCCGCGTTTGCTCTCAATTGACCATAAACGTAATCGTGTGACAACTTTAAAGGTTGGTTTGGAGTTGTTTAACCGCAATTCGAATGAGTTTTTGCGGCGTTTTGTAACTGTGGATGAAACATGGATACATTACAACACTCCGGAGACCAAGCAGCAGTCTAAACAATTTGTTTCTCCGGGTAAACCGGCTCCGAAGAAGGCCAAGGTAAGTTTGTCGGTCAATAAGGTGGTGGCAACAGTTTTTTGGGATGCACGCGGAATAATCCACATCGATTACCTTCAATAGGGACAAACAATAAACGGCGAATATTATGCCATCTTATTGGACCGAGTTAACGGGGATTTAAAAAAAAAACGACCCCATATGGCCAAGAAAAAAATTCTTTTTCATCAAGATAATGCACGGGTGCATACGTGTGCAGTCTCAATGGCAAAATTCCATGAATTGGGCTACGAATTGGTACCTCATCCGCAATATTCTCCGGATTTCGCCCCCAGTAAATATTTCCTATTTCAAAACCTAAAGAAATGGCTCGGTGGAAAGAGATTTAGCTCCAACGATGAAATTATTGATCAAACAAATGCCTATTTTATGGACCTCGAAAAATCCTATTTTTTGGAAGAAACGTTGGACTAAGTGGATTGAGCTAAAACGAGATTATGTTGAAAAAAAATTTTTTTTTTGCAAAAAAAACTGTGCTCCATTCAAAAAGTCACGGACTCATTGTTCGGCCATCGTAGTATATTTCACCAATTTGTTTTGTAAGTATAGGTTTTAATTATTCCGAATAAAATGTTTTTGTACATAAATTTTTTTTAAATTAGCAAAATTTTTTGTTAATTTTAGCACTCGGTTTTAAAAAATTTGTAAAATGTTTTGTTGAAATCAGCAACAAAAATTAGTAAAAAAAAGTCTCGTAATTTGTAAAATGAGAATAGCTAAAACTGTTACTAAAAACATATATGGTACTAAAAATTAGTACAAAAATAGTAAAGTATAATTGAAAACCTTTTATAGAATTTTCTACTAACTTTTAAATGTATGAAGTATAACATGTCGAAATAGCCCAGATGGTTGACTGACAACCTGGAGGCCCGGGTTAGAATACAGTGTGGGTACATTTTATTAAGAAACATTTTTTTAATAAAAAAAATGTTTTTTTTTAATTTTGTTTTTTTTTTATTATTTATTTTTCGACTCATTATTTTTGTCAATACTGGTAAGCTTAGAGGTAAAAACATATTTTTCTATTTTTTGTAAGGTGTTTTGCGCGACAAACCTATATAAAAGCAATGATATTTGTAATGACATTTGTAAGTACTTGCAATCACCAAATATGTACTTATATAACCACTTATATGGTAAAGCTTTTCTACACGAGGATGCTTAAACATATGTTTTTGTAAGGTGTTTTGCGCGACAAACCTATATAAAAGCAATGATATTTGTAATGACATTTGTAAGTACTTGCAATCACCAAATATGTACTTATAACCACTTATATGGTAAAGCTTTTCTACACGAGGATGCTTAAACAAAAATTAAGCTTCGTTCGTGTAATAAAAATTAGTTTGTCAATAATGAAAATTATTCAAGTTCGAGGCCATACTCTATATTTCTTTATTACGATATTGTCCTAACATATAATCTATAGAGTGAGTTTTTGTTTTCAAACTTATTATTTGACCCTTTTATAAAAGACAAAGTACAGTCTAGTCTAGTTTACTCCCCTGTTTTGTTTAGAAATGAAACAAAAAACGTGAATTGAATATCAACCAGAGGTGAACCTTGCACATAACAAACAAGTTTTCAATTTATTTTTTGATCAATAGTTATAATCTTTAACTTCAAGCTCATATATTAGTTCTCATGTAGTGAGTAAACTAGTTTATATGAAAGTTTGATGTTTGGCATGGGATTGTTACCGCTTTCAAAACGTGTTCTGATGATGGGAACCTAGAAAATGCCCGAAATAGATCTATCAACACATTCCTGAAAGGGTCAAATAATAAATTTGAAAACAAAAACTCTATATATTACTTGTTAGGACAATATCCTAATAAAGAAATATAGAGTATGGCCTCGAACTTGAAAAATTTTCATTTTCATTGCACAATTAAAGGTCGAAAAAAACATAATTTTTATTTTTTAATAAAAATTATATCAAACTTGTTTGTCAATAATTTTAAAATTCTAACCAATTGAACAGTGAATTTGTCAAATCGATATATCGCACACCTAGTTCAAAAGTGACTTAACTCAAAATTTTAATTTTTCGGGGTTATACTCTTGTTTATCTATAACAAAAATATCAGTGTATTTTGTTGTTGTTAACTGTTGCTAAAAAAAAACAGTTATGTCTTTCTTTTTGTTTCAATTGGTATAAAGTTGCAAATATTTTTTTTCGATTTCTGAAAAATTAAAAATTTTGAGTTTAGTCACTTTTTAATTAGGTGTGCGATATGTTCCATCTAGTCCGATAAAAGCAAAAAAAATATCCAAATGAGGCATTGTTCTGTATAGCTACAAATTTTGTTTGAAAAAAGGTTTTATGTATTTATGACTTGTCCTTCATCCATAAGAAATTAAACCACCAACAATTTTTTTAAACATTGATATTCTTTATTATTGAAAGTATTTTATACATAAATTTTTTGAATCGTCTAAAGATTCAATTTTTTTTTTTTTGGGGGATATTAGAAAAAAATAATTTATTTATTATCCAATTATATAGATTTATGTATCGTCATTTTATTTTTATATTTTAATTTAGTTAGATATTTCTTTTTTTTTTTTTTTTGTATTTCAATACAAAATATTTTTTTTTCTTTGAAAAATACAAATACATAATTTTTTGGTTTTATTTTTTAATATTTTTTTTTTCATTTATTTCAAAAGTCTTTTATTGTATTCCTTAATATGGTTTTTTACGATAATATTTCTTTAATTATTTTTTTTTTTTTTTTTGTTTTTATGAAAAATATTATCAGTTAACTTGTGTTGATTTCATTTCAATCTTTTTTAATGTTTAAACATTGTATGCTGTAATTTGTTTTTATTATTTTGTGATTTTATTTTTAAATCTACCATCAATATATGAAAAAATATAACAAGTATAAATTTTTATGTAAAAAAACCAATAATAACATAATTCTTTTCAATTTTTTTGTTTTTATGTTAATAATTAAAAATTTAAACATTTATATCAGTCAAATAGTTGTTTAACATTTATAATATTTTTTTTTAAGCTTTTAAATTATAAAAAGCTATTTAGATGTTTTAAAAAGATATTTAGTTGAAATCAACAATAAATATGTATATTGTTAATAATTCTTAATGAGTTTTTTAATTATCTGGTTGGGGTACTTATAAGGGGAGTCTCCCGATGGGTTCCCTTCGATCTTAATGAAATTTGAATATATGACAAAGAAAAGAAAAATAAATAAAGGACCTTTATTTGTTTAGAAGTCCAATCTCATGTTTAAGGATAAAAAGGTGGGGCCAAAGTTAATATATTTTTGTATGGAAACATGTCTGAAACTAATGAAATTCAGATTATTTTTGTACACGTTTTTAATCTACTCGAGAAAAGGAAAATGTTGATACCAATATTGCCTATGTAGTGTGTTAGGATTGCCATTTATTTAAAATATTAAAAATATAGGTTCAAAAGCTCTTCAAACAAAGTCGCAAACAAAAGCCGAACAATTTCGAATGTCGAAAAAAGCTCAGACACCCCCTCGATTAAATTTGAAAGGCATTAATATACATATTTGTTAGCTTAATCCAACTTTAATTCTTTAACAAAACGCTAGTTTTAATATCACTGAAAATAAATTTTTTTTAATAAGAAAAATACTTGAAAGTAATCAGACATATTTCGTATACCAGTTAATGCATCTTCGTAAGCTTTTTCATTTGGTTCCCCATTTGTCAAAAATTTTTCTGAAACAATTCGCAACAAGGCGAAAACCCAAAAATGTTGTAATTTTTTAACCCAATTTTTAACCCATAAACATGAGACTAGCCTTTTCAAAAAATATACGTATCCCTTATTTGTGTTTTTTTTTTTCTGTACGACATATAAAAATTTCATTAAGATCAGAGAGAACCCATCGCGAGACTCTTCTTGTTATCCAATTTTCTTACTTTTTTGATGGAATTAAATCTATCTCTTTTACTGAATTAAATGTTCGTTTTTTATGTTTTTTTATATTTCTCACAGAAGCAATTCACCAGACTTGTTGATTTATTAAGTGTACTAAAATGTTATGCTTTAAATTGCCCCTTTATGCTCAAAAAATTTTTTGTTATTAACTTTCAGACCAACATTTTTAATGATATCGATCGTCGTTAAAGAAATGTTTTTCTCATCTAACTGCAACCCATAGCGGACATATTCCGATTGAGCTTTCTCATGCTGGGAGAAAATTTTGGACATTTTTTTTTTTTATTAATTAATAATCATATAATTACAAATTATAGACTATTGCCCTAACCGAGCACTAGCTACTATGGCCTTCGGCGCGTTGTAGCGAAAACAGACCAGTGCCTCTGGTGGGAATCGAACCCACGACCCCCTCACTGATAAGCCAGCACACAACCAACTAGCCTACCGGGGCGCACATTTTGGACATTAACTAATGAATTTTATATGGGCTTGTCATAGGTTGAAAGTTCTCTTTTATGATCCTTATTCATTGCATCGTAAGCAATGCTGATGGTTAAATGAAAGTTCAATTCTTTTGATGTTCACAAGGAAACTCTCCTATTAGAAAATTCCGAATGCTGTGGAATTTGCATTCTTTTTTTAACTTTTCCGAAAGCATTTGTACATCTTATTGATTTGAACGCTGTCTTCAAAGTAAAGGCGATATGTATATCAAAACTTTTCTCAAGTATTGGATCCAAAAAATTTTAATTTCCCAAAAAAAATTGTATATATATTTTTCCACTCCGTTTTACACAATACATTTGAGATTGGACCAAGTTGGATAGACTAGATTTGGAAAGATTAAATTTTGTTCAAAATCACAGTGTTAGAAGTTGTGAAAAATAATTTCCATAGAGGTGGGAAATCAGAAATGAATTTGGAATCAATGAAAGATTGAATCTTTAAGAATCACTTCCCTTGTGTTTACTGGGTAGTGATAAAATTATATTTTTTTAGCAAACATACAAGGTATTTTTTTTTTTAATTTAACCAATACTCAGGGGATGCCCCCTACTCATGCAGTGCATTGTATTGATCAGGAAAATAGGTTATGGGAAGGAGGAAAGAGGGAGTAGTGTTTGTGGATATTTGATTTAAAGTTTTCTAAATTGTAAGTAACAGGGAAGACTTCTGCGGGAAGTTTGTTCCACATACGAATCGTTCGACTAAAAAACGAATTTTCTCTGTAATGCGTTGTGCGGAACACAGGACAAGCAACTACAAACGGATGTGCTCTACTAGATAAGCGAGTATTACGAATAAAAACTCGGGCTCGTGGAATAAGTTCACTTATCTCAGATGAGCATCTCTCAAAATATGCGAAAAATGGGGTAAATGTTCAGAAATCAAACACAAGCAAACGGTTTTCTATCGTTCTGTTTTGCTTTTTGCTGAAACTCAACACAATCATTTTTGTTGTGCACAGTAAACATAAACACAACATTTCTTTATTTTCATTTTGATTTGTAAACAGAACACAACCACTTTTACAAACTAGTTTTCGATGAGAGACCAAACTAAACGATTTTGTTCTGTTTGTCCAATATTTCAATCAATTTGATTTTGTTGTGTTTATGAAATGGAATAAAACTATTCGTAAACCGTTCTTAGTAAAGGGTCCGCCATCTAACGTTTTTTTTTCAACTAGTGCTTATTTCGTGAATGGTAACACTTAGCTCATGTCTGATTTGACAGATAATTAGTTTTATCCTTCCGCTGAACGAATATGGTCCGTATGTTCGTTATCTTGTGAAAAAAGTGAAAGAAACTGGCATCCTCATCGATAAACCAAAGCGTGAAAATCCAAAAACAGTGCGTACACCCGAGAATATTGCTGCTGTGGCAGAAAGTGTGCGTGAAGCGCCATCAACATCAATTCACCGTCATTCTCAACAATTGAACATTTCGGAGACATCATTGAGACGAATTTTGCATAAAGACCTTGGTATGAAGCCATACAAAGTCCAATTGGTTCAGGAGTTCAAAAAAAAAAAAGTTATTTGGCGGACCCTTTATTAATGTCATATTACAAGTGAAAAAAATTTTTCATTGAATTTTATGAATAATTGCATTAGTTTAATAAAAAGTTTCAACGGAGGAGTTCCAGTGAAATTTCATAAAACTAATGCCAGAAAACATTGATAACATGCAGAAAAATCATTTCTTTATTTTGCCAACCACAACGTAAAAAAACGCGTTTTAATGTTTAAGTTCAATGAACACAAAAAAATAACCACTACGAAATAATAATGTTTGACGAAAGAAACATTTTCGTTTTGTTCCGTTTGTTATATTACAAACAACAATTTGAGCACTTGTGTTGTGTTTATAAATACGAACGAAACAATAGAGATCGTGTATTGGTTTTTTTTTTTTTGATAGGAACGTTATGTTAGTGGTACATAACCCGCTATATTTCAAAAACTGCAACTGGGTATTTATATAAATATAAAAATGTAATTAATTATTAATTTAAATATTAACCAAATTAATGTGTTTTGTAAATGTACACAGAAAAAACTAAAAACGGGTTTTAATTAAAAAATTTGTTGAATAAATTAATATTTTAATTGATTTTGCACCTATCACGGAAATGATAATATTAATTAAAACTTTTATTGAAAATTAAAAAGGAAAAAAAGTTATAAATAACTTCTACAAAAAAAATAGATACAAAAAAACATGTGTGGGAACGATACGTTGGTATGTGTGTTTTTGTTAATGTTACTTGTTTGTAAACTTGAAATGCATTTGGTACTTTATAATGAACATTTTGTATTTAAGCATTTAGTGTATGAAAAAATAATTTGAGAATAACGTCTAAAATAAAATATGTATATATATATTTAAATGTCAATTAAAATATTAATTGACTCAATTAAATATTTGCTTAGAAACAAATTTAAATCAAATCAAAACTTTAATTAGATATTTTAGGTTGATAATTTTTTCTGTGTAATGTTTCATGTGTTTTCAAAATTCGGGTACGTACTACGTTATAATTTTTAATTTTATTATTTTATCAAAATTAATAATAAATCGACAAAATACGAATAGATTAAATAAAGCGCATTGTTAAATTGAATAAAGTGCATTGTTAAAACAACAAAATAATTATTCAATTTATTTAAATAAATTTGTTAAAATATCTAATTTCTGTTAATACATTTGACGATATTTCGTCAAAATAACAATAAAAAAGTAGTTAAACGTCTCAAAAAATAAATTTACTAAACAATTTGTTATAATGACGGGCAGGTTTTTTGGTTGTATATCAATTTAACATGAGATTTAGTTGATTTGACCGCTGTTTTGGGTTCAGTGTACTAGAAAGCGTATAAAAAACGGAAATCGTTAAAACTCAGTTGTCAGGTTTTAATTAATAATTCAAAATTTAGTAGCAAAAGCTTTAAAAAATATTGCATACATTAATTTTATCAGGCAGAACTTTGGCTACCCTGGATCAAGAGTTTTTGCAATAATTTTTACGTGAGCTTAAACTTTGGATTGTGCGTTACAACCGCATTGCATCCCTCTTACAACTCTGGAAAGTTCAAAATTAATCAAAAGAATCAGAGTCCCTAAAAGGATTAAGAGAAATTTAAAGCTTTTTACTTGCTCTAATACGGCATTAGGCTCACCAACAAGAAAGTAATTCAAAATAAACTATCCAAATTTGATGAAATTTGGATATGTGACAGAGTAAAAAAAATCTTAGTTCAACCTCTATCGGCTTTTGTAACATCTCAAAGATTTATTTGGAGAAATATGGAAAAGAAAATAAGAAAATTTTTTGGTACTCTTTTGTTATTTAACGAAATTGAATACAAAATAAACATTAAATTTACGTATTCGCCAAAAGATTTAGTTTAAAATGTATAAAACAAATGCTTTCTCACTGGGCTACGAATTTAATCGAAAGTTGTTAAAGACTTAATAAATTAGACATACGCAGTTCGCTAAAACAAAATAATGCCTTATATGTGAGTCATTACAAAAAATTTCGATTCGCACATCGAATTTCAACGTTACTATGATATATGTGCTGTATAAAGTTCTTCAAAATTCGACATTTTTAACAATACAAAGAAAAATACATAATGTTTAAACTGCTCTAACTTTTTACGGAATTATCTGATTTTTACAAATCGTATCGCATATGAAATATTATATCTTCTGCTTTAAGATAGTTGTTACTAAATTACACAGTATCCTTACTGAAAATTGTGCGAATATTTAAAAATTTACATTTTCGATTTTTCAAAAAGAAATGATTTTTTTCATAAATAATCGCGAAAAAATAGAGTTTTCAAACTTTCTGTAAATAGAAAAAACCGGATAAAAACCTTAAAGGTTAGAGCAGTTTAAACCAGGTATTTCTCTCAGTTTTTATAAAAATTTCGAACTTCGAGCCTCTATACAAAGCGATATGCATCTAATTTTTAAAATCTTAATAAAGCACATATGTATGTATGTATGTCATAGGAATGTTGAATATTGATGTGTTTTAACGATAACCATAGTCACATATCCGAAGTCTGTATCGAAAAATTTTAGAATAACTCATGTATGTAAATTATATGTTTTAACAACAACAACAACAATGTTTTAAAAATGTTCCAGTCAATTTCTCTTATCAATTACTTTCTAAAATTCTAAAAACTACTTACTTTGTAAATTTATGAAGATCTTCGTATATAATTTGCCGCACATCTGAGCGGTATGCAGGCATACATATACCAATATAACTAAAATAACGTTACCCTTAAAATAACTTTACCGAAATAACTGAAAACCCGTTATCGTTAAAATACGTTACCAAAATAATTGAAATACCGTTATCACGAAAAAAAACCGTTACCGAAATATCTGAAATATTGATACCCCCGAAATACCGTTAGCGAAATAAAAGAAAAAAACGTTACCCTTGCCGATACCCGCATCGAATCGGCTACCATCCATTGTAAAAATCTAAGGTTTTTAAAATTTGCGCGCAAATTTTTCATTTTAGTATATTGATTTCTTATGTGTTCGTTATAAGCGTCAAAATTTGTATGAAAATTCGTAAAAATTTGTATGATAATTCGTAAAGGGGTTCAAAAAAAATGTATTCGTTAGCTATAAATGATGTTCGTTATAACCGTATTATTTTGTATGAAATGTGGTAGTAAATGCGTTTGGACCAGAAAAATCGTTCGTTACAAAAAAGGTTTGTTATAACCGGTAATAGTTATAACCGAACTCCACTGTACATTAGGGTAATAACTTTTTTGCATTTTTTGCAAATATCAAATCTCCCCAGACAAAATCGTGTAGGGCATGGACAAATATTAAGAACTGCGTTTTTAGTTTTTCGCTATCGTTAAAAAAGGTTACGCACCAAACGCGTTAAAGTTTTGAATCAAACAAAACTTTTTTTGATGCCTGGATGGAAAAACTTCATCTCCAAACATTGCGTACCCGTTCATTACAGATTTATAAAAAAATCTAAAGGCTTCTTATAAACAAAGGCGTCTTATAAACAAAGTGAAGTTGCACTTGAATTCAAAAAAAATTAAGTGGAGAGATGACATGCAGTTTTTGTATGAACTTTGCCTTTCATATAAATATTTTTTAACCAACGGAATATTCCCATTTAAAAATTTTAAAACATTACCATCGGTTAGTAATGTAAGGTGGAATTCGAGAGCAATATTTGCCATTTAAGCATTTATTCTTGTTCCCAGTTACCAAAAACTTTTACAACCTATATGTGATTTCATTTGTTATGCATGGTTTCAAATCTGGTTTTCGGACCACCGTTTCCACGAAAATGATTTTGAACAGCTAAACAAGTCATTAATAAATTTTACGGAAGCCCACGAGTGTTTTCTCAGACATTGGGTACCTACACCATCTACAATTCCAAATCAACAACGCAGTAATATTTGTGCGGAACGTGGAATAAAAATAGTACAAGATATATATCCGCTTTGTGAAACATCGCGTACTTTGAACCTAAAGTTTATATCTTACAATACCTACTTTTAATCATTTATTGTTATTATTTGTTTACATACTTACATATGTATGAACCATATTTTAAAAAAATTGTTATTAAAAAAAATATATTAAAGGCATTTTAGAAATCGCTGTCGGTGCGTAAGGTTTTTTTTACCAAATTGAACTGAAATAGTTTTTTTAATCATTAATACAATATTTGCCACTAGAAAATCCCTGGGGAGAATGTTGTCCAAAAAAAGTTATCACCCTACTGTACATTAGGGTGATAACTTTTTTTGGACAACAGTCTCCCCAGGGGTTTACTAATGGCAAATATTGTATTAATGATAAAAAAAACTATTTCAGTTCAATTTGGTAAAAAAAACCTTACGCACCGACAGCGATTTCTAAAATGCCTTTAATATATTTTTTTAAAATTTTTTTTAATAACAATTTTTTTAAAATATGGCTATACATATGTAAGTAAGCAAATTTGGAAGAAAACTATTCCATTGACTCCAAAACGGACTTTACTATTGAAATCAGCACGCCTCAATTATATAAATGTGATGGTCAGGCGTTGAGGCATCAAAAAAAGTTTTTTTTTTTAACTTTGTTTGATTCAAAACTTTAACGTGTTTGGTGCGTAACCCTTTTTAACGATAGCGAAAAACTAAAAACGCAGTTCTTAATATTTGTTCAAGACCTACACGGTTTTGTCTGGGGAGATTTGATATTTGCAAAAAATGCAAAAAGTTATTACCCTACTGTACATATCTCACACCCACTTCAAAAGTGACTCAACTCAAAATTTGAATTTTTAGTTTTTATATGCTTAAACTATGCATAATACACTTGTTTATCTATAAAAAAAATCAGTATATTTTGTTGTTGTTAACTGTTGCTAAAAAAACAGTTATGTCGTTCTTTATGTTTCAATTGGTATAAAGTTGCAAATATTTTTTTTTCGATTTCTGAAAAATTCAAAATTTTGAGTTGAGTCACTTTTGTACTAGGTGTGCGATATATTTACTGTTTGTAGCAGCTGATTTGAAAAAAAAAACATTTTTAATATTCTCTCTTGCTCAAATTGCCTTTAAAATGTCTGGTGAAAAGATTCCATAAAATGGCAACATCATTTGTATTTACACCCAGAGAAAACCAAGAATAAGTTTCCTTGATGTTCGTCCAATGTAACAATTTTATCAATATTTATGAAACATTTCATAAACCACAAGAATTATAATGACAATATTATGGTCTCTATGAACTTTGTCTACACAAAAATAATGAAATACTCAATAATACAAAATATCCTTCATATTAAATATATTCTCCTCTTGCGTGCTGTGATGCCAGTTTTGACGATTTTTATACTTAAAATAGCAAAAAAAACAGACTAATTCACTTCAAAAAGTTTTAATTTTTTATTTTCATGTTATACTTTAATTGTGTCCATATTTTTGTTAATTTAATGATTTAATATTATTAGAGCAAAAAAAAATGTGTTGTTGTATAAAAAAAAAATGTCTAGGGAATGTCTTGCAAGACATTCGTGCTACTCTTTACTTCATATATATAGAGAAATATTTCATAAATATGATGAATTTGTTTTTATTTTTTATGAAATGTTTCATAAATACTATGAAACGTTACATTGCACGAAAATCTATGAAACATTTCCATAATTTATTGCATTCATTTATTTATTGCAATTAATACTGAAGTAATAAATTTTTGGTTTTCTTCAAAGTTCAAGCAAATCAAAATTTCAGCGGAATTGTTTTTTTTTTTACGCAGCAATGGTTTTTCGTTAAAAATCCTATGCTGAATGGTACACAGAAAAAACTGAAAACGGGTTTCAATTAAAAAATTTGTTAAATCAATTAATATTTTAATTGATTTTGCACCTACCACGGCAATGATAATATCAAATAAAACTTCTATTGAAAATTAAAAAGGAAAAAAAGTTATAAATAACTCCTAAAAAAAAAATATGATACTCACAAAAAATGTGTGTTAACGATACGTTGGTATGTGTGTTTTTGGTAATGCTATGTCAAATTTATTTGGTATTTTATACTGAAAAGTTTCTATTTAAGCATACAGTATATGCTTAAATAATTTGAGAATTACGTCTAAAATAAAGTATGTATTTATAGATTTAAAAGTCAATTAAAATATTAATCGATTCAATTAAATATTTGTTTAGAAACAAATTTAATTCAAATCAAAGCTTTAATTAGATATTTTAGGTTGATAATTTTTTCTGTGTAGATAATACCAATTTATTAACCAAAAAAATATTTTTTTTATAAAGTTTTACTACTTAAATTTTCAACACTTTTTAATAAAATTGAAATAAAAAGTCCACTATTGGTTTGTGTTTTTGTTTAATAATAATTTTAAACAATTTTCAAATAAATTTATTTGTTATTTTTTTTTTTCTCACAAATTTACAATAATGTTTAATAGAATAATAACAATATAAACATGTTATGAATAATAAGAATAAAAATGTATTTTGTGAATAATATTAATGTAAGTGATAATAATGATTTAAAAAAAATTATATATTTTTGTTGGTAGTTAATATATTGTATTTGTGATAAACATGTTTTTTTCCTGTTTAAATAAGTATAAATATTTAATGATTTTTTGTTTTTTTTTTTATTATTTATATTTTATAAAGATTATTGTTATGGTGTCATGAATAAATATAATGATTATTTTTGTTTGTTTTATTATTAATATTATAATGTATTTTTTTTTTTTTGTATGTTTTTAGCATAAAGTATATTCAAAGTAAATTATATTTTGTTATTTATATAAATATTGTTATATTGAATATAAAACTAATAAGGAAACAACAACAATTAATAATGTTTTCTTAATCGGTAAATAATTAATAATAAATTTTTGTAGCAATAAAACATTAAATGAATTAATGACAAACAAATTATCATAAAATATATAAATCGTAAAATAAAAAAAAAAATAACTAAAAACTATCACAGTTCAATATATAATTAAATTATATATTGATAATAGAAAATTATAACAAAATAGAGACACAATACAATACAAGGCAAATGAAAAGAAGCCTATTATACGTAGAAGCAAGATATAGAAAATGATATTTTAAAATAATTCAGCAAAAGCTTAAGGCAATTTAATGAACTTTTGTCAAATTATTTTATATGTTAACAATGTTAAAGTTGAAACACTCTACTCAGCAAAACTATAATATTAAGTATCCTCTGATTTTACATTTTATGCAGCTGAATATTAATTTTTAATTAAAAATTATAAAAAAGCATATTGAAATTTTATAAATATTACTATAAACAGCTTTTGCTGAGTACAAATGTATTTAGCTTTCATTAAAATATATAAGGAGTGAGATCAAATAAAGCTTAACACAGATTACCACTTAAAACTTTTTTTATGTTTAAAAGTAAACTTTTTTTTTTGAATCAAGTTATCTTTTAAAAAGTCACCAGATAATGTGTATAAAATATTAGCGAAATCGGATCATTACTTTGTTTACAAACGGACTTTGAACAAAAAGTGAAAACAAAAAAAGTGGCATTTTTACAAAAAAAACCTAAAATTTCGTAGAAAAAAATGTGCTTAATTGTTCAGAGCTCAGAAAAATTAAATTATATTAAGAATCTTTTTAAATTATTGATGAAGGCTACAAAGCAAGTTCCCAATATTGTAACTTTTTTTTTGGAAATGGTCTGCTCCTTTCAATTAGGGCAGGAGTGCCCAAAAGTTCCTTATGGAAGAGCAAACACCAATACATTTAAAGAAAAACTAATTTTTATTCAACATTTTTTATTGTAAAAACCAATACATACAAAGAAAAAAGAAAATAATATTTCAATGTTTACCAGCAAAGCATACGAAAGTGTTGTTGCTTTGCGCTTGCGTGTATAAAGTGAAGAACGACAAAAAAACTAATAAGACAAAGTTGTTTGTGTATTTCGTATTGCTAGTGCTGAGCGCTCTATATGTGTATTAAAACACACAGCCTATAGCTAAGTGTTTTTACAAAAACAAATGAGTACCTAGCGCATAGGCCGTGGGCACCCCTGAATTAGGGCATTAAAAATGGCAAAAAAAAACTCATTTGCTCAATTTTTGTTCATCTTCCATTTGTAAACAAAGTAATGATCCGATTTCGCTAATAATTTATACACATTATCTGGCGACTTTTTAAAAGATAAATTGGTCCAAAAAAAAGTTCACTTTTAAACATAAAAAAAGTTATAAGTGATAATCAGTGTTAAGCTTTATTCGATCTCACTCCTTAGTTATCAATATTAGGTATCATAGCATCACCTAAAATGCAAAAGGGCATAACTAATAAAGTTTCTTAAACCGGTTTTATTGATGATTATAATTCATTTGGCTAAACTACATGCCTACACAAAATTTCGGACTTATACGTTAAAAGAAAAATAGCGGTTTTATAAATAAAGTTCGAATCTAATGTGTTTTAGAAAAGTTAGAGCCTCCATACTAGGCAGAACTTTAACAAAAAAACCTATTAATCATTAATTTTGCTCCATTCGTGTCTTCTTAGTAATCAAGCACGTGGTAAGGGTCTTTTCCTAACAAGCATCATGTCTAGTTTTCGTGCATTTTTTTTTTTTTTTTGTCGCCCTGTAAAATATTGAAGTAGCGTTCAGTGATTATAAAGCACTGCACAGAAGTACATTTCTCCACAAAATTATTTGGTTCTATGATTAAAACTATCAGTTTTATCAACGATATTGTTAAAATATCTGCGGACGTTGTTTTGCTTCTCCTTAAAAAAGTAAATAAAATAGTTACGTCCGTCTGCATTTCTGGTGACGATATATATATATATATATTTGTTATAAGCTGAAAGTATAATTGTCCACAGCAAAATATATATAAATTTGCTTAAGAGAGTCCTTAAAAATATGATTTTTCTTTAAACGAGCTTAAGATCTTTTATTTATAAATTATAATTATTTATTTTCAATATTTCGTCTCCACATTGAGTGACTTCTTCAGTTAACAATTATTATAATTTGATTGCAACTAACATTAAAAATAAATTTAATTAACAAGTTTGCTGGATGCAAATTCTAAAGTTTTTATTTTTAATTCAATTAAAACGTTTTAAAAATGTTTACTAAACTATATTTTTCCAAGGCTTAATGTTATTTTTAATGATGTATTGTCAAAATAAGTACATTTTCCTGATAAAAATCAATTTGAAAAAATTAGCTAAATACGGATTTTAAAATTTTTATTTAATTAAAATATTTTTGAAAATGTAAACGACATTATATTCTTCTAGAGCTTAATATGATTTTAAATGTTATATTGTTGAAATAAGTTAACTTTTATAAAAAAAAGTCCATGAAAAAGGTTAGCTGAATATGAAATTTTTCAAATTTTCAATTAAAAAGTGTAGGTTTTTCCATTAAAAAGCTTATGAAGGATGTCATAACAGTAGATTCCTTAAAAAAATTGATAAACAATTGCATTTTTTTTCAGCTGAATAGCATTTTTTTATAAGATCTTGTAATAAAATTCACTTAACAATCTTAGCTAAATATACTTCTTTAATTACTCTTAACCAAAAATAATATTTTTTTTTTTTATTTTGGATCTTTAAATTTTTTCCAAAGCAACATTTTCTGCTCTAATGTACAAACATTGTTCCAAAACAAACAAAAAAACACTAGCTGAATTTACTTTTACATAGTATTCCATTCCAAAGTAGTAGAGTTTCTAGTTGTATGCCTTATAATCCTTATCATTACATTACATTTTGATTGAATTATATTTTAAAATAATAATATTCAATGAAATTTTTCATAAACAACCTAAATAAAAAATATGTGCTGAATATAAGCTTTTACTGCTGAATTACTTTTAAATTATGTTTGAATAAAAAGTATAAAATATTTGTTAAAAAAAAGTTCAGCTGAATTTACTTTGCGAAGTATTACTTAAAATAATTATGAAATATTATTTAAAATATTTTTATATTGAATACATTTTGTTTGGAACATATTTTTTGTGAAAACAATATATGATTTTATTTACCATTAAATATGAAATTACATTGCAATTATCATAATTTCATAACAAAAGGGCAGTGGCCTTGGTATTTAACTCAGCTGAATAATATTTTTATTACGGTGTTGTATAAAAAATATATTTTTATAAAAAATCGTTGGCTGAATATACTCAATTCTTTGTAAAATATAAAATTTGCAATAATTTTCGTTTATTACGAAATCATAGTCTTAGCTGAATTAACTTTCCTTATCGGATTATGAATTATGAAATTACTCTGTAACTTGTATTAGATTTTAAGCAAATTTCAATATCAATTAAATTTTATTCAGATGAATTTCATTTGTATTACTATTTTATACACACAGAGAAATAAAGTGCCAACCGAATTGAAAAGTGTATTTTATTGGTAATAACCTATAAATTCAGTTACTACAACGATATTTACATTAGATTTCTGAATATTTTGGGTGTTGCAACTAAAATTCAGTTGATTTAGCCTAAATTTGTTGTGAAAACTAATGTGCCGTTGTACCAACCCACTGCAATTTGTAATAAACTAATTTGAGCCGTAGTAACCGAATTTCAGTTGGCAAATAGCTAAATTATTCTCTGTGTGTACTGAAATTATTTTGTATATACAAAAATATTAGCTGAATGTAATAAATCCATTGTAAAATATAATATTACATTGACACTATTAAAAAATAAAAATATACATTTTTGACGTCAAATGTCAAAATTTATATTTGCTGAACAATATTAAGCTGTTATTGATAAAAATGATTTCGTTTTCATAAAATATATTTCATATAATTTTATTAAGATGACTTATTGCTGTATTGAAGATTTAAAAAAAAAAAAAATTAATAATATAGTGGCTGAACTAACTTTTTCCACTATAAACACCTTTTGTGGTCTTCAGAAGTTATATATGGATCTGTGTTCAAATTTAATCGAATTATTTAGTAGATAAGTTTTGATATAGAAAACTAATTTAACCACTGCTGAATATGTATATCCTTTTTGTTCACATAAATCTAAAAAATTAATTAGCTGAATTGACTTTGAATAGACTTGTAAGAAATTACAGCTCTTAATATAAAAAACTACTCAGCTTAATGCAATTGTTATAGCTGAATATGCATTAAAATCAGAACATTATTAATGTTTCGTTTAGAAAGTCAATATAACTAAATGAAAGTCAATATAACTAAATGAAAGTCAATATAACTAAATGAAATGATGAAACTTTAGCTGAATTATTAAATTCTTATGCTGAATTACACTTTTATTGAGGGAAATTAAAAAATACTATTAAATAGTTATTAAAAGCTATTAAAAGTATAAGCTGAATTAAGTTTCTTGTGATCATGTGCAAAAAAAAATTAAGTTAATTATATCGATGTAGGAAAACTATAGCTGAATCATATTTTAAAGATATATTCGACTGAATTATATTATAAGCAAGGTATTTTTAATAAAATTTAGTTACTTTTACCAAAAACTATCGAGCAGATTTGCTTTTTTAAGAGCTGAATATAAAATAAATTTTGATAATTATAAAATATATTTTGAAATATAAAAATTTATTTAATTTTCATCATTTAAAGTACACAAAAGCCTTGCGGAATTAAGTTAAGTTTATTAAAATTACGCGCCTTTATTCTTAAAGACTGTATAATGATAAAGGGTATATATTTGTTTAGCTGAATTATGAAATTATGATGTTCTTTATTGTATGTTGTATGTATTTATAATAAAATGTTCATTATAATTTGAAAAGTTTTTAGGAAATTTAAAAAAAAAAAAATTATATAAAATTTTGGCACTAAATAATAACAACATAAAAATTTGTTTAAAAAAGTATTTTTATTAAGTTTTTTTTTATTATATTACTGTTGTTGTATTTTTTTACTAATATGCTGCTATTTTACTGCTTTTTTCTTAAAAAAAGTTTTACAAAAAATCGTTTTTTTTTAACTTTTGTTTTTCAAAATATGTGTTTTTTTTTATTATAACTATTATATGGCAATTCTAGACTATTAACAACCAAAAAAAAAAAACAAAATATGATTACAAAACAAAATGAAAATAAATAACAAAAATATGTATAATTATAATGATTGAAAATATTGAATATATAGTTAAAACAAAAATATTTTGAGAGACTTTTTTTTATCAAACGTGTTTTATTAATATTTTTCCAAAGGTGTAATCAAGCTTTTTTATAACACTTTTGAATATAATTTTCAAGGTTCATCACCAGTGTAAATTGTTTGAGGTGAAAAAAAAACTTTCGAAAATAAATTTGTTACACTCTCAACATTAACAAAGAACATATAAAACTTACTTAAAGCTCTTTTCAAAGCTTTTGTTGTTTTTATATGTGGTATACCATTTTGATTTAAATAACGGTTTCAGAACCTAGTAAAAGCTTTTATTCATACATTTAGCTTTTTCTTTTCAAACTATAGCTGTAATATTAAGCTTTTTTTTGATATATTTATAACTGTGCTATATATTTATATAAACTTTTCCTATTCTACACTGTGCTTGACTTATTAACCCTTCAACGTGATATTTGCTTTTTAATCAATGCCTGCAATAGTCTAGTCTTGGCCTTCTTTTCTTTATATTGAGCATAAGTCTCTTCGATCGTTTTACGATCACTTTTTAACATTTTGCGACCATTTTCTTCTTCAAATACAGTCTCATATTCACGTATTACACGTTTTAATAATTTCTTTTCTTCCCGGGTCTTATCTAATTGCTCCCATAATTGGTCGATGTTTAAAGAACTAATATTTTCCTGCTGCTGTTGTTGTTGTTTTTGCTGGGACGATTGGGTGTTAACTGTTGTTGTGGTGGTAGTAGATTCATCGGAATCTGTTGCTGTTGTGGGTTGCTGAGATTCAGTTGTTGGTGAATTTGTTGTTTCAGTACTATTATTGGAGGAATATTGTAGGGGTGTTGATTCAAATACCATAGCCTCATGTTCTAATATTGTTGGTAATTCGGGTGCACCCACTATAGAGGAACCAGTTAAAGTAACACTACGTGATACCAAACGCTTCAGCTGACGATAACGATCATATAATGGTCGTGCAGCATCACGTTCTTCTTTAGTTGATGGTCTACCATAGAGTGACTCGAAATAGAGTAGACCATGTTGTACAGCAGTCTTTTCTTGTACCAATTGATTGGCTGTTAGTTCGTCTAAAGTTTCCGAACGATTTGTATCTTCACGTTTTTCGGAAAGGTTCTGTGAAAAAAAAGAATTATTAAAATTTTTAAGTTTTGTGAATTAAAAAGATTTTAAAATTTATTTATTTAATTTAAGTTCTGAGTTTGTTAAAAATTTGGATATAAGGCAAAGCTATGCATATGTTCTTAATATTTTCTTAGAAAAGTTTACAAATTTTTTTTTTGATTTTAAAAATCTGATAAATATTTTTTCAACTTTGAAATCTTAAAGCTTTTAGTCGGAACATTGAACTAAAGAACTATTGAGTATACTCAGGGAGAAAAGATTAATCATATTGATGAAATTGTTTCATAAATCGTTTTATATCAATTGTTCATCATATTTATGATGTTTCTATACATATGATGAGGAGTTTATGACAAATGTTTCATACCCCTTCATCATTTCATAAACTTTGGAAAATTCATCATTTCATAAACTTTGTGGAAATAAATTTTTCGTTTTTAGTGAAAATTATTGAAATTTAGAATCCATAAATTTAAATTTTTATATTTGGTTTGAAATATAGAAAATATCATTTGCAATTCAGTTTTTAAAAAACTCAAAATCAGCGGGAAATTATTTAATAATATTAAATTTCGGAATTTTAATTGATGTTTTTTAAATAGAAAATTTTATTTTATAATTCCAAATGGAAGTTTTTAACTTGAATTGATTTTTTTAACTTTAATTGAAGTATAAAAATATTTATGAAACATTTCATAAAAAGTTATGCAGCAGCATCATCCTATTTATGAAGCACTTCATAAAAAGTTATGAAAGATTTCATAAATATATAGAAGTCTGTCATAAATTTGCTCTTTTATGACACAACTTCATTATATTTATGAAGTGTTACAATGGACGAAAATCATTGAAGTCTTTCTTCATATTTATGAAGTTTTTCATATGATAAAGCTATTTTCCTGAGTGTAGGCTTAGCTTTTAATCTGTTGGAACAATTTCCCAATCTTAATAGAAAACTGCTAATAATATAATCAAAACTTTTGGTGATATATCAGCTACTTATTGATTACGTACTTTCCGTAAGCTCTTTAAAGGTATTCCAAGATGAACTCTCCTACACTAAGGATATTATGTAGGTAAAGACGACAGCAATTGTAGTCAAAAACAAATGAAATTTCACTTGAAGAAAGAACGGCGACTAATATTTCATTAAATTCAACTAACATTTGTCATTTGTTTGTTTGTTTGTTATTGTTCAAAAAATTACTAACAATTGTAGAAAAAATTAACCACATATGTTAGTAAAAAATAAACAAATATTTAATTTTTTTATTTTTTTAAATAACAAAAACCGACTGTAAAAAAATAATGTGAAATCATAAAACAGTCATTTGATGTGTTTTGTTTTTTTTTTTAAATGAACTACAAGGTTAGTAAAACATTTGATTTATTCTACAAATGACTGCCATTTACATTAAAATTAAAGAAACTGTATTACAATCCAAACAACTACATATTTTTAAAGCAGAAGTTCCCTGTGTGTAGTTGCATGGAATTTGGATATGAAATAGTGAAAAGGACTTAAAAACTGCTTTTCAACATCACCACATTTGGATATGATTTCTCTAGAGGAAAAACGTCAAAACTTCTGTAATAACAGAACTAAAACAACAAAACAAAACTAATTTTTCTCGCAAGAAAGGTATATCCGAGGTCATTGATATGGTTAGTTGAAATTTGAGACAGTTTATGGGGTAAAAGTAGGAAGGTAAAAATATTTTTTTTTTTATTTATCATATTTATTTCAAGGCCATAATCGTTTTTTGGCCCTGATACATGAGATCTCTACCAAAATCGGTGAAATTCAACAAAATCGCTGGGTGACCCCAGAAAAACCTTCCATGGTAGTATATAAATTCATCTAGATTTTATTTCTTAATAAAAGGTATAATTTGTTGAAAAGTCCCAGTTTCTTTGAGTATTGATATTCTAGATACATTGTAAGGCGTTTTCGGCCCTATAGTCTTAATTTGGCGAATAGCGAAATATTGGTAAATTTTTAGACCCAAAAACGTTGTTTCAATTTCACTGCAAAGAAAAGCTCAAACATCACACTGAAAAAATGTTCAGCATAATATTAATGAATTTTTACATAAAATTAATGAAATTGTTCTTGAAGTCGTCCATTGAAACATTTCATCAAGTTAATTTAAGTTTTCATAAAATTGTATGAAAACATCATTTTATTAATTGAAAATGTCATACGTACAATGAAGAAGTTTTATTAAAAAACTGATTTCATAAAAAGTATGAAGCTTTTTATTCATTTTAAAAAAATTGTTCATTTTGTGAATAAAATTTTCATTGATTTACTGAAAATTTTCATTATTTTTCGTCCAACAAAATTCACTCTGTGTAGAGCATTAATTCTGATGACTTTTCTTAATATATTAGAGAAAGGTTTTTAGTTATAATGAAAATCAAACGTTTCAACGTTAATTAGCGGTAAAACGAAATCGTTAACAATGATTCGGCCCAAAAACATGGTTTTAATGTTAAGGGTTCTATTACAACGACCTGGTACTTAGCTCATTAAGTATACTTGATCCGCTATAATTTGTCAACCAAAATGTTTAGATATTTAGATCAATATTTCTTTCAGAAATGTTGGTATTTTAATTTTTTTAGTTAACCAATTTTTTTAAATTGGTTTTGTGTCATTTTTTAAAATTACTCATATGACAGCCCTGATATTATAATTTTTATAAGTGTAGTAATATTTTCACAAAAACTAGTCATTATTTATGTTTTGTGTAGAAGCGGAATTAATGTAGGCCTATTTTCGCCTTTGTGTATTTTAAAAATTTGCGGTCCGATCGGTCAGATTTTCAAAATTGATATGCTATGCATATATTCACATTTTGTATAATTTAATGGACAAATCTTGATCCAAAAATATTTGAATATTATTTATTTTTTGTTTTTTTAATCAACCGATGTATTAAAATATCACGGTTTTAACAATTTTTTTAAATATCATATGGTAACCATAGTACAATAATTTTTAAAAGCATAGTATTTTTTTAATAAAAACCACACCCAGAAAACAGATTCGTTAGTAGCAACCGTATTTTTTGCCAAGCGAATAATTCGGTTGCTACGAGTTGATTTTTTGATTTAGATAACATTGAAATAACAGAAATTCTGCTACAGCAATAGAATTTCGATTGCCTCAACACAAATTCGATGATAAATACCAACAAATTCTGTGGCTACAACCGAACCATTCGATTGGCTACAAATACGGTTGCTACCACCGGGTCCCTTTTCTGGGTGTAGCCACTATTTATGTTTTGATTCAAAGCAGAATTCATTTTGGTGTACTTTCCGTTTTTCGTAATTTAAAAAATTAAGTGCCGATCGGTAAGATTTTCAAAATTTATCAAACTATCGATGATTTAAGAGATTTCATTTTTCGATATAATCACAGACTATACAGACAGGTTACCAATGATTTACATTATAGTTACACTAAAAAAAATCTGTAATATAGGCAAAATTTTTGCTGGGGGATCCTTGCAGAAAAGTGGCTAATATCAGCAAATCATTTGCAAAATTCAGCAAAATTTTTGTTAAATTTACAAATTTTTTTGCTGATATTAGCAAAAATGTTGCTGACTTAACAGATTTTTTTTTAAGTGTAGAAAAAATCCCCATATAAATTGTATGGACAATTTTTTTTATATATCTATCCCTTTCTGTGCATCTCTATAATTTTGACATTTAGTTTTACTTAATTTCTTACTGTCATTTTGAATTCATCAGCTGATTCCTGTCTGTGCAGTTTGTGGCTACACTCACAATAATCCAAGCATAAAAATATGAAATTATTGTCAAAACTACAAAAAATATCGTAAAATGTACTAATTTTCGCTTATTTTACAAAAAATTTGGTTATTTTGACATTTTTTCGTAATTTTACTCATGGATTTTTATCAGTGTATAATCATCAGCGTAACAATCAAAAATGTAAAACTTAAAACTTTTTCTATTTTGAAATAATTTTTTTTAAAAAGGTCCTGTAAAAAATTTTTGGATTTTCTTAAGGAATCTGCAAAATATTCATCAGAAACTATATACAAGGAGTTTAAATATAAGGATTCACAGAATTCATCAAACAAAACATCCTACAGGACATGAAACACAACGTTCTGTCAGACAGGATATCATTCCTCGATGAAAACAGTGGGAACAAATTTTATTTCATACATTATTTACGTTATTTTTATTTTTTACATTGTTCACACTATTTACATTACTTACTTTACATTGTTTACATTATTTACCTTACATAATTTACATTACATAATTTATATTGTTTACATTGTTTACATAATTTACATAGTTCACTTACTTCCAATATTAAAAATTAGTTAGGAGCGAAGATACCTAGACGCGTCGAGGAATGTTTTGTTTGATGTCCTGTAGGATGTCTTGTTTGATGAATTTTGTGACTCCTTATATTTAAACTCCTTTCTATAGATAGCGTCGAACCAAAAAGTTATCATAATCTAATTGTTCGGTATAATTTTTTTTTATTCGAGTCCATCAAATTTGACATCTTGTCAACAAATAATATTCCTTTATAGGTCATTTCAACAAAGACATTTATTATTTGTCATTTTATTATTTCTCCTACACTTAAAATTGTTTTAAAAAAAAATGCAGAATGTTTTTAAATATTTATCATAAACTATTTTTAAAATATGAACATTTTGAAAAACAAAATACAAATATCTTAAGCCAACTGACTACGTGTATCACAGTCACGTGCTCCTCATATGTGGTTCTTTAAAAAAGAAAGAAATATTTTCTTTAAATAAAAGAAAACTTTCCATATACAAATAAGAAATTGAAAACAATTTTAAAAGAAAATCTGTTTAATATCATATAACCCAGCAAACAATTTAAATGAAAAGAAGAAATCGATCTGACATTTTCCACAATTTGTTATCGAGGCTATTATTTCACAATTAAAATTTACGTATTTACGAACAGGGCCTTGTTCACGAGAGCTAACTTTAGAACAGTGACTTAAAAGACTAGATTTTCTCAGAATTTAATTCTAATTAACATGTTATAGGCTTTTTATTACAGAAATTATACAAAAAGTGACTAATAAAAACTGTTTATGTGTTTCGTCGCAAAAGTTGTTTAAAATTTAAAGTGGTCTACCAAGACCTATTTCAAAAACGAATTTTGAATCCAATAAATAGTAATCAATTAAGACTTTAGCATTAAATAAAAAGTTTCAAATATTTTCCAAATGACTACTGGGTTATAACTATAGAATAAGTGAGTGAGTTAAAGTGACTAAATAAATTTAAAATTGTATTTTCCCTTAAGTATGTTTAGAAATATGAGTCCAACATTCGTCAGACCCCAAAAGTTATTAAATATAAAATATGACAAAATTTTTGTTTGACATTTCAAAATAAAAATATACAAAATATTGAAATTTTGAAATTTTGCCAAAATATTTTCAATTAACAATTGTGCAAAATTATAATAAATATTTTAAAAAAATATTTATATTTTTAGAAAGCACACCTTACCATATAAATAATGTATAATTTAACCAGAATAATATGTAAATATTTTCTTTTTGTACAGTGTGATTTAGATGGCTAAGAGTGTATGAAAATAAATGTGATTACTAGGGCAAGAAATTTCATGCAACTTAAAAAAAAAGAATGCAGCTAAAAACTAAAAATACGAACTAGAAACAAGAAAAATATGGAGTACAACTCTCATATATGGGCAGGGGCTCCACTGTCTATTCTGAAGCTTCTGGACCGTGTTCAGGGTAGGGCGGTGAAGCTTATCAATGACAGTAGTGTATTCAACTCTATTGATTCATTGGAGCATCGTCGGAATGTGGGTTGTGTGCCACTTTTCTATCGATTTTACCATGGGAGATGCTCATCTGAGATAAGTGAACTTATTCCACGTGCCCGAGTTTTTATTCGTAATACTCGCTTATCTAGTAGAGCACATCCGTTTGTAGTTGATTGTCCTGTGTTTCGCACAACGCATTACAGAGAAAATTCGTTTTTTAGTCGAACGATTCGTATATGGAACAAACTTCCCGCAGAAGTCTTCCCTGTTACTTACAATTTAGAAAAATTTAAATCAAATATCCGCAAACACTACTCCCTCTTTCCTCCCTCCCATACCCTATTTTCCCGATCAATACAATGCACTGCATGAGTACGGGGCATCCCCTGAGTATTGGTTAAAATTAAAAAAAAAAAAAAAAAAAACTTAAAAGAACACTTTTTGCAAAAATCAAGTCATAAAAAATATAGAAAAAAAATTTTAGTTTAACATCTAACATTTCAATAGGAAAAGAATCTTAACTCTTTGCAAGATTTTAAAATGTTAAATTGATTTTGCTTAAATAAAAATGTATTCAAATATTTTTTGTTTTTTTAATTAAAAAAATTAGTACAAAAAATGCTTTAAAAAGCACAAAATATGCATAAAAAGTCAAAATATGCAAAAATATGTACTTATGCCAAAATATGTAACAACAAATTGATGCGATTCTCTGCAAAATTTGATGATTCTTATAATTATTTAGTCTATGTTAGTTTTAGATTATCGAGAATAAACATGCATCAATTTCCTTGCCCTAGTATTTACAAATTGTTTTGAAATTTTTGGCTAACATTCATTTTGTTATTATTTAAATGTAAGCAAGAAATGTGTAATAAGTGATATTTGTATGGCTTTTGTATAAAACAGTCGTCGTTAAACCTTCAATTTTGTTGATAAACAAATGGTTTTTAAATAATGATTAATTATTTTGTTTACAATTATTTTTTGTTTAAATATAAAAGTTTTTTTTGTTAAATTTGTTAAAATTGAAAAATTTTTAATGCAATTTTATTTTAAACGCTGCACTGAGAGAATTATCTTCATTACAGTAATGAATTTCTTCATAGCTTTAATGAAAATTGTCACTGGAACTCATCCATTGAAACTTTTCATAGAATCTATGAAACCGGTTTCATTAATAGCTATGTTTATGAAATGTTTGTAGAATTAATGAAAATCTTCTTGAAACTAATGAATCCTTTCGACAATGAAGAATTATAGAATTTATGAAACAGTTGCATACATTTTTTTTAATATTAAGAAGTTCCCTGAATTAATAACATTTTTCATGAATGCCTTGAAAAATACAGTGGACTAAGACTGTGAACCGCTCCATATAAATTTTTTAACAATTTCCAAAATTATTGCAAGACTACATTGGCTTACTAAAGCACCTTATAAAAAATGTTGAACACTTGAGAATTAAATCTTGAAACTAAAGTTTGAAATGTACGAAAATTATTGAAATTATGTAATATTATGAAAAAATATAAAAAATAAGTTTTTGAAATAATTTGATAGCTCTCAAGAAAATTTTCATTAAATCTATGAAAGAATAATTTCTGAAATCGTATCAATTTTTTTTATGAAACTGTGAAATTTTATGAAGCAAAGTTGATGAAAAATTTCTTAATATTAAAAAAATTTCATGAATATAATTAAATTCTTTATTGAATCTACGAAAACAATTCTATGAAATTGTTTCATTAACATCATAATAATTCTTTCAGTGTGCATATGTTATTAACCCATTAAGTACACTTAATACATACGCCGACTATTTTTCAAAAAAGTGTGAAGAAAAGTTGTAAAACCAAAAAAACCATAATTTTGACGGAACTCTTCGCTGACCCCCAGGAACAATCTACTGGGGTTCCGCGGACCCATATTTTTTAAAGAGTAAAAATATTTGTTTTGCTAATTTGTGGTTTATTTTATTAACAGTCAAACAAATTAAAATGCTAGTTTAATTTACTAAAGTCTTTTTTAAGTGAAATTTTATCTGCTTTGATTTATTTTTGAAGCAGTCTTTTCCTACATAATAGTTTAAGTCTTGTAAATTATATACTGTCGCGGATCCAGGGGGAGGGAAAATGGGACATTTCCTCACCCAAAATCAATTTTTTCAGTACAATAATGTGAAAAAATAAAAAAAGTTAATTAAAAATGCTCTAACTTCCCTCCCCAAAACATTTTCCTGGATCCGCGCCAGATTATATATAATACTTTTTAAAATTTATTAAAATTATATATAAGTTGATAATGATGAGTTTCAATCAACTTTGTTTGTATCAACTTCTATCTAAAAAAATATCTAATTTGATACAATTATATGCAATACACAAAGATTTTGTATGGGGACAAAATTCGGATGAAATTGTATCTAATATACATCAAATTCTACAAATTTGTATATAATTGAATCGAGTTCGATTTAATTTGAGACAATTGTATCGAAATCGATACATTTTGATGTATTTTAGATACAATTATATCGCTCATTTACTTCAAGACTGTCATAAGTCAAAAAATGAGATTTCTGAGTTAATGATGCAGTTTTATTAGTTATATCACGCTTTAGTTTGTGTAATAATTTCATATTAATATCATGTATACTTTTCGAGATAGAGGATAATATATTTTATTTTTTCTTTAAAGTAGGTGCAAAGAGTACATACTTCATAGAGAAACTGTGCTACTCACGGGTCTCTCGATAATTAGAGAATTCGCACACATCTCTCACTAAGAGAAAAATACATTAAACCCAATATTTATAAAAAACGTGACCAAATAAATAGAGAAAGGGTCAAGCGAGGCAGATATGGACTGAAAACTTTAGACTCGTTTTCTGCTAAATCGTGTTTTTTGAGTTATCTCAGTCTTGCAGTAAATGAGCGATATGTTCTCATGTTTTGGATCAAATTTGATATGAGCGCATATCAAATTTAAACATAATTTAATATAATTTTATTTGGCCCATATATTTTTTTTTTTATTTGGGTATTATATGGGTATGTGCGTTTCGGCGAAACTGTTACAGCGCTTTATTTGTCACGAAGCGAAATGAGTTTGAAAAAAACTACCGCTTTACCCGCTAGGAACTAAGAAACATCCAACTTGTTTGCACTTTGTCATTTTAGTTCGTCGTGAAGATTCACTGTAGATACCTAACTATGTTCTCAAGCCATGCTTTTTTAAAAAATGCGAAACAAAAATAATTAAATTTCGCTAAATTTTTAAAAAGTTCATAAAATGTTTGCGTTGAAAATGTTCAAAATACCTTTTTGACTCGGAGCTACCGTTTTCTAAGAAACTCAATTCACGCAATAAGGTTGCATATTTCAAATATTATTTTGAATATCAGACGCAAAAAACATACATTTTCCAAAAATTTATGCCAACTGCATATAAGTTTATAATGTTCGTATCCCGTTGTTGGTGCGCTGACATCAACTTGATATACCTTGAACTCTAAAAAATTACACCGCTTTTCAAATAAGGCTCTTAAAATTAAATTTCATTAAATTGCGTTTGTGTTAAAAGTCTTAAAATTTTGGTTTCACCAACATACCACTTTTCACCAAGCAGCGATATGGAAATTACTAGTTTAGTGAATGTCCAGTGACTCGGTTTTGTATTGGTTTGGATCTAAAAGTTAAAAACTGTAAGCAAAAATTTTTTTTTTAATTTTTCGACTTTTAAATGGACATCAATTCTTTAGGTGAAACGTTACTTGTACTTGTTTTGAAGTATGGTCAACCTACTCCTGTCCATCGTTTTGCTCAATTCAAAAAAAAAGCCTTGAGAAGTAATAGGCATCTAAAGTCAGTTTTAATATATTAGGAACATTTTTAAAATTTTGATTAGGAACATTTTCCATTAATTTTGTTTTTTTTTTTTCAGTTTTAAAAAGAAGAATAGTAGAGCTATTTAAATACATATAAAAACTCTACTATTCATCTTTTTAAAACTGAAAAAAAAGCAAAAGCGATTGAAAAATAACTAAGTTATAATGTCTGAAAATCGTAATATGGTCTGCTTAACCACGCCTACAAGCCCCCTTAGGTCGATTTTAGGTATATTATATTTAGTTCAATTTCATAGCATCGTGTAATTGATTTAACTATATTTTGTTCTCTGTGAAGAATGTATTTAAGCCACTTTAACTGGTAAAAATATTTCAACCAATTTAAAATTTAATTATCTGTTTTACATTGCAAAAGACCAAAAATCTTGTTATGCTATTTTCAAAAGAATTCTTATTTATATTTATATAAATTTAACACGCTTTAATTAATTTAATTTGACTTATTTCTACTTTAAAATTCAAAAAAAAAAAACAAAAAAAACAAAATATTTACATTAACAACAAAAATATTTATAATTTAATTTCCGGTTACAAATTAAAATCAAATTGAAATATAAATTACAAAATTATATGTACAAAAAATTCTTATAGATGCAGTTGAGATGAATAAGAAAATTTTGTACATAAAGGATTTTTTAGAGTAAGAGGCAAAAGCTTTTTAAAAGAATTTTAAGAGTACTATTTTAGCAAGCTTTTATTATATTTTTATTTTTTTACATATGAGTAACATTTAATTATTACATACAAAATATTAATCATACGCAACCGATTGCTATTTACAGAAAATATTGTTGTTTATAATAAAAACATAATTTGCAATTTAAATTCCAGCTAAAACACCTCGAAACAAAAGCAAACTTTAACACTGTGCAACAAGAAAAATTAACATCAATGGGAAATGAAAGTATACCATTGAATAAACAAAATCGCCAAAGTATTTTGCTAATTTAGTTCGAATTTCTTTTTTATGGCTTCTTGAATTTTGGAAATTTTTGACAATTTTTACACTATGAGCGAAAGCAAAATATAAATATATTGGTTGAAATTAGAGTTGTGTCGTTCATGAACGAACTAGTTCAATTGAACGACTCACTCAATTCAACGATATGACTTGTTCACCATTATTTGATCTTGTTGTTCAATCGTTCATTTCGTTCAATCGTTCTTTTTATTTACAGAACAATTGCATCTCTTTTCAATTAAAACTGCTTGTAAGAGCAATTATTTTTTTTTTAGAAAATAGTAGTAATATTGTTTCAAATTAGGAAAAGCAATTATAGTCATACAAATAAAATGTTTTTTACACAAAATAAATACATTTTTGTTAGAAAAGTTGCAATTTTACAACATTTTTTGTCTATGTACTGTAAAATTTGTGAAAAAATTCGTAAAACATTAATAGTGCGTAATAATTGTCAAACGAACGACACAGTTCACAACACGCAGATCAGTCACAAGTCAAAGCAAAAAAGAACGATTTGAACGAACTAGTTCACTGACTCGGATTGAACGATACTGACCGAGTCACCAAAATGAATGATTAATCCCACCTCTAGTGGGCATGTAATTGTGTTTTTATATTGTTCCATTGAACTTAAAGTCGAAAAATATATTTTTTTCATATAATTTAAAAAATAGTAGGCTAGATGGGCATGATCAAATAGAAATAAATCGTCGATTTTTGGAAGATATACATTTATTGTCTTTTTCGGAACAACTCCAAATAATTGCAGAAAAAGTCTATTGTATGGGCTACTAAATAGTGGAATTAATTTTCGGAATTTATTCTGAATATTTTGTAAAAATATAGAATCGATTTTTAAATAAAACATTGCAAGTAGTGCCATGTGTAATTACCCATTGATATTTCTTTTTATTGTACCATTGAGAAGATCTATTGGTCATACATATATCTACCAAGCGGTTTTGCGATATCGTAGTGAGTTTAGAAGATAGCAAAAAGTGATATGTGTTAGTCACATATAAAAAAACTTAATTTTTTTCATATATGCTAACATTATTTTTGATTATTTCGGTAACGGAATTTTAGCGGTAACGGTTTTTTAATTATTTTAGAAACGTTATTTAAGGGCTAACGGGTTTTCAGTTATTTCGGTAACGGTATTTTAAGAATAACGTTATTTTAGTTATTCAGGTAAAGTCAATTCACATAGACATTTTTTGGGTACAGTGAAATAACTCCCAAATGAAATAAGTCCCAATGGAAAAATGAAATAAGTCCCAAAAAATTTTCCATGTAAATTGGGACTTATTTCATTATGAAATAAGTCCCAATGCGTTGGGACTTATTTCATATTTTTTGTTGGGAGTTAATTCATTATGAAATAACTCCCAAATGAAATAAGTCCCAACAGTTCTTTTGTTGGGAGTTATTTCATTTGGGAGTTACCATTGGCACTTATTTCATCGCAGTTGGGACTTATTTCATTTTAGTTGCAAACACAATTTTACGATTGGCCAATGGTGCAATAAAGCCTTTATTTTGTATTTTTTGATTCTTTTGTTACACTGTTCAGTTTTTCTGCGTGGCGGCCTGCGGCCGATCTTAGGGGTTTTCTCCTCCATAGGACGCGGCAGGTGGCTTCGCTGAATACAGTTTTCCTGCGCCCGTCTCATTATCTTCCCTAGTGTGACGCGCGCAGGGAAACTTTATTCAGCGAAGCCACCTGCCGCGTCCCATGGAGGAGAAAACCCCTAAGAGCGGCCGCAGGCCGCCACGCAGAAAAACTTTATAAAGCAAAGATTTTCAATATTGTTGCAGTTAAATTTTTTGTTGAATTATTAATGTTCTATTAATTTTTGTTAATATGAAATTTTTTTATAATTGTTCAATAAAATATAAGAAGAATAAGAATAAGAAATTTAATTGCTTCATTTAAAAAAAAATTTAAGTGAAATAAGGCCTTTACGGCTTTATTTCACTTTCAAAGTGCAATAAAGCCTTTTTGCAAATAAAGGCCTTATTTCTCAATTGAAAGTGAAATAAAGCCTTAAAGGCCTTATTTCGTAAGGCATTATTGCACTCCACCTATGCTTACATATACTTATGAAATAAAAAGTGTTCTCTAACCGAAAAACAAAACAAACGAAAATTGGGAGTTAATTCATTTTTGTTGGGACTTATTTCATTGGGAGTTAATTCATTTTTTTTGGGATTTATTTTTAAATTTTAAAATAACTCCCAAAAATTGGGACTTATTTCATTTTTCTCATTGGGAGATATTTCATTTTTTTACATTGGGTGTTATTTCATTTTTGATGGGACTTATTTCATTGGGAGTTATTTCATTGGGACTTATTTCATTTGGGAGTTATTTCACTGTACCCATTTTTTGGCCCATTATGACCGAATTCTAATGACTAGCCAGTTTATGATCAAGCTTTTGTGAAAATATATATCAATTTACAGCGATTACTTTTGTGTGATTTTGTCATATTATTTCGGCAACGGTATTTTTAGCGATATTTTGCCAACGGTATTTTAAGGATATTGCTATTTTATTTATATCGGTAACGGTATTTTACGGATAAAGTTATTTTAATTATTTCGGTAACGGTACTTTAGGGATAACAATAGTCAGTTGAAAGGGTTTTGTATCGATAACGGCATTTTAGCGGTATTTCCTGGCATTTCTATCAACAAAAAGTGTTATGTGCACAAACTGGTATGTACATATTTTGCAAAAAGGATCCTTTAAAAGTTGGTATGTGCGGTTTTTCTTAAAAACTTCGCACCGCTCTGTAACAGAGATTAAATCCCGATTTCATTTAAAGCAGTCTTTTAATAAATGAGATCGTGTATCATTAAGGCATATGATGTCAATCAAATATCTTAAACGGATAATACTCGTATGCATCAGTGTTTTCGCTCTCCTGAAAACCTGTTGAGAGTCACATAGCACTACTTGCAGGCAATCCCAAGATATCTGTTTTAGGAGTTTAATTTCAATTAGAAATTCATTCATTGTGTTCACATACAACCAACAAAGTCGACATCAAATAACTCCCACATAAAATAATTCCCACATAAAATAACTCCCACTTCAAGTATGAAATAAGTACCTCACACAGAGAAAAATTTTGCTTTTTGCCAACTGAAATACGGTTACTACGACTAAAATTCGGTTATTACGAATTTCAGATGGTTGGCACAATTTAACATTAGTTTTTGAAACAAAGTGCGGTTATTTCAACTGAATTTTAGTTGCAACATCCAAAATATTCAGAAATCTAATGGAAATATCGTCGTACTAACTAAATTTATAAGTTTTTACCATTAATATACACTTTTCAATTCGGTTGGCACTTTATTTCTCTGTGTGCATTGTTCCCAAAAAGTCAATTAATCTCTGTCTACCAAAATTTGATGACTTTTTTATATTTGACCACGCCTATCTCGCCTACTATTTGTTGAAATATATGAAAAATGTCTTTTTTTTTCATTGGGTTTAATAGACAAAAAAATTACACAATTACATTCCAATATATATATTATTATTTTATTTTGATTTTCGTTCATATTGGGTCAAAAATACCCCAAATTCAAGAGGCCAAAAAAATGAAATTAGCACTAACTTTGCCAAACCCTTCAGCTGTTTTGTTTATCCAATAGTTAACTTTGTTTTCGCATTGGAACCATTGACGCTGACGGCGATGAACCAAAATGTGTTGCACAGAGTTATTAAAGACCCGACAAAAGAAAGAGAAAGTAGTAAAAATCACAACTGAGTCTTTAATTTAGCAATATCTAAATAAAACTTCATGCACACCAATTTATCCAAAATATTTGATAAATTCTTTTTTGCGAATTGTCCAATTTTAAATATTAATAATTTCTTATATATAATACCACTGACACATACTAGCCTTTCCCCCTTTATAAAACTCAATCATTTAAACCATATAAAAGTAGCGAACTGTTGCCAAAAATTCACTTAAATTTATGTTACTTATTGATTGATTATTGCAAAAAAAAAAACAAACAAAAATTGTACGAAAATGAATACATAGAAAAATATTTTGAAACGTAAATACCTATGTATATAAATTTTGTTGTGATTGTATTTATAGCGATGGTCATAACATGACAACTCTTAATGTAAAATTTGTTAATAACAGGAGAAAGCAAACTAACAAATTTATGTTTAATAGAGAGGCGATTTGGGGTGTCTATTTTGATAATTATGTAGCAGTATCAACTTATGACCTTCATAGTGTTTAGCATTAGGTACTACTTTATGTATATTTTATTTATATTTTTTTTTGGCTTCTGTGTATAAGTTCAACATGTGTACAAATTAAGAGGAGTGTTTTTTTTTTTTTGTTTATTCTTTAGATTTTTATTTTATACATTACACTCATAAAAAAAGTTAGCACAAAAGTGCGTTAAACGTGTTATAATTTTTTATATTGCTAACGCTTAAATCAGTTATGAAGTTATTAGTTAACATATTTTTTGCCATGCCTAGATTCCTTGAAAATTTTTTGACAAAACTTGGTAGAAAAATACGTTGGTTTTCCAGTATGCATTTTCAGTAAATTGTATAGCCTAGCCACGCCCTCGTGTGGTAATATAATTAATTGAAATTGAAGCTTTAAAGCTTTGTACGCACTTAAAGGGTTAATATTTTTTAAAAAAAAAAATTTTTCTATAAAAAAATTGAACAAAATTTTGTTTTCGCACTATTTTTCAAATTTTTTTTTTAAATTTTGGCATTTTTAGACAGTTTTTAAAATTTATATTGGCCAACTCTAATCGCTAAAATTTATTTGTTGTTCTGGTTGTGAGAAAATCGTACACTTTTGATGTAACAAACAAATACGGATTAATTTTCCTCATACTTCCATTTTTACACAGACGGTAAAATATGCATTCGATTAGTAAATTTTGTTCAAAAAGTACATGTTTAATGAAAAACGTTTCTATTTCTAAAAGTTTTCTTATATATCTTTATCGATACCAATAAATCGAGTTTAGCACAAAAGTCTGTTAAACCTGTTCTAATTCAGTTGAACTACGTTTTTATGGTGATTACGATTAAATCAGTTAGTTAGCCGAAGTTAACAAATTTTTTGCCCAGCTTAGATTCCGTGTTCATTTTTTGGCAACACTTGGTGGGAAGATACGTTGGTTTCTAAGTATGCATTTTCAGCAAATTGTATAGCCTAGTCGCGCCATCTAGTGGTGACGTAATTAATTGTAATTTAAACTTTGAAGTTTTGTACGCACTTAAAGGGTTAATATTTTTTAAAATTTTTTATTTTTCTGTATTAACAATTCAAATAACTATCAAAAAATTGTACACAATTTTGATTGTTGTTTTCGCACTATTTCTAAGAATTTTTAAATAATTTTTCCATTTTTAGACATTATATTTTTAAATATTAAATAAGTGAAAATTTTAGACTTAGAATTTAAATAAAAAAATGTAAACCACTTTTGTAGACACGACTTAAAATTTAATATGCTCTTTACTGTGTTGTTATATCACCTGCCTATCAAATGTTATAGGCTCTTAAAAATTGGCGTGTCTTTAAAGACACGTTGGTAGACAATGGGTTAAATACACAAGGATAAATTTATCCGTATTTGAACTAATTTTTCAATTTTTTATAACGAATAAATTAATAGTAGAATTTATTCGTTATAAATAAATTCACAAATCTGCCAGTTAGTTTAAACCAGAAATTTTTTGCAAATAATTATTTATTTTGTGTTTATTTTCCGTAATTTTCTTGTATAATCTATATACCCAAAACTAAGTGAGAGTCAGCAAAATGAACCAAAAATCATTATTTCGTATTTATTAAGTAGTCTTTATTAATCACTTATATTTACGGTAAAATATAAGGACCTTGCTCTAGGCAGATCTATTGATTTAGAAATTTTCTAATGATTTAGCTTAAAAATTCTTTTGAATTAGCTAAGGAATAAGCTAATTTACCACTGTTGTCAATGTATTTAACAGTCTAGTTAGTTATAATTTTTAACTAACTTTTTCTACTTTGTTGATAATTCTGATTGACCAAATTCGGGTACTTTTTTCTATTGTCTTAAGCTATGTACAGACGGTTGTCAGATCTTACAATATTGTCAGAAAAATGTTCAGAAAATGTCTAACAACAGTGTGAACTTACAACTTTTGTCTTGCCACATTGTCAGAAAAAGCATTGTCTGTACATTGTAAGACAATAATATTGTCAGACATCTGACATTCGTGTGAACACCCTACGTTGCCATTGTCAGATAATTGCAAGACATTGTAAACAATTTTTTATTGGCGGATGTGTTTAAATTAATGCATCTGACAATGACAGTTTTGTCACAGAAATGTTTCTATTGGCGGCACTGTCCATAAATAATGAAAAAAAAAACAAAAGTTCATATTAATAATATTAAAAATCAAAAGTGAAACAAAATAGTCGCCAACAAGCTCTAAAGCCGGGAAAAACCAACACCCAAACAAAGGTCCTACCCCCAAAAGGTGGAATCCGTGTGGGCACACGAATGTATTATCAAACTTATCGAGGAAATTGAGGTACGGCGAAGTTTAGTATATATAGGTTGCGCTGAGTATAAACTTCCCAAAGATATTTTATGGCAAGAGGTCGCAGATGCCATCCAGATAAGTGTGAACGATTGCAAAGGAAAATGGGCAAATCTCCGCACCTCTTTCAACTGCAATTTGCAAAAATATTTTGTCTTCATCCTCGCTACTTTCTAATACATATGCATCTAAAATCGTTACAATTGCTTTTTTGTTCCATGACAATTATTGTTATTACTTTTTTAATTGAATTAAACACACAATTGACAATTAATAATTTCTTTTAAATGCTTTGACAGTTTTGGCAATGTCTAACAACAAAGTAAAAATTTTTCGTGTTTTTAGAAGCAGGATATGACAAATGCGCTGATGTAAGTGCTTACTATTACATAATACTGAGAAGCAGCAAAAGAAACGAATAATTTTCGTATAAAAATAAACAAACAAAAATGTTGAGCTTACTGTTTTCCCTAACAAGGATGCAGGTTGTAAGCAGCTTACCCTAATCCCTTATAAGGATGCAAGGTTGTAATGCAGAAAGTTTCATATCGTGTATTATAAACGATCTGTAAAAATTTTCCCGAGTGATTTCCGATTGTGTTTGGTATTTTCGAGTATGTAATAAAAAATAATTAGTCATTTAACTGTTTCTGAAGAGCTGGCATGTGGAACGGTAAAAAAAATAAAATGATTATATTATGTCTCAAAAATTTTAACAAGAAAATATTAATATCTGTAGAATTTTATGTAAAATAAATTATGTATGTTGATATTATTACTTTTAATCGTAATAATGTAGACATGAAATATGATTTTACTGCAAGCCATGAAATCACAGCATATTGTAAGCGATAAAATCCGCGCTTATTTTGCCCAAAAGTAATGCTTCCAAGTGGGAATTCGCCATATAAAAATCATAGCGTATGTAAGCAGGTTTGTAATGGATTATTTTGCGCTAACTCCCTTAAAAACTTGCTTGCATGTAAGCAGCGTTTTTTACTGGGAACAGATCTGGCAATTTTTGCCATACAAGAATCTGACAACCGTGTGAACTGACAATTTTCGTTGGCAGATAAATTTATTGTTTGACAATTGTCTGACAGTGAAATTGAAAGGTTTTCTTACAATTGTCTGAACTGACAATTTACCTTTTGCTAAACATGTTTCATTGTCAGTACATTGCCAGCACATTGCCAGATCTTACAATACTGTAAGATCTGACAACCGTCTGTACATAGCTTTAGCAGAGTTTTCAACTATTTGTACTGGGGTTTTTTTATGAGCGTAGTCTTCTTTATAGTCAGTATGTTTTTATTTATTTTAAATTTATGTTTTTGTTGTTTATTATGATTGACATTTTTATGTTTTTCATATAAATTTATATAATTTAATTATATTTTATATGTATTTATTTTATGATATATTTTCTTTAGAAGCTCTTGTTATACTTTGTTGTAAGTGTGATTTTTTTTTTGTATACAGGATGATTGATATTTAAAAAAAAAAATTTAGGTTTTTTCATTGTTGTATAAATAAATAAAATAAATTTTATTGTTTATCAGTAGTAATTGAGATATGGAGACTTAATGCATTTTTAATTACACTTTGTATATAATTGACATAGTTTTTTAGTTACTTTTTTGTACAAAAAAAGATTTGTAATTATAAATTTAATTCTTTAAATATTAAGTCCATGAAAATAGTTTTGTAAATGTGTTCTGATAACAAGAAATCTGTTTTAACATTATGAATTTTTTTTTAAGAATTTAAAAGAAGAAAATTGAGCTATTTTGGTAAAAGTTTGAAGCATATTTCAGTCGCATGGTTTGTTTAAATTAAAAATTTGTAATACTTTTGTAAAATATATTTATACCAGAACTAGGAAATTGTGTTATAAAAAGTAAAAATTTTAACATCTTAAACATTTTTATACTAAAAGTATTGAAATTGTGAATTCAATTAAGGAATTGAAATTATTAAGTTGAGTTTATGAGAAGCTTTTGGAAATATTAAAATATTTGCAAATTATCTGCAGATAATAATTACACTCGTAATAATCCATGCATAAAAATACGAAATTATTGTCAAAACTACAAAAAACTTCGTAAAATGTACAAATTTTATTTTATTTTACGAAAAATTTGGTTATTCTGACATTTTGTCGTATTTTTACGCATGGATTATTATCAGTGTAGGAGTTTATTTTTAAAAATATTCAAAACTGTTAGTAAAAGCTTCTTGTTATACTTCAAATTTCATACTAAAAAGTTGTATAGCTTTTCTTAAACTTTATTTTCATAAACTTGAAAAAAAATAAACAAAAATAAAAAAACACTGATTTTCTTGAGCTTTTCTTGGAGTAAAATATTTTTTTATATTTTCCAAAAAAAAAAAAAACATTTAAATAATTTTTTTACTTCCCTAGAGCTTGCAAGTTTTTTAGTAAATTTTGTTTGCAGTGAAAGCTTTTGAGAATCAGTTACATTAATAAAAACTTCTTTAAAAAAGCTTCAAAAATTTTGACATTTATTTCCAAATATATTCACAAGCAGTTTTGAAAAAACTTTATAAATCTTTACCAAAACAGGGATACAACTTTATATACAAACTCTTCGTAAAATAGGAAGAATTGAATGTAAACTAATTAAAAGCATTTTAGCATTTTAATAAAAGCTTAATATAAAGGGTGGTTAAATTGTAAGGGCCGATGTTGAATGTGAACCACACCTAAACGCCAAGTTTTTTTCCGAATTTTATTTGACATTTCTCTATTTCAGACTTACTCAATTTGAACCATGGAGAGATACACAATCCAACAACGTGTTAAAGTTATCCAGACTTATTATGAAAATGGGCGTTCAAATCAAAATGCATATCGTGCACTTCGTGATTTTTTTGGTCAATTTGATCATCCAAATGTGCGTACAATCGCAAAAATCGTGGAAAAATTCGAGCAAACCGGGTCTGTAGAAGATGTGAGAACACCAGTGCATGCTCGTACAGCTCGTACTGCAGAAAATATTGCTGCTGTTCGCGATAGTGTGGCTGAAGAGCCGTCCACCTCAACTCGTCGTCGTGCCCAACAATTGCACCTCTCACGCTCGTCGTTGATGAACATTATGCATAAAGACTTGCATTTACACGCTTACAAATGCAATTGGCTCAAGAACTAAAGCCTCTTGACCATTCCAAACGTCGTGAATGGGCAGAATGGTGGCAAGAAATGGCAACAGTGGATGATCAATTTTCGAAGAAAATCATCTTCAGTGATCAGGCACATTTTCACCTCAGTGGATTCGTCAATAAACAGAATTGCCGCATTTGGGCGAATGAGAATCCAAGAGTGATTGTCGAAAAACCAATGCACCCACAAAGAGTGACTGTTTGGTGCGGTTTATGGGCTGGCGGCATCATCGGGCCGTATTTTTTCCAAAATGAGGCCGGTCAGGCAGTTACTGTGAATGGTGTTCGCTATCGTGAGGTGATAACGAACTTTTTATGGCCCGAATTGGAAGATATGGATGTGGACGATATGTGGTTTCAGCAGGACGGTGCCACTTGCCACACAGCTAACGAAACAATGGCTCTTTTGCGCAACAAATTCAATAGCCGTGTTATCTCACGTAATGGCGATGTCAATTGGCCGCCAAGATCATGTGATTTGACACCGTTGGACTTTTTTCTTTGGGGTTATTTGAAAGAAAAGGTGTACGTCGATAAGCCAGCAACAATTCAAGAGCTAAAGGATGAGATAATTCGGCACATTAACGGCATAGAAACTCCATTATGCCTCAGCGTCATCGAAAATTTGGACCATCGGATGGAGGTGTACCGCCGTGGTCGCGGCGCCCATTTGGCCGATATTTTGTTCCATACATAATTGAGTAATACCAATATATCATAATAAAATAAAATTACAATAATTTCCTAAATAGTTTGTGTTTTATTCAAAATCAACATCGGCCCTTGAAATTTAACCACCCTTTATTAGCAATTTTTCTTATAAGCATTAAATGAAGTTTAGAACTTTTACGAAAAGTCTTCAAATTAACATTATTTTTTTTACTTTAGTCCCATTTTATTTTGAATAAAAAAACATAATGAACTAGCTTTTTTAAAAAAATATTCTAATTTCTTTATCGAAAAATACAAAGCTTAAAATACTTTAAAAAAATAGTTTAAGCTTAACAACCACGGCTTTATAAATACAAGTTTATAATATCTGTGAAACTTAAACTGAATATCTTTCATTAAAACAACGTTTTCAAAGACTTTTTAATTTTTGAAGAAAGCTACTTTAAATACGAAGTTCATTTTAATTTAAGTATCACATGTTCGAAAAACGTTCCTTTCAAAAACTGTCTTTAATAAGTTGTGGTAAATTTGTTTTTATGAAACGTTTTTGATTGAGGTTTCGTGGATACTAGAAATATACGAGAAAATATTTAAGGGAAATATGTTTCCCTTAAGTTCTACCCCAGCCAAAAATGCTGCTTAGTTGGAAGCACAATTTAAAGGGGGACAATTGTCGTAAGCTCTTGCATATGAGTATATACACTGCGTTGCATAACTATAATTACAAATGATTTTTGCTATTTTTTTTTTAAATATAACACACATTTTTTAAAACTTATAACTGTTTTTAAGAGTGATAACTGATATCTTATTGAGTAAAATTTAAGAGATTACATAATTGATTTAAGAGCATTATCTTTTTTCTGCAAGCTCATTTTTAACTAATTTTAAGTAGCGTTGTGCTATTTTTATAGCTTTATTTCTATGAGTGTATATATAGTTATAAAACACTTATTGATTTTGCTATGACTTTTTCAATAGTTAAATATAAATAAATGAATTGTTTTTCTTAATTTCAATGTTAAGATTAACTGCTTTTCACAATCCCACAAACAAATTCCCATTTTTAATAACAAAAGTAGAACACAAAAAAGTAATTTTATAAAAAAGCTTTTTTATAGATATATTTTTCAAATGCTATTTATATTTCTTAATTCGTTTTAGGAAGCTTCTGAAAATTTAGTTATATGAAAATTTGCTTCACAGATTCTTAAAACTAGGATTTCACAAGTTTTTTAATAGTTTCTAAAAAAGCTTTTCAAGTTTTGTCGATTTTTTTGATAAACATAAAATTAATTTTTTTTAAAGCTTTTGAAACGTTTATTGCACTAATTCTTAAAAAATTAAAATTTGTTTGGGAAACAAATTTTCTAAGCTTTTGAAGTAAATTTAAAAGTTTTTAAGGTTATGTAATAACAAATACTAACCTGTTCTATTTCCACTAAAGTGCCTTTCATTTTTAATACTTTCTGTTCGGCATTCATGCCACCGCTGACCTTCAAACCCAAAGCGGCTATTGGGTCAGCCTTTAATTCATGACGCTCTTTGCGTAATTTACTCAGCTCTGATAAAATATGTTTCATATATTTATCATTCAAACGATCGGCTTGGGAAGGCTTATAACCACAACGTTGTTCATATTGATCTTCCAATTGGTTTAATTTCTTTTTCAAAGCCGTAATTCGTTTATTAATTTGTTTCATACGTTCGTCGGGAGATTGAAAGGACATAACATTCGGTATAACTTGTTGCATAAGTTCGCGTGTTTTCATATTCTCCAGCGAAGTGAAAGCACGGAATGTTGATTCCATGCAATCATCATCATCGTCCAAATCGTTAGCTAAGATTTGGGCTGCTGTTTGATGTTGTTTGGGGAAAGATTGAGGAAACGGTTTAACTTTGGATAATTTGGCAGCTGTATCGATGGAATCAGCTAGGTGAGGACGTACTGCAGCATAACGTCTACTTAAAACGGGAGTTTGATCTTCGGGTATCGAACGATCCCATGGCAGTGCTTCTTGAGCTGAGGTGGTTAAAGGAAGTTTATGTAAACTATTTTGACTGCTATTTTTACTACTATTAGCAGATGTTTTTTGTTGTATGGTGGTGTTGGTCGAGGTTGAATTGGTCGAACTGTTAATGTTAACATCATCTGTGGAACCATTCGATGATTCTGTGGGTGATATAGTTTTTACTATTGATTTTGTTGCTGCATTATTAAAATCAATTAAATTATTGTCATTCAAATCGTTGGTATTATTTTTTTCACTTGAATTATTTGATGATGATGAAGATGATTTTTTACTTATAAAACCACGTCTTTCATATTTCAACGTAGACAAATCATATTTATAGACATTTTCATCATTTAGTTTGGAAGGCAAATATTTCATAGCATTTGAAGAGTTGTTCGATTTTTTAGTAATACCGGAAGCTTTACGTCCGGGTGGAGCACGTGATTTACAAAAACGTTCGCTGCTACGGCGACGTTCATTTTCACATTCACTATCATCACTGTCACGATATTTACCACTGTTACCATTCGTACTGAAACACACTCGAATGGGAGAATGTCTTTGTGAACGGGCGGGACTAGTTTCATAACGTGATCTTCTAGTCATATCCTTAATGGGTGCACCCAAAGTCCAAGACTGTTGTGAGTTTTGGCGATTTGCCAAACCACCATCATTCTCATCCGATGGTTTAGTCGAGGAAATATTTTCACATTCTTTTGTTAGTTCTTGTTCATAAACTTCATAAGGAGTACGCTTAAAATCTTCGGAAGATACTCTCCTTATGTTATCGACATCTTTTAAAGATTTCAAAGTGTTGACACCTAAATCTGCCGGTGTTGAGGCCACATTATTGTTGGTTTTCAATTTACCCTCATCTTGGGGTAAAAGTTCTTCGCTATTTGAACGCTGCAGTTTGCGATCTTGTGTGGTGGACGATGTACTGTCCAGACGTTCTTTACGTTTACGCGATTTTTGCCATTCTAAAGGATTTATGATTTCTGGCAGATATGTTGAATTGAAACGTGTTTGTGTATTTTTATTATTTTCCAATTGTTCTGGTAATGATGATGCATTTTGTTGTTGTTGTTGTTGATGATGTTTTGAAGGAGAGTTAGTTTCATGTTGTTGTTTTTTATTGATATGTTGTTTGCATTCATCGGGAGTATTTGCACCGGATGACGATGCCGATGATGAGGAGGATGACGACGTTGATGATGACGATGAGGAGGAGGAAGAGGATAATGTATTACAATTATTATTATTATTATTATTATTACGACAAGATGCTGAAGATGATGAAGAACCTGTCAGACGACTCAAGTCGTCTTCGCTTAGTCCAGTAGTAGGATGGCGCATGCCGCACTAAAATGAGAAAAAGAGAAAAATATATGGAAATTAATAAAATTTAAAGGAAATATTTAACAAAAATATTAAGTATGCGTCTTTCTAATTAGTTCTTATAAAAAATAACTCATACGGCAGCAGGTTAAACTTTCAAATTAATATTAATCATACCCTGTTCTACGCCTTAAGGCAGAATTAGTTTGTACGTTCTGTTCTGTTATGAATCAGCTGTTTTGTTTCTGTTCAATTGAAAGTGGATGTGTGGTTAGTTTTCACTTCTTCGTTCTGTTCTTAATTTTGCTAAAAAAAATTGTGCTGATAAGCACATTAATAGTGTGGACGACAACCAGATTGAAAGATATACGTAGAATGAAGCAGATGTCGCGGCATGTCAAGATTTAGTAGAGAAGAGGAAAATGATACTAAAAAGTGCAACTCTAATAAGACATATAAAAAAATCAACCATGGAAGACTTTTGTATCTGTTTTTCATACATAAAACAAAATTGAGGATTAAAACAACTTAAATTTTGCGTTGTCTCCGGCTTGTGAAAATAATTGTCTATTAATAAAATAAAAGACAAAAGAAAATATTTAAATTTAATAGGTATTTCTATAATAAATGTTAATAGATTAATAATCTAGTGTGGTCAAATTGCAAACAAACATATACAGACATGTAGACAGAGTAAAGCGAAAGACAAAGACACACATCTTAGGTAGATTTGTATGGTTCCTTTTTCTTATTGCAAAAAAAAGGGTTGTTTTTTTCGTTTCGTTTGTTTTTGTTTATTTTTTCGTTTCTATAATTATCTTCGGCAGTTGCGTCCTTTAAAGGAAAGCATCATTTAGACTACCATTGATGTAAGTAGTTGAAAGAAAATTTTTGTTATGTTATATATATTTATTTCTATATATTTTCAGATATTAAATTAATTCATGTCGTCAATGTGTTTTATGATTTTCAGCAAATATATTAACTAAATTAAAATTTTTTTACAATTTTTTTGCGTTATTTTCAGTCTACTAAAATTCAGCAAAAAATTTATTAATTTTTACCAAGGCTTTTTTATTTCTAATCTACTAAGTGTTAGCAAAACTTTTGCTGAATCTACTAATTTTGTTGCTAAAAATCAGCTCGCTGATTTTCAGCAAAAGATTTTGCTGACATTAGCAATTTTTTTGCTAGCACCCTCCTGACTAAAATTTTGCTGACTCAGCAAAATTTTTTGCTGACTTTACAAACTTTTTTTTTTTGAGTGTAACCCTGAAGTACTATCGTCTATTCAACTTACGTCATTACTATCGTTGGGTGTATGTAATGCACCCCTACTTATCAGTATCTGTCATTCATATCAGTTAAATTCAATTATGCAAATAATATATTTTTTTTTCAATAATGAACACCAAAATACAGAAAAAAAATTTAATTTTATAAGTTTGGCAATTCATTTATTTTAAATAATGTTTTTTTAATGTACATCTCTCTTGAAAAAAAACAAAAACTCAGCCTTATGGGTGGATTCCAGCCAGACGATAGTACTGCAGGGTTAATATTAATCAAGCTAATATTAATCATACGCTTGTTTATATAAGTATGGAATTAAATATTAATTATACGCCTTAGTGTTTGTGAATAATATTAATCCTACGCCAAAGTGTACAAGTAATTTATACACAGTGTTCCGTTTTCAACCCAGTACGTTTAAACGACTATAATTATAAAAAGATAATTCAGAGGATTATATACCATACAATAATTTAGTATATTGACTAGAATAGTAAATAAAAAACCGAAAAAATTGCTATCCAGATCTCACAAATATTTATTTTTATCGATTTTTGTATTGAGATTGTTGTCTGAATATTTATTGTCAAGGTGCAATCAATATATCGTTGGAAAAGAATTTATCTTTAGATTACGTCATTTTTAAAATTAATCCCTCTTAACATTTTTGGTAGAACAATCATTTGCGAGATCCAAATAGTAAGGTTTTTGTTAAAATGTCAATTTTCACTATTCAATAAAGTACATATTTTTTATAATAACATAAAAATAATCTCGAGGTATACAAAAGCAAAACAAAAAAAAACTGAAAAATATTACCTGAGCCAGAGTAAAACTAAAATTTATTTATAACTATAAGTAGAGCATTTTTGGTCATCAAAGTTTAGTAACGTCATGATGTTTGCGATGAAAAGGTCGTAGTCACGTGTTTGATTGCTAAGCAGACAAGAATCTAGTAAAAGTGATAATTTAATAGGTTTTTGTATACGGTATGCCTATTCTGGAGGCTCCAGCTTTTCTAAAACTTTGGGTTTTGGTTAGCTCTTTTCGAAATACATGTATCAACCTAGCTAAAATAATTGAGTTGCTTTATTTTGGTTATAAATTAAAATAATCCAATGATGTTTTTAACTTAAATTGGCTTTAAACTCCCAAATGTGAAATTTATGTCAGAATTTCAAATTTACCGTAAGCAATCCCACAATTTCATAAAAGTTAAATAAAAATTTCCAAAAATGGGATATTTTACAGTTTATGCTGCCATGTCAGTATTTAAAGTGGGGATTGGAAGGGATTTATCTAATAAATTAGGTATTTGTTTGAGTATATAAACCCGTTTCCGTTACCTAATTGAAAGTTGATATATGTGACAACATTAGCAGTGGCTGAGGGCAAAAGTATATAAGATATTAGAAAAATGTTCTACACAAGTTGAAACTGACTTCAGATGCCTCTTACTTCTTAAAGTTTTTTGAATTGCTAGAAACGGCAGTGTTAGGTAGACTACACTTAAGAATAATGATATGCAAAGTTTCACGTTAAAAGGTCTGCAGCTAAAGAATTGATAGCCATTTACAAGACGAAAAATTAAAAAAGAATTTTTCAAATTGCTAAAATTTCTGCATTCAATTTAATTTTTTTGTCCATAACTTTAAACTTTTAGATCTAAACCAATAGAAAATAGAGTCACTAGACGCATTCACTTAAAAAGTAATTTCCATGACGCTGCTTGGTGAGAAGTTATATGGTGGTTCACAAGTGACACCAAAATTTTCAGTTTTTAAAACTTTTACTGCTTTTTCCATAGGGTTCTTGCGCTGTTTGATGGAATTGAGTTTTGAGAACAGTATTTCAAAAATGGAAAAATTGTATACAGTTTGAGGCAGGGACCGTAATCATTATGAGTTTTATAATAAAAATTACACAATAATGATCATGTTGTGAGTTTTAATGATTTTCTTCAATGGTAATGATTATTTTTGAGTAATAATAAAAAAAATCAACAATAATCATTATTTTTGAGCAAAAAAAAATAAAACTCAAAAATAATCATTATTTATGATTTTTATTTTTTTCGCTCAAAATAAAACTCACTTTCATGTAGGTGTAAATATATATACATATTTGGGTGGGGCGATTAGTATGGAAGGAAAAAAATCTTAATGGGCGCTTCGCGTTTCTGATTCTTGGGATTGTACTGAGCAAAAAAGTCCACTAAAACATACGTCTACGGTGAAAATCGAGCTTCCAAATTTTGACTTTACGGCTAAAAAGCCCTATTTTGAAATTAAAAATTAACCCCTTAAACCTCACCCACAAATACGATTGATACATTAATCTGCTAGAAAATCTTCCAAAGAAGAGATTGATACCATAATCTTCGATAAGCTCCTCCTACTTTCTGAGATATGTCAATCCCACACATTGAAAGTGAGTTTTATTTTGAGCGAAAAAAAATAAAAATCATAAATAATGGTTATTTTTGAGTTTTATTTTTTTTTTTTGCTCAAAAATAATGATTATGGCTGATTTTTTTTTATTACTCAAAAATAATCATTACCATTGAAGAAAACTTTAAAAATCAAAAATTTAAAAATCATGACGGATATGCAAAGATGGTCAAAAAATAATAATAATTGTGCAATAATTTTTTTTTATGTCTCTTCTAAGTGATTGATTTTTTGATTCAAAAAAACGAGCAATAATCATTATTTACGGTCCCTGGTTTGAGGTATACCAGTTTGATGTCAGCGCACCAAGTTATAAGAAATTGTCGTAAATTTTTGTAAAATGAATATTTTGTGCGTCTAACATTCACAATTATATTTGAAATTGTTTAGCGTATTGCGTGAAAAGAGTTGCTTAGTAAACAACATCTCTGAGTCAGAAAGGCAAAATTTTTAAAATTTTTCGAAATTGAATTATTTTTTCGCATTTTTTTTATAAAAAATCTGGCTTGAGGACATAGTTAGGTATCTAGAGTGATTCCTCACGACGAACCAAATTGATAAAGTGCAAAAAAAAAAAATTTACATTACTAGTGGGTACAGCGGCATTTTTTTTTTCAACCACATTTTGCTTTGTGGCAACGCGGTATCGATTCCGCTAAAACGTACACCAAATAAAAGGTTTTAATAAGCTTAGTGCTAAAATCGAGAAGGTATTAATAACATTTTTTATTTATTCATAGTGTTTTTTATGTTATTTTTAATAAAATTAATGAATTTATTTTTAAAATTAATTATTTAAATGTGTGATAATATTTGTTTTTCAATTTATACCATAAAAGAGAAGTAGCGACCTAAACAATTGTGACTCGGTCATCGCAACAACATCAGTTTTCGCTACAGCCAAAATTTATATAAGTTGTGTTAAGAAAGGTTGCACTGTAATTAATTAAAAATGAATTTGAAGCACCGTGTAATTAGTTATATGTATTAAAGAAAATAACTCATACGTCTGCATGTTAAACTTTTAAATTAATATAACTCATACGTTGGGTTATACATGTAAGTATGGAATTAAATATTAATCATACGCCTTAGTGTTTTCTCATATATTCTAAATAATATTAATCATACGTCAAAGTATACAAATAATTTTAAATAGCAATTTAAAACGAAACTCGACAAAACTTTTGACGTAATTGTACTAAATTGAAATGTCTCTGTATTACAATAAATTGTATTTACGAAAGTTACAATATCGAAAAATATCGCAAAAATAGTATGTACATTTAAAAAAAATTTATAAATATTTGTCTCATTATATGATTTACATAGAGAAACTGTTGAGCCCTATTTCGATATAAATTAAGACAACTTTTTTTGGGGAAAATGTGCCATTTCTGATATCTTAAATCACATGTCGGAACCTAAAACACCCTCTAAAAATGTTAATTATATGTATTCTTCAATATGCTTCATTTTTTTATGGGACACCTTTATGTATAGTGAACAAAATCGTAGTTAAATCAATTATTATATCACATTAAAACTAAGATAGTGATTTTTTACGTATGTTCTGAAATCAAATAAGAACTTTATTATTTAATTTAATATATTCCCGATTATAAAAATTGATATGGAGCTTTGTGTAGTCATATCGATTTCTATATGACGTGATATGCAATCTAAAGAGTTGTCATCCGAAATATGGGCCCATATAGTTGTATCTACATGTATGAGTTTCAATTTAATCTAATTCAATTAAATAAATGTCTGATATAATAATAACCGAATTATGGCCGAATAGAATTGTATTAGATTTTATCAGGTTTTCATCAAATTTTATCAGTTTAGAAATAGATATAAGTATATAAAAACCAAATATGTTTGTATCCGGATTTTGACCTTGTAGTGTTATTGCAAAATGATTGTATTCTTTTAAAGTAAGAATTTTTATAAATTTAAGAACTACTAGCTCTCCTTTTAGTTTGGTATTTTTAGTACACACTGAATTCGTAAATTGCTTAAGCAATGCATTAACTAAAGCAACAACTAAAATAAGAGTTACCGTTACATTTCATATTACTTCTGTATACTATTTAGTAAAACATTATTTTAATAAAAAGAACTTACTCATAAAGTAGCAACGCAATAAGAACGACGTTTAACGAAATTAAAACAAATAAATAAAAAAAACTGATATATAATAAACTCCGGTGTTTTATTAAGCAGAGTTTATTACAGACCTGATATAATTTTATATGATTGTATGTAAACTGATACATCTAAATATAATTAGATCCGAGTTTTAGTCTGGTTAAATTGCACTAAATGTTTAATTTTTGTATATGATTGTATGAAAATATATACAATTTCATACAGTGCGCCCCGGTAGGCTAGTAGGTACCGTGATGCAGTATCAGCGCTGGTGTCGTATGTTTGATTTATACCAGAGGCATTGGTCTGTTTTCGCTACAACACGCCTCAAGCCATAGTAGCTAGTGCTCGGTTAGGGTAATACTATATAATTTGTAATTATATGATTATTAATTAATAAAAAACTTTAATAATAAAAACAATTTCATACAAATGTATGTTCATCCTATCATATCCGTTAAGTCCATTAAAACATATTAAGAAACCTATTACTTTTTTGAGGTTTTCAAAAAAAATCGAGCATTAAACTTTTTAAAGTTTCAATACACATCATATGAGGTCATATGCTCAATACACATCAGGGTGTCCCGAAAGTGGACAATTTTATGTAATTAAGTCCTCAAACGATGCGTATTATTCAATTGATTATGGAAAGACTAAAAAATTCGAGAATCCTTATAGTTCGCTACCTGCATTTTTTTATTCAAATTTTTGTACAAAATTGGGCTCAAAAGTTAAGTATAGCTGAGCATATTTTTGGGTATTTATTTACAAAATTTTGGTTCACAACATCTTTCAATTTAAAACAAAATTAGAAAGTAGAAAACAGTAGTGAGTAATAGATATTCTAGAGTATACGTATTCCAAATTTTTGCAAAATCAAAGGGCTGGAGATCAAAAAGTTACCGTACCGTTTTTGAACGTTCTCTTATGGACTGAACGATAATTCTTTTTCTCAAATGTCATACAAAAAATGTATTTATATTTTTTGGTAGAAGACATTTGATCTGTACGCTATTTTAACAACCAGTCTTAAAAGATTTCATTGCGGTATCTTCAAGAGTAAAGTGTATTCTAAACATAAAGCGTCCGCCAAATAACTTTTTTTTTTTGAACTCCTGAACCAATTGGACTTTGTATGGCGTCATACCAAGGTCTTTATGCAAAATTTGTCTCAATGATGTCTCCGAAATGTTCAATTGTTGAGAACGACGGTGAATTGATGTTGATGGCGCTTCACGCACACTTTCTGCCACAGCAGCAATATTCTCGGGTGTACGCACTGTTTTTGGCTTTTCACGCTTTGGTTTATCGATGAGGATGCCAGTTTCTTTCACTTTTTTCACAAGATAACGAACATATTACTTCAGCGGAAGGATAAAACTAATTATCTGTCAAATCAGACATGAGCTAAGTGTTACCATTCACGAAATAAGCACTAGTTGAAAAAAAAAACGTTAGATGGCGGACCTTTGATTAATTTATTTATTTCTAAATATAAATCTTTATTTTGAATCATTAGAAAGCGTCAATTGTATAACAAAAGGCTTCAAAAAGGCCAAAACCGCGGTTTTCTAAAAATTGTGACGTGATGTAAAAATTTGTATGCCGGATTTAAAATCAGGGCATCAAAGATCAATCACGTAATGGCATTCAAACCAATGAAGCTTGTCGAGGTGTGTATTTTTTTTTTTTTCCATTAAACTGTTTTAACATCTTTCAAATGTCACGTTTTATAATAATTTTTTTTAAATATTGCACAGAGAGAAAAATTTTGCACAACTGAATATTGGTTTTTACAACAAAATTCGGTTAACACAACTCAATTTTAGATACAACACCCAAAATATTTAGAAATCACGTTTGAATATGGCTGTACTAACCGAATATATTGAATATACTTTTCTATTCGGTTGTCACTTGATTCTTCTGCGTGTGTTTAAAAACAGTACCCAGTTTACAAATATTTATAAATGTTTATTCCATATCAAAACTTAAATAACCTTGAACAAAAAAAATATATATACCCTAAACCCTAATACCCCGCTTCTTTGTAACCAAAACCAAATATTTATTTATAAAAAAAATCACACACTATTCATATATTTGGAATTTATAAAAAATAAAAAAATAAATGGATCTGTAAATGTATTCGTATAAACAGTTATTATAAGAACACTTAAATAAGATATGACTTGCATGCCTTCTCCAACTAAATTACAGGGCGTTTAATATTATTGTAATATATAACATTACAATTTGTTAGTTAACATGCAGGTATATTAAGAAAATCTCTATTAGCTTGAATTACTAATACTTGATTATCATTGTTTCGGAAATGTTTTGGAATATTTATCTAGTTAATATTTAATTTTAATTGGAACATAACACCGATTAAATATTGATAAATACACTAAGAAAATTGTTTTAAGTATTAATCATCTGTACTAGTGCGTATGAGTGTTATTAATTGGAAATGCATATAAAATATTGTATAATATTCATAGAAGTTAATACACACAGAGAAATAAAGTGCCAACCGAATTGAAAATTGTATTTTCTTGGTAAGAATTTATAAAATCAATTCGTACAACGATAATAACATTACATTTCTGAAAATTTTGGGTGTTGCTACTAAGTTTCAGTTGAATTAACCGAACTTTGTTGTGAAAACCAGTGTTCAGTTGTACCTACCGGCTGAAATTCATTATAACCGATTTTGAGAAGTAGTAATCGAATATTAGTTGGCCAATAGCCACATTTTTCTCTGTGTGTATTTATTGAAAAAGTGTAGAATATTTTTTGCACTAACATTATATGGCTTGAATTACCTTTTTCAATAAACTATTACTCATTTTAACCATCAAACCGGCCTAAGCTTTTTTGCAATGAAATTTATATCACTTGTTCGTCACGAAAAATAAACAATATGTTCTTCTACCAATTTATTTTCTTGTTGCCTCAAAAACGAATCCAAAAAAAATTTTAAGTTTAGGTATAAATTATTGATCTCATTTAGATATAACTGCAGTCCAAAAATTAGCCTTTCTGTTTATTTACTTAAGAAGATATGGCGATTTTCGTTTTTCGAAAAACGCGAAATTCAGCGAAAACTTACTTTACTTTGTGTTTAGTATCAACGGTTTCAAGTCAACATAAATATGTTTTCATAACTTTTGAAAGTTGTATTCATTTAAATATATTTTTTTTTTCGAAATCTTACGAAATTCTAACTTTAACGCTTTCTTGCTTCCAAACCGTGCCTTGCGCACAACAAATTACATCATAAAATATTTTGTTAACTTGGTTTTCTATCGAAATAGCATAATTTCTTATTATAAAACAACCATTTGTAGCATTTATAGCAAATTTTAGAGTATTCAAAAAAACTCGCGAATTTAGAAAACTGGTTTTTGGTTTGTTCGAAAAATCAGATTTAAAAAAAAACCGGTTTCGTCTACGGTTTTTATTTAAATTATGCATCATGGTATATTATTTATACCTTTTTGCGTGTTAATAAGCCTAATGTGCTATATATACAAAATATGTTTTATGTTCACAAATTTTGCGCAGGACTTATGCCATATAAAAGTATTAAATAATGTCCAATTTTCGACTTCTATACCCTTCAATTTTAACCAAACTTGGTACAGAAGGTAAGTGTCGCATAAGTATGTCAGCACCCAAGTTTTGGGTGGATTTCGAAAGCCGTGGTATTTCAAACACCTGGCTTACTTTAATTCATATAAATATATGTTAATTATAAATTATTCTTATATACCGTTGGCAATTCCCTATGTAGTAATCCTTCTTGTTCCTGAGTTATCGGTGTTTTAGTTAATTTTTTTACATTTTTATTAATTGCTCTGGATACCGTAAGATCTCCTTATTGTGATTTTTACACGGTATAGGAAAGTAATTTTTAATTAACATATATTTTTATAAAAAATTTAAAAAACCAGTATTTTGAAATACAGCTTTTTGAACCGCGGTTTTTGAAAACAATACGTTTTGCTGTGAAGTACTTGTGAGTACTGTTAAATCCATAATTTGAGTAGCATTAAAATGAAATATCAATGAAAAAAACTCCAACATAAAGTATAACTTTAAACAAACAAGTTTTCAATTTATTTTATGATCAATTGTGATAATCTCTAACTTCGAGCTCATATATTAGTTCTCATTTAGTGAGAAAATTGGTTTATATGAATGTTTGATGTTTTGCATTTGATTATCACTTCTTTCAAAACGTGTTCTGATGATGGGAACCTAGAAAATTCCCGAAATAGATCTCGGTAAGAACTTTATTCACAATTTTAATCAAACTAGTTGATTCCTTAAAAAAATGTAATTAATAAAAAAACATTTGAAAAATTGAATTAAAGTGGAAATTTTTTTTGACATAAAATCTGTACAAACCTGACCTGTCACTCGACTAGTTTCTGTCTTTTTATGGGCAGGCGTCATTAGTGATTTGACATTTGTTCATTGTAATTCTCAGACTGTTTCTATATGATACATTTTTTTCAATCCTTTTCAAATTGAATTGATCATTTTTTATTTAATTTTTTTTTTTTATTTAATTTTTTTTTTTATTTATTTTTTTTTTTTTTTAAATTTCCTAAACATACAAAACTATTGTGTATATATACAACAGACATAAAACAAAATAATTATTATTATATGTACCTTTGAACCTAAAACAGCAAATTATCAAGCATTTATTACGCTAATGCTCATAAAAATCAGTGTTATTTGTTATAAACGTGATGCTATTGTATTGCGAATTATACCGTGTAGTATAATTAATATTAATATCAGGGATGGCAGGCAATACCGCTACAATACCGTTATCGATTTAAAACCATTTCAATTGACAATCGTTATCCCTAAAATACCGTTACCGAAATAATTAAAATACCGTTATTCGTAAAATACCGTTAAAGAAATAACTGAAAACCCGTTATCCCTAAAAAAAACGTTACCAAAATAACTAAAATACCGTTAGCACTAAAATACCGTTACTGAAATAAGTAAAATACCATTAAAGCTAAAATACCGTTACCGAAATATCTGAAGTATCGTCACCCTAAAATACCGTTACCGAAATAATAGAAAATAGTGTTACCCTTACCGATAACCGTATTCGAATCGGTTACCATCCATGATTAATATTTATAATTTATGACTTTGGCTTCAATTTATAAGAAAAAAAAATTTGACTACATCTAAATTTAAATGCAAAAAAGTAACAAAAAACCTGCATTAAGTTAATTTTTTTTTTATTAATAAATAAGAGGTTTATTTAACAATTTTTTTTTATAAAAATTAAGATTTTGGCATACACGAAAATGGATGCGCACATTTCAATAAAATTTTGCAAAATTAAAAAATCTTTTTCGCAATTTGCACAAAAACAAAAATTTTCATATCTTTAAATATTTATCAAAATTTTAGATTTTAAAATACTTATAACTTTAACGCCCGTATTCATAAAAAATTTAAATTCAGATTTCAAATACATTTTAGTTAAAATACATTTTAAGCCTTTTAGTTAAAATACATTCATAAACGTATATTAGCTTAAAATACCTATTTTAAACCTTGTGTAATATTCGTTTATGAATATAGTTTTAAGGCTTAAAATGTGTTTTAACTAAAATGTATTTTAAATCAGCATTTAGATTTTTTATGTACACCGACGTAGATATTTAGCAAACTTCAAATTTTAATTACATGATATATAACACTGTGCTACAAAATGTGGTAGTTTAGTAGATCATATTACAATTTTCAGAAAGTTTAATACACCCTCAAAATCTAAAATTATTGTTAAAAAATACTATTTTAAAATTTAAAATGTTAAATTTTGTTATTTTTTAGCAGGCCTTTTTCTTTCTTTCAACCTTTTTCTTTCAAACTTAATTACTCCAAACAAGGATCTGAAGTCCAAATAGAAATATATCCACAAATCAAAAGTCGGTATTGAAAGGGTTAAATACTTTTAAATTCGCAAAATTAAAAGTTGTATATAAGGATACCTTTCGAGGTTATGAAAATTTTGTTTGTTTCATAAAATTCAAAACCCTAAAAATTTGTTTATGCCTTTTCAATTTTAGTATTAAGCTATTTGATTTGAAGTACGTACACACAGAGAAATAAAGTGCCAACGAAATTGGTAACAACTTATAAATTCGGTTAGCACAAAGTTATTAACATTAGATTTCTGAATATTTTGGGTGTTGCAACTAAAATTCTGTTGAATTAACCGAACTTTGTTGTGAAAACTAATCTAAAGTTGTGCCAACTGTCTGAAATTCGTAATAACCGAATTTGGGTCGTAGTAACCGAATTTAAGTTGGCAAATAGCTACATTTTTTTCTGTGTGTATTGGCGAAATTCCGTTTACAAATTTGAAAAATCCTTTTTGACTAGAAGGTGCTTTTTACTAAGAAATTAAATTCACACAATACGCTAACCAATTTCAAATATAGTTGTGAATGTCAGGCGAAAAAAACATATATTTTCAAAATATGTTCGCCAATTTTGAATAACATTGTAATGTTTGTATCCCTATATAGGTGTACTGACATTAACTTGGTTTTCCTCAAACTACTCCTATATAAAATTACACCGTTTTATAAATACTGTTAGTAACAATATAACTGCGAAAGTTTAAAAATCGGAAAATTTTGGTTTTAAGTTAGAAATAAAACGAATGAAAAAACTCTTGTAAGTTTTAAGTATTTTGAAATTTATCATGTCATAGTTTTTAAGTATAGTCTACCTAACACAGTCCATCGTTTCTCTAAATTCAACAAGCCTCGAGAAATAAGAGGCATTTAAAGTTAGCTTCAACAAGTGTCGAACATTTTTGAAATTACTCATACACTCAGGGAACTTCTGCTTTAAAAATATGTAGTTGTTTGGGTTGTAAAACAGTTTCTTTATTGTTAATGTAAATGTCAGTAATTTGTAGAACAAATTAAATTTTTTACTGACCTTGTAGTTCATTTAAAAAAACAAACCACATCAAATGACTGTTATGATTTTACATTAATTTTTTACAGTTGTTTTTTGTTATTTAAAAAAATAAAAAAAAAAAATGTTTGTTTATTTTTTACTAACATGTGGGTCATTTTTACTACAGTTGTTAGTCATTTTTTTAAGATTAAAACACAAATGACAATGTTAGTTGAATTTACTGAAATGTAAGTCGTCCTTTCTTTAAGTGAAATTTCATTTGTTTTTAACTACATTTGCAGTGGTCTTTACCTACATAGTATTCTAAGTGTATGCATATATTTGAAAAGTCGATTTTTAAATTACAAACTCTTTAGTTTTTAGTCTAAAATATTGTTTTCAACAGTAAATTTAGATTTTTTTTAATAGATATATTCAACCAGACCTGCAACCTAAACTAGTTCGCTATTTAGATATATTTTAATTTTACCGTGTAATTATATATTGGTGAAGCAAAAATTTTAAAATTTGGCAACAAATTTTACTTCAAAATAATAAATTTTAGTGTAAAACAATTAAAATTTCAGCTTGCCTACTTTTTATGTATTTTTACCACCCATCAATTTTTGTATGGATAACTTTCTTTTAAATGATTATTTATGAGATTTTCGTCGAACTATTTCAACTAATTCTCTGCCCAAAAACGATCAATTTGTGCACAAACCCTCTGATGCCCAATACCGATTTTTAGCTGTGTTCGCTTAGTGGCGAATTATGAAATATTTAATTAATGGAATTAAATTATTTAATAATTTTTATAGCAAAATACTACATTTTTAGTGCACAAAATCTTTTAGAAGCAAAAACTAGTCAAAGTCGATATTTCGTAAAAATTAAAAAAAAAAATATTTTATAATGAATACAAATTTCTAAAAATCACCAAAAATACTATGCTTTACTAGAAGACGTCGATAATAAACAAAAAGTTTAGATGAAAGTCTGTTCTTTTGAAATAAATTTCGTTTGTGGTTAATGGACACACAGAACTTTGCCAGCATACGTTTAAAGGACATCATCTTAACTTAAAAACTGGTAGGAGGATTTTAATGAAATTTCGTAGATTGAATACATTTTATATATACATTTGATAAACATATATTGAAGGTGTGCTTGCGTTCAATTTCGCTATTGTCGTAAAGGGAAAATCGTTACTATATATAAAGCAATACCACTTTAACTCTAATTCTAACGCCCGTATTCACAAAAAATCATAATTCAGATTTCAAATACATTTTAGTTAAAGCGCATTTTAAGCCTTAAAACTGTATTCATAAACAAATATTAGCTTAAAATACCTCTTTTAACTCTTTAAACAAGAGCATTTGAACTTTTAAAATGACACCAAATTTTTAATTTTCCGTTGACATATTTAAAAGTTATGATAATTAAAACATTGTATATTTCTTATAGTGTTTTCTTTTCTGGAAAAATGTTTTGCATTTTAAAGTGCAAACATTTCAAACATTTCACCCTCGCCCCAATAAAACGCTTCATTTTTACAAACAGCATAGAACACAATTTTATCACATATTGCTTTCTTTAAACATGTGTGTTTATTAGGGCGGGTCGATTTAAAAATCGCTCAACGTTCAAGGAAAATCGTATTCTAGGGATCAAAATAAGAAACTTTGCCGAAGGAACCATACCTCTAAAACGAATTCTGATGTCCCGACTTTTGACCGGTAGGGTAAAATTTTGAAAAAGCCCACTTTGATATTTCAGAAAGTAGGAGGAATCTCTCCAAGATTATGGGAGCTACTTCTTCTCCGGGAGACACGCTAGCAGATTAATGCATAAAACATCATTCTAGGAGACCGTTAAGGGGTTAAAATTTAAGTTGAAAGAGGGCCTTTTTAGTCGTGTTTTTATAGCAAAATGTGCAAATCTCGGGATAGAGATATTTCAGAAAGTAGGAGGAGTCTTTCCAAGATTAGGGTCTCTATTTCTTCTCCGGAAGACGCTCTAGCAGATTAATGTATAAATTATATTCGATTGGGGCACTCTAAATGGGTCAAAATGGGATTTTTCAAAATTTTAAACTACGGGTCAAAAGTCGGGACATCAGAATTCGTTTTAGAGGTATGGTTCCTTCGGCAAAGATTCTTATTTTGATCCCTAGAATACGATTTTCCTTGAACGTTGAGCGATTTTTTTGCCTCCAGACAAATCGACCCGGCCTAGTGTTTATACAATATTGTTATGGCAGTCCCGGTTCGAATCTCAGCCAACATGAAGAATTCTTTTTTAATAACTATTTTTTTTAATTAGGTTTTAAGTTAGCTTCAACGAATTTTAGGTCAAAAATTATTAAATACTTGCAAATAGAAAAAATAAAATATTATAACATAAAACAAAATGAATAAAACTCCTAAATTATAATGAAAAAAAATAGTGGTTCAATGACGGTTTGAACCTAGGACCTAGGACACACTACCCTTCGGCTACCAAGGTGAGAGTTTTTTCTCAAACAACTTTATAATATATACACATGAGATTAATAAATCGAAAAAACAGGGTAAAAACAACCCTGTAAATAATTTGAGGGCGCTAATATTGCACTTTTTGCCTTTTTTATGGCAACATTTTTAGAAAGAAACACCGCACCCTCTCAGGGTGTTCACCTTATTTCAGAAAAGAACACAAAAAAGGAAATTTTAGGGCAAAGCACAAAAAAAATGTGACATTTTTGTCAGAAAAGAAAACGCCATTACACATTTTTTAAAACCCCCAAATTTGAGCAGCAACTAAACGCGAACAATAACGAATTTTGGAAAAGGAAATTATAAGTAAACTTCATATTTACTAGGAGAATATAAATACCAAGTTCAATGAAGTTTGAAAGACGATTATCTGAAAGATGTGTCAAAAGTTTTAAAAAGCTCTCGTTTGTTGCTTTAAGAGGCTTAACCCGGTAAAAAATAAGAATTATTTTCATCTCAATACTTTTAAAATATTTTTTTCTACTGTTTTATTATTTTGAGTGTAGCACACATACTTTTTTTTATATAAAAATATTTATTATAGCTTGTAACAAAAAAATTATCTATCATCTAATAATGTAATAACAATTTAAATCAATGTTAATTTGCTTTCAATGATGTAAACGTGACGTATGATTAATATGAATACAATTAAAAATTAATATAGGTCTAAAAATTAGTAAAAAAAATGTATATAATGCAAATGAAAATTAAATAATAAAAAAGAGTGCATACCAAAAAATAAGTTATAATCCTTGGTGTCATTATTAGTAGATATTAGTGCAAATATTTAAAAAACTTTTTGTAAAAAAAATTTAAATAATTTCTTTTATAATTATTTTTTAAATTTCATGAACACTTTGGCAATCAAGATCAAGACAATTTATGTTGTGTTAAGTTAAAATAAATATGCAAATTTTTTAGTGTAGTTGATTGAATTTAATTAAATTCAATTAAAAGTTGTTAGTTTTTTTTTTTTAATTTTGTGTGTTAAAAAAATTTAATTGTTTTATACAATTTTTTTTTTTTTTTTTTTTAATATTAGTTTTTATTTTTATACTGTGTATGTTATTTATTTTTTTTTTCAATAATTGTTAGATTTTATATTAAACGCTGTTTTTGAGTGCAATTTTTAGTATAATTTTTTTGTTAGTTTTTTTTTTTTATTTAATTAATTGAACTACAAGTTTTTATTTACTAACCAATAACAACATTTTAAAGTTTTATTTTTAAAATGTTTGTAAAGAAATTTTATTTTTTTTGAAATGTTTTATAATTTTTTTTTAAACTTTTTAATATTTTTGTCAAATTATTAATTTTGATTTCTTGTTAACTTTTTTTTCATATTATTTTAAAAAAATTTATCAATTGTCGTCTTTTTTTCAATTTTTACAAAAAATATATTTTTTAATTATTTAATAGATTTTCAAATATATTTTTTTTAATTTTTCACATATTTTTTTTTAATTTATCATTTATATATTTTTTTTTATTTTGTTATTTTCAATTTTTTTTTTATCTACTTGCTCACTCTGCAAAATCTAAAACACAAATAAATTTATTTTCTCCACATCAAGGCAAAATATATGCAAAAAAAAAAGTTTTTTTTTTTTTTAATTTTTATAATATGCCTCTGGCCCTCTACAACAATAAAATTATACAAAAAGAAATGAGCGTAATTGAGTTGTAGTGGTAGACAGTTTGTTTCTTATTTATTTGTTTTTTTTTTAGTAGAACAAGGTGTTCATTGTTTTTGGTCTCTCTTTACTCTAATTCTCACAAACGTTTATGTAAACAAAAACACATGAAATATATATAAGAATATATACAAACCTATCTAACAATATAACTTTCTTACTTGCCTACTAACATACACATTGTTAATAACTTGTAAACAATGATCATGTGTAAAAACATACAAACTTATATATATTTGCCGATCATTAAATTGTCGACTAAGATTTACTCATCACACAGTGGGATAAAAAAGAAAAAATGAGGAATTTAAAAATGTTCTGACACTTTGAAGCAAACTATTTTCAAAATTAGTTTTTTGTATGGCACGAGTTACCTTTTTTGTATGTGCTAGCCGATGTTTAAGCGTGCAAAATAAATCCGAGTTGATCGCGTATCTTAAACGGCGCAAAAATTATAGCGGTTTGAAGTTTAAATCAATTTAAAAATATTAAAACTACAGTTTTTGCATGAATTTATACACTCAGGGAGAAAAGTTTTATCATATTGATAATATTGTTTCATAAATCGTTTGTCATCATATATTTATCATATTTATGAAGTTTTCATAAATCTGATAAAAAGGTTCATACAAATTTATGACAAATGCTTCATAGACTTTCATCACTTCATAAATAAGTTTCATGAACTTTTAAATTTTTATTTTTTATTTAAAATTTAGAAAATATTTGCAATTTAATAACATAACGTTTATTGTTCCTCAACGTCCAACTCGTTACTTTCGTCCTTTATCACTGCAGTTTTATCGTAGTAACTATGCTAATGCTGACCCATTACGAAGAATATGTAGACTTTAATGATTTATATAATTGTATTGATTTTTCTTTAAATGTTGATGCTGTTAAACGTAAAATAATACTGTATTTAAATATTTAATTATGTTTTTTGTTGTTATATAATTTCGTTAATGATTTTTAATTAAATTTTTTTATAGTCTGTAAGAATTTAATCCATAGACTAATTAAATAAATAAAAAAAAAAAAAAATAATGCTGAAACGTAATTGGCTTAAGTGATTTAAGTCATGTATTGTTATGAAGCGAAAATTTGGAAATACAATTATTTAAATTAAAAAACAAATTGTTTGCCTTTTATACCAACAACTCACTTAAGCCAATTATATTTTAACCTTTAGACTTTTTTAATCTCAAAAACTACCATAGGTTATTTGAAATTTTGAAACATCAATTAAATAATCTTTGAATGCCTGGCACGAATTATGGCATATAATTAATTTTCAGAATCTTACAAGTCTAATTGAATCCGTGTAGAAAACATAATTCAAATATTGTACATGCAAGTTGTTGAATTTTGCATTTAAATGTTTTAAAATTGGCAAATTTTTCAATATTTTTTTTTTATTGATTGTTAGATATTTGAATGAATTATTTTCGATTTCAATAAGTTAAACTATTTTATTTACTCATTTCCAATGAATGCAAAGAAAACATTTCAAAACTGCACCTCCTAGTCAAAAAGGCATTTAACAAATTTTAATCGCAAACATTTTATGAACTTTTTGAAAAATTTCAGAAATTTAATTATTTTGTTTTGCTAATTTTTATAAAAGAAAAAAAAAACATGGCTTGAGAACATAGTTAGGTGGCTAGAGTGAATACTTACGATATATCAATATATAAAGTGCAAAAAAGTTATTTTTTTTTTTTTTTGTTTCAATAAGTTCGCCAACTCTCCATCAGGTGACGAGCAACGACTTATCATCTCGCGCAATTACAGTGTTGCCGTGTCTGAAGCCCTTCATTTTTCCCCACCTTTAATCTCTCCTCGATCCCCTTTTCAAAGAATTATTAATATGTCATTAATAAATAGGAAGAATTTTCTTAGTGTTGCTTCTCTTTTTTTAAAAAATAAAAAAAGATAATAGAAATACTAAAATCGAAAAGGCATCAAAAAATTCTATGGACTTTAAATTTTAAGAAGCAAACACAATTTTCATAACCTCAAAAAGTAACTTTATATAAAATTTTTAATTTTGCGAAATTAAAATTTTTTAATATGATTTCCTGCAAATCAGTAACCCAAAACCCAACTAAATATCATTAAACTGTCAAAAAATTCGTGTTTTCCAAAATAATCGCAGTTTTCTTTTTAAGTTCTACTTATGACAAACAAATTTTTTGAATGCTTTTTTATATTTTTTAGTGGTGTAATATATATTTTAAAATGTGATTAGTGCAATAAGATCTATAAATGGATGTAGCTTTTTAAATTTGTTTGAAACTTAAACCCGCCATAATTTTTCGCCGTTTAAGATAAATTATTAACGCGAATGGATTTAGCATGCTTAAACATCAACTAATATGCACACAAAATGTTATTCATGTTATACTAAAAATTTTTGAAAATATTTTACCTCAAAGTGTCGTACATTTTTGGAAGTTCCCATATATGTATATCCCTGATCAAACCTTGAGTTACTTGTGAGTGGTGTATTATAATCAGGCTGAAGATGACCTAGTCACTTAGGTCGAAAAGGAGGCACTCCCTCTAGCGCTGATCCACATAATATTTTTTTCATTTTCTCTTACATTTGTTAATAATTAGTGTTTTCTATTTGTACACTCAAAATAGTTTTTAGTTTAAATTAACTGAAAATGTAATTTAACATAAATGATAAATTACTTAAAATCCAGTCTACTTATTTTTCATTAAAATCACATTTTCCTTGTTATTTATTTTTTAATATCGTTTAAATAATTACCAAATCCGTAAGAATAAAAGAATAGTAAGTGAAAATTAAATGTTCAAATTTTCACTACAGATTAGTAAAAATAAAAGTTTTTGTCAGTGATTTGAAAGTATTTCAGTTTTTTTGGTTTTTGTTTGGTTTTCTTTTCTACAAAATGTATATACACATACATTTGTGTAAACTTTTCAATTTCTTGTAATTTGAATTGAAATAATTTTGTATATAAACAATCCTTTTTAATAAAAAAAACAGACACAAATTTTACGAATATTTAATCTAAATTTATAATAACTGTAACGGAAACTGAAATAAACTACAAAATTTCGATTTTGTGGATAAATTTTTATGAAACTGTAAATATGAAAATAAAAATAACTAATGAAACTTACACAATCGGTAAATGCTAGTAAATTATTTTGAACAAATGTATAAAAAAGGTAAAAAATATATTTATTTGAAAAATAAATGCATTTTCCTTTATTTTTAACTCAAATTTATTTTATTAAAGTAAACTACATAATATTCGGATTGTAATAATACTAGCATTTTAATTACGATCTGAAACGTGACAATTCAAAATGTAAGAAATTTAAATTTTATAAATTTCAGTGGACACGGAAATTCTTAACATCAATTAATGTTTTTAAATTTTAAATTCAAAATTAAAACTCTTAACTCAATTTATATTTTCTGAATTAAGATTTGAAATTCTGAGTTATAATTAAACGCGTTTTTCTCGAAACCACAATTTCTAAACTGGTACGCAGGGTTTCTCAACTTATACCGAACCGATTTTGATTACACGATGAGCATGTAACGAGAAAGGCATTCATTTTAACCGTTTTGCTTTCAGATAACCGTGTGTCCCGAAAAGCTGCTTACTAACAACACACCCTACTTTGGAGGCCCAGAACTTTTAAAAAAGCCTACTTATTGACAAATTGGTAAGTTTTGGTAATACAGAAAAACAGTCAAATTTAAAAATCTTTTGCTGTTTTCTTTACAAAAGTTTTTTTAAAACAGCTAAAATTCAGCCGTCCAAACAAGAGAACTCCCTTAAGGGTTACTTTTTTGCAAGAAATCATATTAAATACTTAAATTAAAAAAAGTATATAAGAATGCTTTTTGAGTTTGAGAAAATTTTGTTTGCCTTATAAAATTTTAAGTGCTTAAAATATGTTGATGCCTTTTCGATTTTAGTATTAAGCTCATTAAAATCTTTTATTTGACGTACGTTTTTGCGGAATTGATACAGTACTGATACAGTACAGTACAGTATTGATAGCCGAAATGTGTTTGGGAAAAAATGCCGCTTTATCCGCTAGGAATAAAAAAAAAAACCTTTTTTTTGCACTTTATAAATTTAGTCCGTGTTGAAGATTCACTTTAGGTACCTATCTAAGTTCTTAATCCATTCTTTTTATAAAAAATGCAAAAAAAAAAATTAAATTTCGCAAAACTTATAAAAATTTTATAAAATGTTTGCGTTTAAAAAATTTAAAATGGCATTTTGATTCGGAGGTGCTGTTTGATAAGAAACTCACTTCACGCAATACCCAGGGAAAAAGTTTCATCATATTTATGAAAAACTTTATAAATATGAAGAAATATTTCATTGATTTGCCAAAGTTTTTAGGTTTTCTTATTTTTCTTCGATCTTTTTGAATAAATTTTTGTCTTTTGTTTTATTGAGCTAAAGATCCTTTATTTTATAATTATAATTATTTATTTCCAATATTTCGTCTTCGCATTGGAAGACTTCTTCAGGGAAATTTTTTTTTTTTTTAGGTTTTTTTATTTGAATCGCCTAATTTGGCAGAAAAAAATCCTTAAAAATATATAACCCGGCTAAAAATGTGCATATATGGATCCATAAAGGGTTAATTTTGTACAGGCTCATAAACATGCATGTATATTTCTACATGGATACATAAATAACCATACATGTACATTAGAATTCGTCAGAAAAGTATAAAATTTCTTTGTTTTTGGGATATAATATCTTTTTAAAATGTTTTTACATCAATAAAAAAAATTCCGTTATTTTTTTTTTAAATTCCAACTCCTTCCACGTGCGCACGGGGATCTAAAACACTGATTTATGGTCCAATTTCCTACAGAGCAAAAAAGCTGTATTTATATGAACTTTGAATTCATCTCTCGATTCTACACCATATATTATTTTATAAAATCTTCTCTTTCCGTTTTTTAAAATGCACCATTCAGGAAATAGAGTGGTCGGAAATAATAAATTTTTGGACCCCGCGCGCATGTGGCAAGAGTTGAAATGTAAAAAAAAAAATTATTACGCCATATTTTGTATTGGTGCGAAAACCGTAAAAAAGTGATGATATCCCAGAATCAAATTTTCATGACGAGCTCTTACGTACATGTATGTGTATTTGGGTGTCCCGAATAAAAAATTAAAAATTAGGAATACCATTCAATCGATTCATATTAAAAAGCTGAATATGGGAAAAATAAATAAAAAATTTTTAAAGTGGATCTTCAGTTCCCTGCCAGTGATTGAAATTACCTCTTGTAGTGCATTTTGACCAAAATTGGTTTAGATTTTTTTTTCGGAATAGGGCTTAAAAGTTTCGTAATTTTTGGCTTATTACTGGAAAAATATTTTGTAGAGTAATTTTGGTCCACCACATAATTTTTTAGTTTTGAGCAAGTACAATTGTTATATGTTCAAATCTAAAAATACAAAAAGTTTAAAAAATGTACTTGATCTTAACTAAAAAATGCTTTGGCAGACCATAATTACTCTACAGAATATTTTAAAATAATTTTCCAGTAATACGCCAAAAATTATGAAACTTTTAGGCCCTATTGTTGGCACGGAACTGAAGATCCACTTCAACATTTGTTACTTCTTTTTCCCATATTCAGCTCTTTAATTTGCATCGATTGAGTGGTATTATTTTAACCAAATCGAAAAAGTGACATCTTCGGGACAGTCTAGTGTGCATGTATGACCACACATGAACATGCATGAACACGTATGATTATGTGTATTACCTTAAATTTCGTTAATGCACATGTATGGAGGTATATGGAAAAATGGATGGGATTTAAGTAGCCATGTAGGAACATGCATGAATGTTTATGAGCATGTATAAACCTTAATGGATCCATATATGAAAATGTTTACGTGGGAAGTTTTTAATATGATAATGTTTCACAATTTTGGAGTTCTAATATAAGAAATTTAAATGTTCTGTAACAAATTGATGATGATATCAAAAATCTCTTAAATTGTAAAATTTCTTGAGATGCTAGATGAAAACGTTGCATATTGTGAACAATTTTATTCATTAAAAGCTAAATAGAACTCTGAAACTTGAGCGTTAAAAAATTGTGGGGGATAAAGGTTTGTCTTTTTTGAGTTTGTCAATGATTTTTTAATTTAAAAGTTTTGCCAAAGGATCTAAAAAAAAATTGTAATAAGAATTTTAGGTTTCTAAATAAAAAAAATATCTAAAAAATGTATAAATTTTTAATACGAAAATGTTTCACAATTTTTTAGATTTATGCCCGTAATTTCAAGCAATAGATACCTACCGGTGCTTAGATACCTACCCGATTTTGTTCGTGTACACGGTAGGTATCTAAGCACCAGTAGGTATATATTGCTTGAAATTACGGCCATTAATACAAGGAATTCCAAATTAATATTGTATTACATTGCTAGAATAAAATGCGCAACCTTAAACTCTAATTTATTTTTCACGATTGAGTCCGTAATAGGAGGTTTAGACTAAAAATTTAATCTAGTAAAAAGTGAATTCACTGCATATGTTTGCACTGAAATTTGGGAGTTATTCTTCTTTTTACAATATTAACTTTTCAGTCTTACTCTCTATAATTGTTTATTAAAATAAGATTGTATATTTATTTCTGTGCGTCTTTGGTTTTTTAATTTCGCTTAAAAATATTACAGTAGTTTTCCGATTTAACGAACCATCGGTTTAACGAATTCGGGATTTAACGAACTCATAAAAATTTTGAATTGAGTACCTTATATTACGAACACCGTAACTTTGTACCGTAATTTTGTACTCGATATAACGAACAAATACAAAATTAGAGTCTTAAGTATAGAATGAGATGCAAATACAAAGATTTCCGCAAACAATATGCAAAAGCAATAGACATATAGAGAAAGGGGATTCCCCAACGATGTTCTGGCTGCGTTTTCTGTGTTTACTTTTGGAGTTTTTAGCATTCTTGTACGATCGTTTGTGGTGTAAACATTAGAAAACATGGGAAGCAGAAAAAGATTGTTATTAAAAGAAAAATTAAATATAGTGGATGACTATAAAAAAGGTGAATGCGTGAATGAATTTTGTGAACACGATTCTGATGCAAGATCTCAATACAAATTCATATGAATTGCATTTATTTTATTTATTACTCTGTTTATAATTAAAATAATAATAAAGGCATTCTCCAAAAAATTTTAGAGTTGTTATTTCCATAGTTTTTGATTAAACAAACTTTGTCATAAATAGTACTCGGTTTAACGAATTTTTCAATTTAACGAACAGGGCTGACATTATATAGTTCGTTAAATCGAAAAACAACTGTATTTACTTTGCTTTTGCATTATTTACCACACTTGCGTATGAGTTATATTTAATTGAATTAATATATAAATCATACGCCACCTAGTACCATAACAATGGGAAAGGTTGTTAGCTTATAAAAAGTCAATAAAATGAAATTGTATTTATATGTTAAGAAGAGTTAAGGGAAATGCAATAAGCAATATATTTTTTAAAAATGTTTCCAGATTTTCCATTGGTTTGATAATTTTAAGCTGAAAATCACAACTTTGAAAAATTTTGAAAAATTAAAATATAAAATAGTCATCATTCAGGAAGATTTTTATTGAGGCGCCAAGTAATACCCAAGAATATCGTAATTTCATGGAAACAAATCAAACATTGTAAACCGAAATAAAACTCTAAAAAGCAGTTGATTTTTAGTTGACTTTTTTCCCACTGTAAATGATATAATTTTCTTTACGTTTTCAATAAATACCATTAAAAAAATATGAAGGAGAATATTATGTTCATTTAAAAAACTTACGAGAACAAAATAAAGAGAGCAAAACAAAAAATAAACAAAAACATTCTCCACATAAATAAGCCGGTTGTCGGTGAAAAATAAATTTTATATATATTTAAGCTATTTGGAGAATGTATTAAGATATTAAAATAAACCATACACAACCACCGGCAAATTCGAGTATTTTTTGTTTTTAATGTCAGTAGGTATATTTTTAATATTGAAAAGTATTTTTTTTTTTTTTTTTGTTATTTATGACATTTTACAATCTCTCCAATGTTTTTAAGACAAACACATTTTGGTTTAACCTACAGTTATAAATCTGATGTTAATTGTTTTTTATGATAGCACTAACGTGTTTAAGTTGACGACAAAGTTTTACTACCAACAAAAAATAAACCATCGATTTATGTTAATTATTTTGTTTTGATTCTTTATTTGCTTATAATGTTTATAGTACATTTATCTTTCCATATTTTAACTCATTATCGATTTAATATTAATAAATCTATTTTTGCTACAATACAATAAATAAACGTATAAATTAATTTTAGCAACGGAAATGAAATAGTAGCAACGGAAATGAAATAGTAGCATACTTTTCGCACTACCAGTAATGACAACACCTTACTCTATTCATTACTTTAACACAAATAATAAAGTCTTACTAATAACTAGTTAATTTTTTCATTATTTTATTACAAAAAATAAGGCGTTACTTCTTTTCTCGTTATTTTAAATAAAGTAAAGATCTAAAGTAAAGATCTAAATATTTGTTAAAAATCTTTTTTTAGACTCATTATTTTTTCACTTCTATAAGTGATTTTTTGTAAGCTGGAAAGCAATGACAAGTTGTGCAAGCAAGTGATTCATATATTTATCTACATAAAGTAAAGATCTAAATATTTGTTGAAAATCTTTTTTTAGACTCATTATTTTTTCACTTCTAGTAAGTGATTTTTTGTAAGCTGGAAAGCAATGACAAGTTGTGCAAGCAAGTGATTCATATATTTATCTACACACAGAGAAATTAAGTGTCAACCGTATTGTAAAGTGTATTTTAATGGTAACAACTTATATATTCAGTTAGTACAACGATATTTCTGAATATTTTGGGGCTTGGAACTAAAATTTAGTTGAATTAACCGAACTTTGTTGTGAAAACTAATATTCAGTTGTAAAAAATTACTGAAATTCGTAGTAACCGAATTTTAGTACTATTAACCAAATTTCAATTGGCAAACAGCTATGTGTGTACCAAGTATAACATGTCGAGATAGCTCAGATAGTAGAGCGGTTGTTTGACAACTTGGAGAAACGGATTCGAATCCAGTGTGAGCAATTTTTATTAAAAAACATATATTTTATTAAATTTGGTTTTTTTTTTTAATTTATTTTTAGACTCATTAATTTTGTCCATACTGGTGAGCATATTTTGATCATTACTAATATGTCATAATTTTGTGCGACATCCTAATAGAAAAGTAATAAGGTTCGTAATGACAATTGTCATTGTACTTATATAACCACTTATATTGTAATGCTTTTCTACACGGGGTAGATATGATATTTCTAAAATAATGAAGAAGAAAATTATTCCAAAAGTTAATATTTAAGGAGGTTTATAAAACAAATTTTTTTATAAAGAAGTTGTTAAATAAATCTCTTTTAACTTTATTAATTGTTTGTAAATACGGCCTTACACTCATAATAATCCATGCTAAATATACGAAAAAAAATGTCAAAACAACGAAATCTTATGTAAAATGAACAAATTTTCGTTTATTTTACAAAATTGTTGGTTATTTTGACATTTATTTGTATTTTTACGCATGGATTATTATCAGTGTAATAAGCGGTTATTGCTATTAAGTTAATTCGTTAGAATAATGATTTTTTTAAATTTCGAAATCAGAAGTAAATTCGCCTTATACTTAATATGGTTTGCTTAATTTATGTTTTTGCTATTAAAATATTATTTCGCAAAATTTCTGAAATTTGTGGACAAATTCAAAAGATATGACCAATTGTGTTAAAAAATGTGCATTTTTTACATAATCAATACGTACATAGATTCGTAATACCAGTCGTATGAGTGATATTAATTTAATACTAAAACGTATTAAATTATAAAAAATAATTTAAGGGCTTATTGTAAAAACTTGTTAAGCCACATTTAATTTTTGGTTAGTTTTCGCCTTTTAAAAAGTAAATAAATTTAGGAAATATGGCTACTGCAGGACTTTTATACGTTATGTACGTGTGACAAGTGTTTAAGCAAGACTTCATTCAATATTTAATCAACGGATTTCTCGAAAACAGCGAAAACTTGAAAATTGTAAATGTAGCTTATCAAGTTTTTACAATGAGCTCTTCAATTCAAGATACATTTCAAGAAATGGATAAATTTTAAATTTATGGAAAATTGTATTTAATTAAAAATGTTGTTTTTAAAGCCAACTGTCCAGCTAAAAAGAGTATATCACAGCAATGCCAAACTAACAGTATAAAATGGAACAATTTTTTAAATTTTTGTAAAAAAAAGTTGGCGTGGTGAAATTAGCGATCATTTAACTAAATTTTTCAAATGCTAGAAATTTGACTACATCAATATATTTTTTTATGGAGAATTTGAAAAAGATGAAATTTAAAAAAAAAAAACCCAGAACTAGTTCCGACTTTTTAGAGTAATACAAAACTCAATTTATTAGCAAAAACTTTCATTACCGCTTAAGTGGTTCTATATAATGAATAAAATATAGTTTTGATTGTTATGTTGATTAAAAAATGAGAAAATGTATTTCTATGCTTCAAATTAGTTCATCGATTGTACTCGTATATAATTTTTAAAAATCTGAACCATCGGAGTATTAATTTTTCAAATACGCAAAGTCTAAAATATTCCACAATTTATTCAGTTTTCCTTTAAAGCGTATGTATTGAATGACTTTTATCAAATACTACTAAACTTATAAATCTTATATCGCCAGGGTTGCCATATAGAGATTTAAAAAATGGCCAAAAACCATGATATTTTTCCAAAAATATTTTTAAAATTGGTTACCTTAAAAAAATATTTTTTCATATATTTTTGAATAAAGTCCTGTTCATATACAGTAGGGTGTCCCGAATAGAACACTTTTTTGAATTGGTTGAAGGAATACCACCCAATCGATGCATATTAAACAGCTAAATATGTGAAAAATAAGTAAAAAGATTTTGAAGTGGTTCTTCATTTCCCTACCAGCAACTGAAGTTACCGGTTGTAGTGCATTTTGACCAAAAAAAAAGGTTTCGAATTTTTTTTCGAAATAAGGCTCTAAAGTTTCTTAAGTTTTGGCTTATTACTATGAAAACAATTTTAAATTTTCTGTAGCGTAATTTTGGTACACCCGAGTATTTTTTAATGTCTACCAAGTACAATTTCTATAATTTATATTTTTTAAATTTGTACACAAAAAAATTTTACTTACTCAAAACTAAAAAATTCTCTGGTGGACGAAAATTATTCTACAGAAAATTTAAAAATATTTTCCTGTTATAAAACAAAAATTACGAAACTTTTGCCTCTTATTTCGAAAAAAAGCTCCAAACTTTTTTTTGGTAAAAATGCACTACAACCGGTTAACTTCTAACGCCGGTAGGGAAATTAGATTAGATTAGATTAGATCAGAAGGCACTATGCACCGCGACCAATGTAGGTCTTTTGTGCTGCCTAAGGTTACCTACAGATTCAAGCTACCTATAAAGCCAATTATCCTGTTAGGCAAAATGTTCGCGATATCGGAAGGCAAACTAAAGCGATCACCTAGAAACCTAAGTCTCCTATCACAAAGCCTGGGACATTCGCAGAGAACATGCTCCGAGGTCTCAGACACCATCTCGCAAAACCTACACAAATCCGTGTCCGATTGACCCTTCTTGTGCAGATGGTATCTGAGATTACAGTGTCCAGTTAAGTACGACGCCAGGGTCCTCAAACCCCCCCTTTCAAGCGACAAGAGTCGCCTCGACCCCCTACTGGAAAAAGAGATCAATCTTTTAGCCTGGCGCTGACCAGGAGAGTTTTCCCAGTAGTTCCCCAGAAATTAAGATCCCCTTCAAATCTTTTTACTTATTTTTCCCATAATTAGCTCTTTAATATGCATCTATTGATTAATTAATAATAATTAATAATTTGCATCGATTCCAAATGTTTTGTTATTCCGGACACCTTAATATACAGTTTGTCAATTAATTCCTTTCCAAATGAAAATATTTCAAAATATTCCGAAAATAAGCAATTGTGATAGTTTTTCATTGTCGAAAAATTCTTTGCAAAATTTAGTAAAAGTTTTTTCAACGCGAGAAAAACTGTTAAATGTGTTCAAACACTGCGTTTTTCTTATTGTCATATTACATTTCTGCAGAACTCGAGTAATCAAGTGTTACTTATTCAAAAAAAAACATTTTCTACACGCGAGGAAAGCTTATTTCTGAAAATGTTTTTAAATTTATTGATTATATTGATTATATGATTATTTTTTAATAAAAACTAGCGAAAAAAAACTTTCAGATTTTTCCATTCAGGCTGGGAATTGTTATTTATACTACAAATTGTTCTTCCACGAAAAACCGAGGGATTCAAGATTCAGAAGATAACTCTAGGGACAGAAAATATATTGTCTCAAAGTTAAGTATTATAGCAGCAACAACATTAGTTTGGTAACTAAAAAAATATTGTATGGTGGAAGTTCACTATGTAGCTCTTCAAAATGCTGTTGTAAATCGCATGTACTCGTACTTAACTCTGGTTTAAAGAAAAATAAAATTTTTTTTTATTATAAAATATTGAAAAAGGACAAAATTTTGGTTTTTTTCGTTAATTTTCCACCGCATGAAGTGCAAGAAAGTTGCAATTGTTGCTTGTGGAACTGAAAATATGGTGTATTTAAATTGTGGATGCCCGATGAAAAAAGTTACGATATAGGTATTTATAATCATTTAACATAATTTATTATCATATCATAGATAATCCGAAAAATGCCATACATAACCTTATCCCATGAGATCCCATGGGATTTCATCTGATATAATTTGATCCGAAAAATGGGTCTACATAATTTGATCAAGTAATATATAATTTGATAAAGTTTAATATAACTTCATAAAATTCTTTTAAAATCTGTACTACTATTTTGTTTCCCATTCCAAATAATAATGAAAATTTACGTATAAATCAATGGATTGGAAATTTAGACGGAATCAATTTGACTAATATGTGATACCATATACAATTATATATGAAAGTGATAGAATTTGTTTCTTGTGTCTACCATATATGTTTATACATATATAATTGTCAAAGAAGACAAATTAGCTTTTTTCCTTTTTTAATTTGTAAGCATTACAATAGCCGTTTCTTAAGATTTTTGGGTTTTCCATTGTTTTCTTAAGATTTTCTGACTTAATGTTATTTTTATACTCATTAAATATTATATATTCTATTAACTCTGAACTTTTGCTTTTAAGTGTAGCTTTTCTAAGTTTTTTTACTTTAGCTTTTTTTTACAATATTTTTGTTTGCTTTAAATATATTGAATTTAGCTTTTCTGTCTTTTTTGATAATTATATATAAAAGTCATAAACTTTTTGTTTATTTTTACCATATATGTTTATATATAATTATATATAAAAGTGATAGAATTAGATTGGTTTTATTTAATCATATATACTTATATATATTTATACATGGAAGTAAATATGATGTCAGATTTAGCTATATCAAGTAAAAATGATATGATAAAAAGATTAATTTATATATAACATTAAACATAACGATATATGATTATATATAGCGCAGTATTAAAAATGTTCGTAAAAATAAATATGAGATGTAAAAATATATCGTTACATATGGCCACATATGTAATTATATATAATTATATCAAGACATATATGCCGGGTGATTAAAATTTTAGCATAAGACAAACAAATCTTTAAAAATAAGAATGTTATCCCTACTCGAAATTATGCACAAAAAGCTATTATGATATTGGTATCGGTAACATAAGGAGCATAAAATTTTGTATGTAGCATTCGATTAGAGGACTCTCCTGGGCATTTAGAATAGAACATAATCATGGATTTATGAAGCTTTTTTTTTTAAAAAAAAGAGGTAACACTCAGGAAATACTTCCTATATTTAGTGTGTTGCTTTCTTTGGAAAGGGATAGTATATAGATGAAAGGTGGGGAAAGATGAAGGGCTTCAGACATGGCAACACTGCAATTGCGCGAGATGATAAGTCTTAGAACAGTTGTTGCTCGCCACCTGATGGAGAGTTGGCGAACTTATTGAAGCTTTTTGGTTCATAGCCCTGATTCATTATTTTACTTCGGTGGGGTTAATTGCTATGGGAACACCGAAGGTGGATATTGCGATACGTATGAGGGATAGAAGAAACTCATACATATTATTTTGATGTTGCCGGCACCGGGAATCGAACCCGGGACCTTCTGTGTAAAAGTCCAACGCGCTAACCATTACACCACAACGCCCGTCTCGCATTTTAACTGGTTCTCCACCGGCCGTATACAAATTTTAACAAATTTCTAAAAACAAGCCTCTTAAAAGCTCTGTAATTAACTTATTGGATAAGTAGAACTCGATTCATGGAGTTCTATAGAAAACAAATATGAAACATAAAAAAACCGCTGATTTTGAGCACATGTAGTAGCAAATTTTTCTCGCTCTGAAAAATTATTTACTAATTTGTGCAAAGAATTAATTGACAATTGCAAAATTATTACAATTGCCTTTTTCGTATTTTCTTCTACACTGAGAGAATTATTTTCACTTCAGTAATGAATTCCTTCATAGCTTTAATAAAAATTGTCCCTGGAATTCGTCCATTGAAACGTTACATAAAATCTATGAGACAGGTTTCATTAAAGTCAATGTTTATGAAATGTTTGTAGAATTAGCGAAAATATTCATAAAACTAATGAATCATTCAGACAATGAAGCGTGCATAGAATTTATGAAACGGTTTCATACAATTTTATAATATTAAGAAGTTGTTTTGAATTAATAAAACTTTTCCTGAATGTCTTGAAAAAAATTACACGCTTTATATAATTTTTGAAAGAATTACATAAGGAGTGAGATCGAATAAAACCTAACACAGATTATCACTTTTAACTTTTTTTATGTTTAAAAGTGAACTTTTTTTTAATCAGGTTATCTTTTAAAAAGTCGCCAGATAATGTGTATAAATTATTAGCGAAATCGGATCATTACTTTGTTTACAAAAGTAGCATTTTTACAAAAATACTTAAATTTCGTAGAAAAAAATATGCTTAATTGTTCAGAACTCAGAAAAATTAAATTATATTAAGATTCTTTTTAAATTATTGATGAAGGCTACAAAGCAAGTTCCCAATACTGTCACTTTTTTTTGGAAATGGCCTGCTCCTATCAATAACGGCACTAAAAATGGCAAAAAAAAACTCCTTTACTCACTTTTTGCTCAGCTTTCATTTTTAAACAAAGTAATGATCCGATTTCGCTTATAATTTATACACATCATCTGGCGACTTTTTAAAAGATAACTTGATTCAAAAAAAGTTCACTTTTAAACATAAAAAAAGTTATAAGTGATAATCTGTGTTAAGCTTTATTCGATCTCACACCTTAGAAGTCCAAAATTGATAAATCGCTACATTGGATTAATAAAGCACTTTATAGAATATTATGAGCACATGAGAATTAAATCCTAAAACTTAAGTTTGAAATGTGTGACAATTAATGAAATTATTATATTTTATGAAAAAATAAAAAAGTTAAGTCTTTTAAATAATTTCACAGCTCTAAAGAAAATGTTCATTAAACTTATGAAAATATACTTTATGAAATCGAATGAAATTTTTTTTATGAAACTATGAAATTTTATGAGAGATTTCTTATATATAATGAAATTCTCCATTAAATCTACAAATACAATTTTATTAAACTGTTTCATTAATATCATGTAGGAAAATTCTTTCAGTGTAGTTTATTGCAAAAATAATGTTTTCTTAAAATATTCTAGCTACACATAACTGCATAAAATATAAATAAAGAAAGAATATTATAAAGACATTAATCAGTTTATGTTATTCATTCTTATTTTTTTAATATTTTTATTTTGAAAACAAATAAGTCATAAATTAAAATTATACAAAATTTTAAATTTTAAATATCTTCAACGGCCTAGGATTTATCTGTCAAAGTTTCAACGTTGGTGGCTTATATTTCCACTAGAAATCAAAAAAAAAAAAATTAAAAAAAATTCATAATAAAGCATTTTTCTATATATCTGCACATTTTGGTTAAAAAAATATTCAGCAGATCTGTTGCGCGTCCTTAATTATGTGTTTGTTAAACTAATACTGCAATTGTACGTACGATTAATATTAATTAGGCGTATACTTAATATTTAAAGTATGCCAGAAAATATTTAAAGTATTAGAAAAATAAACAAAAAATCTAAAAATAGAATATTTGTGTTGTTAGTGTTGTGACTTCTGAGTACAATATACAATAACAGAAAAAGCTAATAGGAAAGAAAACTGCAATTTAGCTGCATTAGATTCGAGGCCATACTTGGGTGTGATCGCTAAACGGTCATGATTTGGTATTGTTACGTTTGTAATGTAAGATGAGCGCAGGTTTGATTCTTACAGCCTCAGGTTGTTGAAAAATTTATCATACAGAGACAATCTGACAATTATAAATACACAAATAATAATACAATTTAAATGGAAAATCACTGATGAGCCTGTCCAAAAAAAGCCAGAAACTAGTTTAGTCTGATTTAAAAATTAATAGTGTTTATAATTTTTAGAGAAAGACGTTTAATCTTCTTCTTAACCTCAGCATTTCTAAATTAAATTTGTCAAATGCATATTAATTAAAAATTAATTGCGACTGTCTTTATGACGTTAATGTAACACTGTACTAAAATGCCAAATATTGGTTGGTTGCCTTTAAACAAAATTAACATTTATATATCACAAGATCACCAACTGCATCCATCATCTCACTATAATAAGGAAGTTAATCAATAAAAATCATTTGAATTTAAAACAATTTTTTATAATTTATCTTTTATAAATTGAATCTCATATGCCTCATATCTTGTGATCTTCTTTATACAATTTAATGATTTATTTTACTCGTGTTTTAGCATATATATATTTTTTTTTTTGATTAAATTATTTTATATAGCAAAAAATTAAATAAACAAATCATAAAAAATTATTTAAAAGATTTTGCGTCATTCAATTTATGACTGATACAAATTTTTATGTCTGACAAAAGTCACAAACATATGCGATGGTTTTTATTTTGTATTTTATTATTGTTAATATTTTATTAATTTATTTTAACTTGTGATCATTTATTTTTAGTACTCGTATAAGAAAAATTAAAATTTTTTAAATTCTCAAAAGAGCTTTAATTTTTTTCGAAATATTATTTGGGTGTTTCATTTATTTATTGTATGAAAGTTCAATGTCATTTTAACACGTTCTTGTCTTTACAATGTGCAACAAAATTTACACTCAGTTGTGAAATTTTTTATTGAAATTTTTTACCAATTCTTTACATCTCATTAATTATATAAAAAAAAAACAAAATATCTTAAGATTTTGTAAATTTTTATTGTAAAGAATATCCCGAAAATCTTATAATATAAATTTTGAAAAAATAATGAAAATTTTTGACGTAAAAAAAATTATTTGAAATAGTATTGTTAATCCTTTGGCAGAATTAAAAATTTGTTTGTTCTCCAAAAATATCAGTTTGTACTAAAATTTCTTTAATTCATTTAAATCTCACTTTCAATTCAAATTTTAATAATATCGTTTAAATGTTTAATTGAAAATGAATTTTGTGAACACAAAATTTCAAGTTTTTATAACCCATTAATGACAGCAAATAAAAAAAAATCCAAAATTTTACAAAAAAAACACCAAAATTAAAAAATTACCTAAATTTAAACTCAAAACGGTTACATTCAAAAAAAATCTCTAATATTTGAAAAAATCGCAAAAATTTAAAAAAAAACTACAGTAAAACTCGCTTAAGACGAACTCGGTTAAGACGAACCCTCGGTTAATACGAACTAATTTAAAAGTCCCGACGTTTTGGCAACAATTTTCATATAAAATACATCTTTTACTACGAACTCGGTTAATACGAACCCTCGGTTATTACGAACTGTTTTAAGCAGTCCCAAAAACTCGTTTTCATAAAAATTACCATGTTTAGTACACTCTTTATCCGTTTAATGGGATAGACGTAATATGAATTTCATATCCGTGGATGACTTTCTAGATATAGATGCTAATGTTTTGACGTCACATACTTTATCAGGTGAAGAAATATTGGAAATTGTTAATCCTGCCGATGTTGAAAATTTGTCAAGTGATATATTCGAACAAAATCGTGTGCCGAAGAAGCTGACAATCATATTTTGGTAATAGAAAAACTTATAACGAATGAAATCTTCAATTCAGTCATTCAGAAAAAAATAACAGATTTTTTTTTTTTTTTAAATGAAGAATTTTAATTGAATTTTTAGTTTTGAATGCATGAAATGCTAATTTTATTTTTTATTTATGTAAAAATCTTGTTTTTGTTTTAATAAATACATATTATGTATCGTTAAAAAAAAATCCGCTTAACACGAACCTCGCTTAAGACGAACTAATTTTTTTGGTCCCTCGGAGTTCGTCTTAACCGGGTTTTACTGTAAATTGAAAAACCCCCGCTAAAAAATTTAGAGATTTATTTAATCTCTAAAATAAAAAAAAAAAACCACGCTAAAAATTAAAAAGAAACGCAAATAAATCTCAAAATTTTAATAAATCCCTAAAACTGAAACAAAAATCACCAAAAATAAAAAAATCGCTAAAATTAACAAAATCACCAAAAACTAAAAAAGTCGGCGAAATTAAAACTAAAGTCAAAAATAAAATATGTTTTCAAGATATGGACGTTTTAAAATTTCTTCATTTGATTTTTTCATTAAAAGCGTTTTCGGGAATATTTTTTTTTTTTTTTAATTTTGTCGATTTTTTCCAATTTTAGATTGAGTAGGACGATAAAATCAATATTTTCAGTAAAAATGCAATAAAATCACATGCCGTAGACCGATTTCTAAAAGTCCGTTTTGGGTACTACTACGATAAATGTACGTACAAAATTTAGCCACCGATATTCATAAAGTTATAAAACTTTTATTTGCATTATTAAAAATTGCCTCTTATATAAGTTATATTAAAAAACTAAACAATTTTATTGTCAACGATTACTGAGAAATCATTTTTCGAATAAAGTTACTAAAAGATATAGGCCCATGTTGTTATGCTATTTCTTTACACATTATTCAAGATTACAAATACCACAAAAAAAATCCATCAACGAAAACAAAAGTAACACGCCTTGAGAGATTTTTTTCGGCAAAAAATGTGGTACTTTGGCTGTGTTACTGCACCATATCCCGAGGACATTTTTGTGGAAGCAACACTCAAAAAATTCTTTATATTTGTTAATGTGTTGCTTTCATTGGAAAAGGGGATAGTGGAGAGATGAAAGGTGCAGAAAGATAAAGGGCTTCTACTTCGGTAGGCTTAAGTGCTATGGTAACACCGAAGATGGACGCTTCGAAACGTATGAAAGATAGAAAACGCATACATATTATTTTTCTGATATTGTCGTCGCCGTTGGTTGCACTGGTCCAACGCCGTTGGTTGCACTGGTCCAATGCGCTAACCATTACACCACAATGCCCATTTTTAAATTATTTTAAATTATACTACAATTTCCTTAATAGGACCGCCTTCAATTAAACTCTTAATTGAATTAACAAATATTTTAATTGAAACTTGATTTTTGTTTTTTTCTGTGTACGTTTAAATTCCTTGAATGATTTTGTGTATTTTTAAAACTAAACTTTTTGACATAATACCAAAAAAATTAGTTGGTCAGATTAAAAACGTGACCACCACTTAAAATAACGGGATCGCTAAATAGTTGTTTATATCTTTTAAAACCAAAAATATTCATAAATAGAACATACACAGAAAAAATTATGGGCCAAAAATATCTAATTAAACGATTGTTTGAATATCAATGACAATTTAAACAATTTTTGATTGATTCAATTAAAAAATTTATTGAATTTTCTAATATATCCATACAGTGTTGACAACATGTAAACAAAATTTTTAAAAATTTGGCAAACTATTTTTTTTATTTTATTTAGATTAATTAATCAAACAAAGGTTTAATTATATCAATATATTATTTAATTTGTAAATAAAAATAAAAAAAATCGCAAATGATTAACTTTTAATAAGTTGAATAGTTTACCGATTTCAAATACACGCAAAATCATAGTTATTTCACTATAGTTTGCAACACTCTTTTTGTTGAGATATTCGTGTACGCACGAAAACTTAATTTAGTTTCGTGTTTTATCTGTGGTAATTAAAGTGCACATGTGGATTTAAATAAACCTTATCGAACAAGGACAATTAAACTATTATTTTTGTAAATAATTAAATTTTGGATAAGTATAAGTGTCATTAAACTACCATTTTAAAGTTGTGTGTGATTTTTTTAAGAAAGCAATTCAATTACAAGAAATAGTTCAAGACAAGACAAGCAAAACAAAAATGTTGTCTTTACTTTTATTTGTTTTCTTATAATACATTTTTATATTAAAAAGCTTTAATTTTATTATAAATAAAATGTCAATTTAATTTACAAACCTACATTTCTTTTTTTATTTAATGGGCGGCATATAACAAAAATTAAAATATACGAGTTTTCAATTAAAACTACCATTGTTTTCTTCTCAAGTTTCAATTTAAGTTTTAATCAATTTAACTAAACTTTTTAATTGAGGTTGTAAAGAAAAACAATAACTCTTTTAATTGATATTATGATTATTTTAATTGAAAGAGTTTTAATAAACTGTCTGCAAATTTTTTTAGTTAATACTATCGTTTCAGTGGTAGGTGCAAAATCAATTAAAATATTAATTGATTCAATAAAATTTTTTATTGAAACCCGTTTTTAATTTTTTTTGTGTAATTTGTTATTTTACAATAGAAATTAACCTGTAAAAATGGCAAAAAAGCTACTAAAAATTAGTTAAAAAAGACCTTGCAGAAAAAACTGCTAAAATTAGCAGATTTTTTTCGTAAATATTAGTAATATAAGAAAACCAAAAATAAATCTGTTGAATTTACAAATATTTAGTTATATTTGAGCTTAATCTTAGTTAATTGAAAGTAAGAAAATAATATGCTAAAATTAGCAAATACATTTACAAAATTTTAGTTAGTAGACAAAAAATCATTAAAAAGTGTGAAATTTTTAAAGTAATTATTATTTTTTTAATGCGAATAATAATCAGTCCTTATGAAATCAGCAATCTACTATTTTTTTTGCAAAAATGTCCTTTAATTTTAGCAAAATAAATTTTTATTTCCATTCTACTAAATTTGAGGTAAATATAGCAAAAACTTTTGAGTTTACAAATATTTAGTAAAAAGGTTTGGTAAATTTACAGAGTAACTAAAATTTTGTTAAGTTAACAGATTTATTTTTGCTGTTCCTATTTTATTAATATTTGTCAAAAACATCTGCTAAGTTTAGCAGTTTTTTCTGCAAGGTCTTTTTTAACAACTCACTCAAAAAAACAATTTAGTTGAAAAATTAGTAAAACGTCTAATAAATCCAGTATATAATTTCTCAGCAATTTTGTTTTCAGCTAAAATTTTAGTTATATTTTTTCAGCACTTAATAGTTTTGAACTAATGTGTTACTAATATGTTACTAATGATTTAACAATTTATTTGGCTAAAAAAATTGTGCTAATAAGCACATTAATATTGTGGACGAAAACTAGATTGAAAGATATACACTGAATGAAGTAGATGTCGCGGCATGTCAAGATGTGGTAGAGACGAGGAAAATGGCACTAAAAAGTACAACTCTTGTATGAAAAACATATTAAGGACACCAACAATGTGTATTCATTAGGGTGATAACTTTTTTTGGACAACATTCTCCCCAGGGGTTTTCTATATATATATATATATTCCCGTCGTTCCTATAAGGAGCATAGGGCCTATAAGGAGCATAGGGTTTTCTAATGGCAAATATTGTATTAATGATAAAAAAAAACTATTTCAGTTCAATTTGGTAAAAAAAACCTCGCGCACCGACACACAGTGTTGCGAAACCGGAAGTTTTTGGAAATCATATTGCCTAAACTGTAATTTTAATTGTATCGATGAGAAACTTCTACAGATTGGTCAGAATGAAATCCCAAACAGAATGAGTGAAAAAAAAATGTACACCGAAAAAAATTGTTGGGTCAAATTTTCAACAAAATCAAAAAAAAAAAAATTTTTTTCGAAAAATTTACAAAAAAAATTTATTTTAATTGTTCTTTTATTTCTGATAAATACCCTATGATTAGTTTTTTAAATAAACTACAGGGTGGTCCGAACAAGAATTATAAACGTCAAATTTTCATGATTTTTCGATATTTGTTGAAAAACTCTGAAATTTTATATAAAACCAAAATCTATTTCATTTCTTATTTGAAAGGTGGCAATAAAAGCTTTAATTTGATACCGGTTTGAAGTCAATAGCTTCAGTTTTAAGAGAGTTATGCTCATTTCTGTGGAGTGCTAGAATAGATGTAGAATAAAAAAATAAATGATTCCGAGAATCTCCGTTCTATTTCTATGGAATAAATACTGAGAGTGATATACTAAAATCGCTATAACTCCCAGGAGGGCTGGTATCGGCAGCTGATTTTTTCACAGTTCGTTGAAAACAAATTATGTAACATTTCTGTAGTGGTTTGGAACTGGGACTCTCTGGGACTTTTTAGATATTGCTTACCTAACCCAAATTTAAAGGAAAAATGGACCTTTAGTCGGGTTTTCGCTCTAAAAAAGGTGCATATGAAAATGTCTTAAACAACATTCCTTTTTTTTACAGAAGATACTTGTCCGAAGCCAGATTTTTTTTTCCAAATCAAAATATCTGTCACCAAAATCAAATGAGATCATTTTGAATACAGCCCTGAAATCCCCTCTTTTCGTGAAAATTTTGTATATTAGACTTCTAAAATCAATTAAAAATCAACGGGCCAACATAAAAATAAGCTTTATGTGTTTTTTGTTTACTTGGAATGTCTGTGACAAAATTGCATCATTAAAAACACTGAAAAAAATAATCGGAAAAAAGTTACTTTTCCACTAGCCGCAACACAGTGCGACAGCGATTTCTAAAATGCCTTTAATATATATTTTTTTTAAATTTTTTTTAAAATATGGCTTATACATATGTAAGTAAGCAAATTTTGAAGAAAACTATTCCATTGTCTCGAAAACGGACTTTACTATTGATATCAGCATGCCTTATTTATATAGATGTGATGGTCAGACGTTGAGGCATCAAAAAAAGTTTTTTTTTTAACTTTGTTTGATTCAAAACTTTAACGCGTTTGGTGCGGAACCTTTTTTAACGATAGCGAAAAACTAAAAACGCAGTTAATATTTGTCCATGCCCTACACGATTTTGTCTGGGGAGATTTGATATTTGCAAAAAATGCAAAAAGTTATCACCCTAGTATTCATACCCAGTAAAATAGTAAAATCCAAATAACTGGTTGCAGAACAGCTTATACTGTATTATAACAGGTTCTAATTTCTGTTCTGCAACTGGTTATTTTTATATGGAATTTGTCCTATTTGTAATAGGTTCTTTACCTCCAAACTAGAGCAGGTTGCTTCAGAACCGGTTCTAGAACCAGTTATAGAACTGGTTCTAGGACAGTGACACCTTACATTTCCGCTCCCAGGAACCTGTTCTAGAACAGGTTCCATGTAACCGGTTGTAAAAAAAGTTGTTCTAGAACAGGTTCAAAGGTAATCTGTTCTAAAAAATTTTGCTGGGTATAAATTGTTGATCTAATAAACTGAAATATTATGTTGAAATTGATTATTTATTAAACTAAACACAAAATAAAATACTTAAATTTAATAAAAATAAAATGTGTATTTGTTAACAAATTGTTATAGAGGTAATTTATGGGATGTGGAAAAATTGCAAACAATTATACCTCTAGGTAGACAGACTAAAGTGAAAGAGAAGGACTCACATCTTCTATCTATCTATGTTCCATCTATTTTTTGTTTTTTTTTTTGTCTACAATTATCAGTCCAAATTTTCATCATTTAAACAACCATGGATGTAAGTAGTTGAAATATATTTTGTTTATGTTATATATAATTATTGCTATATATTTTCAGATATTTAATTAATTCATGTCGTCAATGCATGAACTTTTTTATATTTTTTAATGTATTGTAATTTTTTTTTTACGTTTTTTAGCAAATAAATTAACTAAAGTATAATTTTTCTACAAATTTATTGAGTTTTTTTCAGCCTACTAATATTTAGCAAAAATTTTATTAATTTTTAGCTAGAATTTTTTATTTTTTAATCAACTAAATGTTAGCAAAACTTTTGCCGAATTTACAAATTTGTTTTGCTGATATTAGCCATTTTTCTGCAAACACCTTCCCGACTAAAATTTTGCTGACTCAGCAAAATTTTTTGCTGACTTTACTGACTTGTTTTTTTAGTGTTGCTTTTTCTGCTATTTTTACAGGCTTATAACTATGAGTGTAAGAATGACATACTTTTTTTAAATCATTCTAGTTTAAGTTGTATAAATATCCTTGAAATTACTGGTTTTCTTATTGTTTTAACAACAAAGCTGTAAAATATAATCTATTTATCTATACGATTTAAATAGGGGCTTGAAATTCAACGAAATTTTTAATAATAATAATGAATTAAAATTTAAAACAACAAACACAAATTTTAAAAATTATGTATATTGTAAATTTTTAGGTGAATTTGATAAATTTTTTCATACACAGAAAAAACTAAAAACGGGTTCAATTAAAAAATTTATTGAATCAATTAATATTTTAATTGATTTTGCACGTATCACGACAATGATACTATCAATTAAACATTTTATTAAAATTAAGAAGGAAAAAAAAGTTATAAATAACTTCTACAAAAAAAAAAAAAAATGATACTCACAAAAAAAGTGTGTGATCTATACGTTGGTATGTGTGTTTTTTGCAGTGCTGAGTCTATTTGTATGTGTGATTGTTTTGTTTGTCAACTTCAAATGTATTTGGTATTTTATACTGAAAATTTTCTATTTATGCATACATTGTATGAAAAAACAATATGACAATTGCGTCTAAAATAAAATTAGTATTTATATATTTAAAATTCAATAAAAATATTTATTGATTCAATTAAATATTTGTTTAGAAACAAATTAAATTCAAATCAAATCTTTAATTAGATATTTTAGGTTGATAATTTTTTCTGTGTAGTCTGCAAGGAACAATGTTCTATAGACTTAAATGAAATAAATAAAAATAAACTGTCTAAATATAAATAAATTATATTAATTAGTTTACTTTGCAAAATGTATATTTTGCTGATTATCTGGTTGAATTGTTAAAACAACCCAGCAACATTTTTAAGAACTGGTTACCTAAGAATATATTCCAGAACAGGTTCTTTTACCACCGGTTGCATGGAACCGTTTTTAGCACAGTGTTTTGGAAGTCAAACGTAAGGTTTCACTGCCCCAAAACCAGTTCTATAACTGGTTCCAGAACCGGTTCTAAAGCAACCTATTCTTGTTAGGAGGTAAAGAACCTATTGCAAATAAGACAAAACCCATACAAAAAGAATCGGTTGTAGAACAAAAATTAGAACCTATTATGATACAGAGTAAGTTGTTCTGCAACCTGTTATTTGTATTTTACTATTTTACTGGGATGTGTTTTTTCACGTTTAAAAAGAAATGATGTACACTTTGCTTCCCTCCTTTCACTGCTGCTCCCTTTAAAATGCTACTAACTTGTCTATTAACTCTCTCTCGTTAATGATATCAATAAAAAAAAAAAACAATTAACAAAAATGCATAACAATAATTTTATTCTACCTTTTTCCAACTTAACCAGACTATAATCACTTCCTACCAGATTGGAGTGGTAACATCTGGTTTTTTTTAGTAAATAATTTAATAAAAATTAAATTTTTCAGGTCTTTTCTCTAAACCACATACAGAGTGATAACAATACTACAATTAGTTATTTTGATAAGACGTTTCAATGTTTGATGTTCAAAATTTCTTTTGTATTCTTAAAAATAAACAAACAAATATTAAAATTATATACAATCAGCTTTTAACATTAATGTGTGGATATTAACATTCGAGTATTAAAAATTTTAATCATTGAGAAGTGTGGCACGAATTTAATCATCATATGATTTAGGGGACCACAGTAAGTCACTCGGTGGATTGATGATTAGTTAGTAGTATTTAAAATGTTAAATGTTCGCTTTAAAGTGTTTTTCTTAAACAATTTGATTAGAATATAAAAAGAATTTTGTTAATGATGCTTCTTATACAGTCTGCGAAAGAACCAAAGCATACAAAATGAAAATTAATTTTTCTCCTTTGTCGTTATTACTAGAATTTTGCTAATATTTTATGATTATACGGTAATAATGTTAGATTCAATGGCCACATAGAATGGTGGTAAAATTGTTGACGATGAATGGTAAACTTGTTAACTGTGGATTTTTTAAAAAACTTTCTTTGTAAAACGAAAAAACAAAAGCATACAGAAAAAAGGGCTTTGCCAAACAAACAAAAAATTAATCAAAATAGAATCTGTTGGAATCATACTACTTAATAAAAACTAGTTTGTATAAATTGTTTAAAAGCGTTAGGACAAAGCATGGTTTAATTATACAAGGTTTGCTACAAAAGTATTTTCTTTGGTTGCCCTAGATCATTTTGACAAAATACAGGGCAATAATATTTACGAATTTACAAAACGTAATAAGAAAATTAAATTCGGCAAAAATAACAGATTTTCATATTAAAATATTTTTGTTCGAAAAATGTTTCAGATTGTATTTCAGTTTTGATATAATTTTTATTAAAAATAAAAATTATATTGTGCAGTGAAAATAAAAATTATTCAAGTTCGTGGCCATACTCTATATTTCTTTATTAGGATATTGTCCTAACAAATCATCTATAGAGTTGTTGTTTTCAAATTTACTAATTGATCACTTTCAGGAATGTGTTGATATATCTATTTCGGGAATTTTCTAGGTACCCATTATCAGAACACGTCTTGAAAGAAGTGACAATCCCATGCAACCATCAAACATTCATATAATCTAGTTTATAGTCGGATGTGTCAAATTTTGTATACCTTCCATTAAATGAAATTTAATTAAAAGTTAAATAAAATCTATTAAATGTTTAATTGAAAATGAATTTGGGCATAAAAGATTTTCAATTTTTATTACACATAATAACACTATAACAAATAATAACAGCGAAAAAATATTAAAAAATTTAAGCAAATCATCAAATCTCAAAAAAAAAATCTCAAAAATTAAAATTAAAAATCGATAATATTTTGAAAAATCCGTGAAATTAAAAAAAAAAAGTTAAAATTAAAAAAAAACAAAAAAAAATCGCAACAATTTAAAATTAAAAAAACGCCAAATTAAAAAAAAAAACTAAATTTAAAAACATCACCAAAACTAAAAAACAATAACTGAAATTAAAAATTATTTCCAGATATGGTTGTTTTAAACATTTGTTTGCCGATTTTTTTTTTTTAATTTTTTTGAAATTGATTTTTTTTACCTTTTTCAGTTTTTCTTTTAATTTTTAATTTTGACAATTCTTTTTTTCAATTATTGGCTATTTTATCAAAGTTTTTTTAGTTGTGATGATCTTTTTTTTCAATTTTGAAGATTTTTTTAATTTTGTAAATTTTTTAAATTATTGCGGTTTTTTATATTGTTTTTTAAAAATTTTGTATTTTTTTGCGATTTTTTTTCCAATTTTAGCCAATTTTTTCAATTTAAGTGACTTCTTCTTTGATTTTTTGAAAATTTTTATAAAAGTTTAAATAGGATCTAAAGGGCTCGGACGTGACCACGGCTGGCTCGGATGTGGTCTAATCGGGAGCTTCAATTTTCGATGCCATTTTCCAACATTTGTGGCCGTATGTTGGCAATAATGCGGCGAATGTTGTCCTCCAAGTGGTCAATCGTTTCGGGCTTATCGGCGTAGACTAGCGACTTAACATATCGCCACAGAAAATATTTTCGCGGCGTTAAATCGCACGATCTTGGAGACCAATTCACGGGTCCGAAACGTGAAACGAGCATGTTTTGCCGTCTTGGTTTTACAATTGATGAACGAAGAAGTCAGTAATCATGGCTCTATAGCGGTCACCATTGACTTTAACGTTCTGACAAGCATCGTTTTTAAAGAAGTACGGACCAATGATTCCACCAGCCCATAAAGCACACCAAACAGTCTGTTTTTCTGGATGTAACGGTGTCTCAACATACACTGGAGGGTTATCATCACTTCCAATACGGCAGTGAAGCTTCATCCCTAAACAAAATTCGCTTCGAACAGAACCATGATTATCAAAATAAATTTGCACAATTTGGAAGCGTTGTTCAGGCGTCAGTCTATTCATGTTGAAATGCCAAACCAAACTAAACATAAATCACTTGACAGCTGACAAAATAGCCGCCAGTTAAAAAAGTGTTGCCAACTTAAAGTTCTATACCTGTATAAAAAACATCCTTTACAAAAATGTTCAAGGTTTTAAAATGTGAACAAAATATCAATCAAAGAAATCTAAAGATAGTTTTCCCCTTAATGCAACAACCATGCATAAAGCAGAATACTTAATACAATAGAAAAGTTTTGTATAATTTTTTTTATTTTTAAAAAGTTTTAACATTCTGTAAACTTTTGTATGAAACTTTAATATGACACTTAATGAAAAGAGCAAAGGTCAATGAGTGAAAACATGTCAACTCAATTAAAAAATGCCATTTTCAGATCGATCATATCCGATTTCATTGAAATTCAACATAATTATCATATTCGTAAAAAAAAATACGAAACATAAATTTCAGATTAAATTTCCGAAATATGAGATCATGAAAATTGCAAAAAATGACAAAATTTGAGATTTGAAATTCGTTACTAAATTGACTATAACTTTTAAAATAAACAAGATACAAAATTCGTGTTGGCGTTATGTTGAGGTTAAAATATAATCTTTAAATTGGTATTCACATAGAGGAGATTTTAATAATAAATATATATTTTTTTAACACTTAAAAAATATTGGGCATTTTGAGATATCGGCATTTGAACTTAAGACCCACAAAAACGACCTTTGAACATTCAATGAAAAAAAGCAGTATTCGTATTATTTCGAAGATTATATTAAACCCTAAAAAATAAATGGTTTAAAAGTTATAGTAAATTTTGTAACGATAATTTAGTGAATTTTTATCGTTTTTTTGCAATTTTCATGACGTCATAGTTCTGAAACCGAAAGGGTCCAAAATCAGTAATTTATGTTTAGTTGATTTCTTTTCGAGTATGACAGTTATGGCGAATTTAATTGAAATCGGAAATGGTCGATCCGAATGGTGCTTGAGTTGACATGTTTTCACACTTGTTACCACAATAACGCTAGTTCAAATTGTAAAGGCTGATTTTTTAAGAGCTTTCGGATTTGATTTAAAAAAAAAACACATACAATTTAGAGAAATGTATGAAATCTTTATTTATAGAACGATCTATGTAATTTAATGTTTAAAGATGATTTCATGTAAATGTTGACCGCAGCTACGCCTTATATGGTTCATACGCTGTTTTCAGTTTTGGCAACAATCGGCCGATATCTCACGAATAAATTATTCAATATTGACTTCCAGTGCGTCAACCGTTGCGGGCTTGTCCCTACAGACATGAGCCTTAACATAGCCCTACAAAAAATTGTCTAAAGGCGTTAAATCGCACGATCTAGGAGTCCAATTGACCGGCCCTAAACGTGAAATAAACTGTTCACCAAACTCGCCTCTCAATTGGGCCATTGTTTCGCGTGCTGTGTGGCATGTGGCACCGGCGTGTTGAAACCACATGTCACACAAGTCTAGCTCTTCCATTTTGGGCAAAAAAAAATTTGTAAGCATCGCACGGTAGAGCCCGCCATTCACAGTAACATTCCTGGCTTCGCCGTATTTGAAAAAGTACGGTCCAAAAAAGTATCGGCCAATTAAAAAGCACCGGCCCATTAAAAATTACCGGCCCATAATCCATACCAAAAAGTGCACTTTTCGGGATGCATTGGCAGTTCTTGCAATGCTTCTGGCTGCTCTTCACACCAAATACGCCAAATGAGCTTCGTCGCTGAACACAATTTGCACTTTCTTAACCGAGCATGAATTTTGATAATAAAATTCAATAATCTGCAAGTGTTGTTCGTTTGTAAGACGATTCATGGTTAAATTATAGACCAAACTGAACATGTTCAACCGTACGATGCATACTCAACTTTTTCTACGATAACACATACGGCATACGTAGCTTTTTTTTTTGGCTTTTTCTAATGTTTAAATGGTCCAATTTCATTATTTTTGCGTATATTAATATTTTACAAATTACAAATATTCTACCTGGTTCAAGAGATATAGGCAAAAAAGGTCACGGTCATGGAATAGCCAAATGTTGTGTGTGTTTACATAGGTGTCGACTTTGGAATCTCGTAGCTCCTGAACCACTGATCCGAATTGGATCAAATAAACTTTAAAAGATTATAAATTACTTATATTTCCTAGATCCGAAAGCTCTATGTAAGTTAAGCCGTTCCTGAGTTATAGCACTGCAAAGTTGCAAGTGGATACATTTAACAGGAACATGTTACACAAAAACAGATGAGCAGCTAAAAACAGTGTTGCCTAAAAGGAAGTTGCTAAAAAATCACCCTTTATTAACTATTAAATTTAATATATTATGAGCAGCTTTATTTGACAAAAGCAATTGCATTATATTCTAACGTTTTAAATCTTATTTAAAAAAAAATAATCTAACTTTTAAAAAAATAACTCGTATCATTAATAAAAAAGGCTTTCTTTTAAGTAAAGAAAACAATAAAAACTCATTACGAACGTGTGACAATAATGACTACAGAAAATTTAAGTCAATTTGACTAAGTACTTCAAAAAAGGGGTTTTAATATGTCTAGTAATATAAAAATGGAACAAAATAAAGGAATTAAAAAGTCATTTAGTTATATTGTTTTTTTTTTTTTTGTTATGACAACGGGAAATTACATTTAAATAATTAATTGTGTAGTGGACATAAAGTGAATTTGTGAAATTGAAATAAAAAACATTTCTATAACACCCATGGACTTGATATTTTATTTTGTATATATCTTTCAAATTGCATAAATATCATTGACCTCCATCCCGTTTGTTTTAAATTAAACAATGAGAACAAATAAAAAAAAAACTATACTGAAATGAAAAAAAAGTTGCGACTACAAACACGTACGCATTTTATTCTAGATAAAATTTTCCAAAGTAGGGCGCATTTGACACACTTATTTACACAGTAATGTTGATAAGCTCGAAAAGATGTAAAGTACATAGAATGATAACAAATTGTATCAGCTGTTTTTCCAATATAAATGTAAATATATTTTTTACTTACCTAACGACACAAAGTCGAAAAAAATAACACTACTCAACAAACGTCACTTTTATCTTTGAAATATATATTTTTAACAGATTTTAGATACGCTAAATCCAAATCGGTCAAAATTGATTTTCCCCATTTGATTATATTTTCATCATTTTTGGAATATTTTGCTAAATTTGCAAATACTTGCGTTACAAGTATTATGAAAAATATATTCCCAAGGTGAAAAATCGGAGCATTTTTTATCAAAATCGAGACTTTTCCTGTTAATATAGCTCGAACGCCTGATATCGGAGTGTGATTCTGAGACCAGATTTGGTAAAAGGTATAAACTTTAGAAAAGTATGGTTTATTTCCAGTGTCAACTATTTTTCGGTCTGAATCTTTATATACTCAGAAGTGCTTCCCACTGTAAGCTTACACAATACGAAAAATATCCATATAACCAAAACTTTTGTAAAATAAACTAAAATTTGACCATTTTAAGAAAGTTTTTGTAGTTTTGACAATTCTTTTGTATTTTTATACATGGATTATTATGTAGTGAGAATTTAATATAGAGTATACAAGTTAATAATGCCAATTTTTTTGCTTGAAAAATGCATTCATTATTATAACAAAATGAATTGATACATTATTCAAAGTATTGTCCATCGTTAGCCACTACTTTTTCGCATCTTTCTGGTAGAATATGGATTCCGCGCCAAAAGAACTGCTCCGGTTTTGAGGTGAAGAATGAATCAAGCCAATTTCGGATACCCTGTTCTGAAGTGAAGCATATTCCAGTAAGGCGTTCTGCATCGATCGAAACAAATGGTAGTCAGAAGGGGCAAGGTCTGGGCTATAAGACGGGTGAGCCAAAACTTCCCATCCACTGTTTTCCAATTAGTTTTTGACCGGTCTTGCAACATTTGGCCGAGCGTTGTCATGATGGAAGATTATGGCCTCGTGTGTGGTCGAATATTTTGGTCGTTTTTCGTTGACTGCTCTCGTCAAACGAATCAATTGTGTTCGGTACAGGTCCCCTGTTATCGTCAAACCCGATTTCAACAGCTCATAATACAACACACGCTTCTGATCAGACCAAATACAGAATATACCTTGGCGCTATGGATATTCGGCTTCGGCGTTGATTTGGCTGCTTGGCCGGGCTTTACATATGACTTTTTGTGCTTGGGGTTATAGTAATGTATCCCTTGTTCATCACAAGTAACAATACGATGCAAAAATTACTTCTTTTTGTAGCGTTCAAGCAGCATTTCCGACATACAAAATCGCCTTTCAACGTCTCACGGCTTCAATTCATATGGGACCCAATTTCCTTGCTTTTGAATGAATCCCAATGCTTTTAAACGTAGGGAAATGGCTTGCTGTGTGACTCCCAATGATAATGCAAGTTCTTCTTGCGTTTGACAACAATCTTCGTGGAGTAATGCTTCCAATTCCTCATCTTCAAATCTTTCGGCTGACCTCTCCTTGTCTTCTGTGTCGAAATCACCACTTTTGAATCGCGCAAACCATCGTTCACAAGTTTTTGGAGTTGGTGCATGTTGACCGTAAGCTTCTACCAACAATCGATAACTTTCAGCAGCCGTTTTCTTCAAATGAAAGAAGGTTATCAGACTTCTCCGCAAAACATCTTTTTTAGACACAAAATTCGACAATATTATAGCGATTGAAAAAAATGTGTGTTTACACTTTGGCGTCTATCGAATACTGAATTATAATGACAGATGTTTACCCTCCAAATACCATATTTGTTATTATTGACACAAACTATATGTTACAGTTATGCCATATGTTGTCCACATCGATATTATTAACTTGTATGCCCAATAATAAATAAATAATAAAGGATAATGCTGCAAGTCCATTTTATTGTGTTGATCTATCTTAATTATTATTCTTAATTTTGACACATTTCTCTCAGTGTAATTCAGAAAAATTTCGATTCATTAGCTCTTTAACGGTTAAATCTGGTATTGAAAACTTGATTTAAACTAGTTTTCTGAATAAATTACGTTAAATTAGAATGCAAAAAGGAAGAAAAATAATTAAAATATCCATTGATGTCCATTTGCAGGATGTGTAACCAAACAGGGACAATGGGTGATATGCAACTGTTCAATCTAATCTTTTTAAAGCGTTTCTATAGATTTTGTTGCATTAAAAGTGTGCTATTTCTATAAAAACTTCAATACTAATTGCGTGTCCTTTTCTGAAAAAATTTTACATTTCTTTACACTTTCAGTGGGTTTCTAACCAACTCAGTCTCTCTCAATCTGCTCTCTTTTTATTTGTCCTATACTCCCGCCGAGTAAATGAAAACATGTTGCAGAAATTTTATAGTCTAAACTAATTTTTATCATGTTTTTGAATAATAATTTTATAAAATTCTTATTTATTTCAAATATTAACTATAAAGTAATCAAAATAACATTAAAATATATTAAATTTTAATAGAAATTAACAAAATATAAGCTAAATAAATAATAGTGGGTGTTTTAAGCAACAACTTTTTATCAACATGTTGCAATTATTTTTTAGTATAAACAAAATGTTTTAATTTTCTTGCCGGAGTTCGGTATTTTGTTGCTGAGAGCCTTAGGAAGTGTAGTGTCTCTATTTGTATATACTCTTTGCTGTACCCTCAAATTTCCGTTTTTGTGTTCCTTTCTAAAATAAGAAAAGAACACAAATTAGAATGAACAAAATTAGAAAAGAACACAAGTTAGAAAAGAAAGAATTACCCTCTGAGAGGATACCGTGTTTCTTTCTAAAACTATTGCCATAAAAAGGTCAAAAGTGCAATTTCAGCGCCCTTAAATAATTTACAGGATTGATTTGCACTGTTTTTTCGTTTTATCATTCTCATGTGTGTATATTGCAAAGTTGTTTGCAAGTAAATTCTCATCTTGGTAGCCGAGGGGTAGTGTATTGGCTTCTGATGCAGAAGGTAACAGGTTCAAACCGTCATTCCCCCCACTATTTTTTATATTCTTTTTTATTTAAATTTATTTTCATCGGGATAAACATTAATTGCATTTATAGTAATTAAATGTGCTAAAATCCCAAAACTTATTTAACAAATTGTGAAAAGCAATCTGATGTAGGCGTGTCCCTATCCGGATTTCATTCCTGCCTAAGGAAATCTTCAGGGGACTTTGTTATTAGAATTTCTAGAGATATTTGTTATGTTAAATCACAAACTCAATGAGAATTTCTTGTCCTCGTCTAGGAGCGAGATTCAAAATTTAAAATATCAAAGAAAAACCAAAACAACAACAAAAAATTGTCACAATTGGCTTTGTCATCTTCCAAATACTACTCTGTTTTTTTGACAGACCTAGCAATGTAGTGACGTTTATTCAAGTAAATCAACAATAGAAAATCATATTTTTCTATTAGTGTCAGTTACATTTAAATTTGCACAAGCACCTGCATATTTGTTATTTAAATTTATTTTCATCGGGATAAACATTAATTGCATTTATAGTAATTAAATGTGCTAAAATCCCAAAACTTATTTAACAAATTGTGAAAAGCAATCTGATGTAGGCGTGTCCCTATCCGGATTTCATTCCTGCCTAAGGAAATCTTCTTTTTTATTATAATTTAAGATTTCTTTTTTTTATTTTGCTTTATGTTATAATATTTTATTTTTTCTGTTTACAAGTATTTAATAATTTTTTAACCTAAAATTAGTTAAAAAAAGAACATAATTATGATAAAAACTATTAAATAAAAAAAAATATGAAGCTAAATTTTTTTAAATTTTTTAAATAATTAAAAAAAAAAATATTAATAAAATTCTTTCACGTTGGCTGAGATTCGAACAACGCCTGCCATAACAATATTGTATAAATGCACATGTTAAAAAAATGCAATATGTGATAAAAATTATGTTTTATTCTGAGTGTAAAAATTTTTCCGGAAAAGAAAACACCATAAGATTATTAATGATATATTAAGGATAATTTTAAATATCATAGTAGTGTGATGTGTGCTTACACACAGAGAAATAAAGTGCCAACCGAATTAAAAAGTGTATTTTAATGGTAACAACTTATAAAATCAGTTAGTCCAACGATATTTCCATTAGCTTTCTGAATAATTTGGGCGTTGGAACTTAAACTAAGTTGAATTAACCGAACTTTATTGTGAAAACTAATGTTCGGTTATACCAACATACTGGTATTCGTAATACCCGAATTTAAATCATAGTAACCGAATTTCAGTTGGCAAATGGCAATTTTTTTTTCTGTGTGTACATTATCGCTTACATTGATTGCTCTATTCAATATTTTTTATACAATTTTACTGCGACTTTTTGATTTTTAATATTTAATATATTTGTTTTTAATAACACTAAATATTGTTGTTATATTGCTGTTCCATTAGATTCGGTGGTATTTACTAGGATTTGGTCGTATTCTTATATAACTATAATAGCAAAAGTACTCGTATGTACTTTTTCTATTCTATTCCATTTTATTAAATGTTTTATGAATCTTTTCATATTTATTGCAACATTTAGAAATTTTGTGATTTTACGAATAATTGCTATACATATCAACCGATTGTCCCCATTTGGGACATCATTATAACTAAGCAAGTAAAAAAGTTTATTATTTTTGAATTTCTCCTAAATACAATATTTATTTAAACAAATTTTAATCAGCTCATTTACAATACACGTTCATAAGGAAAAAATTAAAAATCCATTTTCTGTCCTCAATTTTATCTAATATAATGTTGAAAAAAATCCTTCGAAAAATATAGGCAAAACCATTTTTACATTATTTTGTTAAATATAATCTCGGTAATCCATTAAAACTATAAAATATTTTCTTTCTATCCAAATAAACTTTTGGCAGCACAAAATATGGGTGTCCTCGTATAGGGACAGTGGATGGAAATGAGTTAATATAAAATTATTTCAGTAATAAATCCTTAATTCTTCTATTAATTTCTAGTACATATTTAACAAAAAAATTAATTTGTATCAATTAAAAAAAAAAATCTTTAAATTTCTCATTATTTATTTATTTATTTATAAATGATCTCATACGAAACTTCAACATCTTAAACTATTGGATTAATTTGAACATTGCGTGTAACAAATTGTTTTATTTACAACTTTAAACATTTTTTGTTTTAAATATTTGAGTAAAATTTTTTTTAATTATTTTGTTTTTGTCTTTAACAGTCTCAATATAATAATTAACACAGTTTTACCATCTTCAAAATAATAAAAAATTTAAAACAAATCATAAGACCACGGGGCACAAAAACGAAACAACAGAAATATATTTTTTAAATGAGTTTTTCAAAGATAAACAAAAAATATACCAATAGGAAATGATCAATATTAAATTATGGTGTCTGGACAGTTATAATATATAGACAGGTAGACAAAATTTTAAACAATTAAACCTTTTTTAAACAAAGCTACTTTTAATTACTAGGTTGTTTCATTTATAACCAACTGAAAAATAATGAATTTTGGACATCAGCCCTTCCAAATTTGTTAAAATTTGGCGCAAATAAAAATTGAAAAAATCGGTACTAAACTGGCTTTACAATATTAAGCGTATAATGGAAAGTGTGCATGCTACGTGAATCGCTGAGGTCTCAAATTAAAAAAATGACATAATGACCTTTTAAATTATTGTCCACATGATTTATATTTCAAAAGTTCAAAGGTCAACTTTTCATGACATAAATTTCGTGGTCGAATTTTTAGAAACATGGTATTTTTAAAAATTTCAAAAAAATTCACTTTTTTTCATTTAAAAAAAAAAATCCACGAGGTTGTATTGCACAGCTGTTAAACGCAAAGTAAATGATGGAACTTGCTCAAAATTTGAGAGTAGTCTATTAACAGGTGGTACTTGATGGGAGCAGTATTGCATTGCATATGACTACAAGGGTAGTTCGAAAAGTCACGGACTTATTGAACCGCCCTCGTATCTATTAAAAATTAAATTGAATATTGTTTTTAGTTTCAAACAAATTTTTAGCAGAAACTATTAGAAGTTATATTAAATAAAATTTTAAAAATGTCGCCATATTTAAAAAAACATTTAAAAAATAACCAAAATTAAAAAAAAAAAATTGCCAAAATTATCAAAAAAACATCGAACCGCAAAAACAGATCGCCAAAATTTAAAAAAATAGTTAACTCTCTTATCGGCAAGCCCGGCTCCAGGCGTGGTATTTTAAAGTGGGCATAAATGCTCCAAATGAGTGTTTTAAAATAAGAAATTAAGCTATTTCGATAGAAAACTAAATTTATAAACTTTTTTGTGTTCTTGGCACAGTTTGGAAGCGAGAAAGAGTCAAAATTAGAATTTCATAAAATTTCAAAAAATAAATATATTAAAATGAACACAATTTTTAAAAATCTTAAAAACATATTTATGTGGACTAGAAACCGTTGATACTTAACACAAAGTAAGATTGAAGCATTTCAAAAGAGATCTAATTTTGGTCCGAGGACATACAGGATTCCAATAGCATACCTGTAAAGGACATCGTCTTAACTAGAAAATTTATGAACAAATTTTTTTGAAATTTGGCAGAAAGATTATATTTAGTAATATTAGCAAATCCTTTAAGTTTAATCAATATATGTTAAAGTTTAGGTGCGTTTTTGCTGAATTTCGCGTTTTTCGAAAAACGGAAATCGCCATATCTTCTTAAGTAAAACCACAAAATGGGTCATTTGGACTGTTGTTATATCTCGGTAAGAGGAATAATTTATGCATTAACTTAATTATTTTAATGGATTAGATTTTGAGATTCGCTCTAAACCTATTTTGGTCCATATCGCTTAAAATATTCAACGAAAAACATTTGGTAGAAGAACTTATTGTTTGTTTTTCGTTTGTTGTTCGACACAACAAGTGTTATAAATTTCATTGCAAAAAATCTTAGGCAGGCTTGAGGGTAAAAATTGCAGAACGTCGCAAAAAATTGCGAAAACATTGTCAAAATCGTTAAAAAATCCTCAAAACTAAACAAAATAAAAACCCGGCACAATTAAAAATAAAATTCCCAAAATGGAAAAAATGTCAAAAATGTCAAAAATATTGGAAAAAAATGGCCAAAAATTAAAAAAATCGCTAAAATTTTAAAAATCATCAAAATTAAAAAAGGAAAAAAAATCTTTAGATTTTTGTTGTTTTTTGTGACCAATTTTATTTTGTTTATAATTTGTTTGTAAGGTATTTCCTTTGGGCTAATTTGGTCAATTGTCTGATAATTAAATTAAAATAAAAACAATTTATTTCATTTTTTTACTCGACGTTTCTTTGGCTTATTTCCAATTTCTTCAGGAGTTTTTTATTGTTAAATTCTGGCAAAAACAAATCTAGTTTGGAGATTTTTTTTTCATTTTAGAGATTTTTTCTTCAGTTTTGTCGTTTTTTTTTAACTTTTGTGACCTTTTTTAAATTTTTGCGTCACTATGGGTTATAAAAACTGGAAATTTTGTGTGCACATAATTAATTTTCAATTGAATATTTTTTTTTTTTTTTTTTTATTAATTAATAATCATATAATTCCAAATTATATACAATTACCCTAACCGAGCACTAGCTACTATGGCCTTCGGCGCGTTGTAGCGAAAACAGACCAGTACCTATTTTGGGAATCGAACCCACTACCCCCGCACTGATAAGCCAGCACGCTACCAAATAGCCTACCGGGCGCACCAATTGAACATTTAAAAGATACTATTAAACTGAAAGTTAATAATATATTTTAAAGTTGAAAGTTAGTTTGAAAAGTTTAATTGAAATTGTTTGACAATAATTTTTTCTTTGTGGCGAAAACAGTTTAGTGCCTCTGCTGGTAACTTCCCAAGTCTTCTAGGGAAGCAATTTTTTACACAAATATGTTTAGCCCAGAGAACACGAAATCGAGTAAAATTCGAAATCTCTTTGACGGAAATGTAAGTCGTCAAAGGATTAAAAAAAAGTATCACAGTTCAAGTATGTCGTATTAATGGTAAAAACTTGTATCGTGCTAACATGAAGTCAACTAATTCTTATACCATCTTTTGCAACGTTTTCCATTAAATTTAATTTAAACTGAGAGAATTTTGTTGAACGAAAATTGAAGAAATTTTTCAATGAATAAATTAAAATTTTCTTCACAAAAATAAAAAATAAAATTTTCTCAATATTAATGGAAACCTTTATACTTTTTATGAAACCAGTTTTTTAATTAAACTTCTTTATTGAGTGTATGAATCTTTTAATTTATAAAATTATATATTTTTTTTTTTTCATTAGTGCAATTTCATTCATTTTTTGCAAAACTTCATTAATACCATATAGGTTATTCCCTCAGTGTATCTTTTCGACTTCTGTTCCCACTGACGATATTTAAATAACCACAGAAGGTTATTTAAAAAATCCGAGGTGTTTGTGGCAAACAAATATTGTAAAAAAGTCAAAAAAAAGCAAAGCTAAGAAAAATGTAAAAAAATAAAAAAAAAAAATAATGTCTGAAAAAGCAATTCTAATGCTCAAAAATCTTAGGAAAAATCTACTTTTAAGTCCAAAAATAAAAAAATGCCAAAAATGCAAATATGAGTAAAAATGGCTAAAAAAAAGAAAATATTTCTTTTCTGCAGTGTTGCCAATTCAACCATTTTATTTTAGCCATTTCTGAACACACTTAAGAAGAAAATTTTGGATTTTGGAGCCTTAGCCATTATTTTAGCCATTTTTAGTAAGTTTTTAGAAATTGTTAGTAAATTTCTAGTCGCTTTCATCCATTTTTGCGTTTTTCTACAAAATATAATTGTTGAATTTAAAATTATAACAAATTTTGGATGCATTTTGTTCAATCTGTTAAATAAAGTTAAAGTTACGATGGTTTTTAACATTTTCTAAGTTTTATAAATTAAGATAAAAATGAAATTACAGTTAAACCTTCCAATAACATTTTAACATTTTCTACGTTTTATAAATTGCGATAAAAATAAAATTACAGTTAAACCTTACAACAATGCAGCCCGGCACAAATTTGTCCATTACTGGGTGTTGTCCACTAATTGGAGAATATATAATTAGAACTGCATTTAAGTTTAAATAAAATATTTAAAAATAGTAAAATATGCACAGAGAAAACTTTTATGGATGAAAAATAATGAACATTTTCACTAAACTAATGAAACTTTTCTTCACAAAATGAACGAAAGTTTTTCAATGAAACTTCTTCATTGAGTTAATGAAACTTTTAATAAATAAAATAATATTTTTCACAACATTTTATGAAAACTTGCATAAACCTAATGAAAACTTTCAATGGACGAGTTCCACTGAAACTGCATGACTTTAATGCAAAAATTCGTTAATATCATGCATTTAATGTTACATTAGTAAAAAATTACAATATTTTTTAGAAAAATATTAAAATGTTTATATTTTATAAAGTCAAGTGAAACGCTGGAAACGCGGAATTAATTTCAAAATATCAATATCAAATGATTTTTTTTTAAATGGCAAGTAAATAATCATAAAATGATTTTTTAATAATTTTTTTATACAATATTCTTAAAACTTATACGATATTAGGGGATCAAACCTCTCCTAAATGACTAAACAAAAAGTGCCTATTTAAGTGTCCGCGTATGATTAAGATAAGATCCGCAAATAAGAGGTAACTTTACTCCAAAATCTTGATTTAAAGAGACGTTGCTCAAAAATTATTCGTTAAAGGGAGGTGTCGGCTAATGGGAGTGTCTGTCATTAGCAGTTTTCACTGTATTTAATAATGTATTGAACAAAATCAAGAGGTTTTTCTTATAAAATTGTTTAGCCATTTTTTAGATTTATTTTAACCTTTTTTTTTTGTTAACATAGATATTTTTGATAACTAAGTTGTGGCAACAGTGATTCTCTCTAATTTTAAACCCAAAATCTTACATAAAATTTAAATTGACACACCAAAGAAGAAAAATCTTTAATTAAAATGTCTTGCACCCTGAAAAAATAATCTGCATTCTTAAGTTTTTCTAAATTAATGCAATTTTCTCTTACATTTTATGAAAAGTTTCATTTTATTAATAAAAAGATTTTTCATTGGAAAAATGTTTTTTCCTTGTTTGTTAAAATAATGAAGGTTTTCATTAAATACAAGGTGGCGCAAAAGTAATCCTCCTATCAGAAAATGCTATAAATTTTGCGATTGGCCCCTAATGTCAGTTCTGTTTTGACATTTGTGTAGTAAACACATGCGAAATACACGTTAATAAACAATGTTACGCTACACTGCTCCAGAACGCGGAATATTGGTGACTAGAAGAGGAAGATGATTTTTCATCAAAAATAATCATGAGTGATGAGGCCCATTTCCATCTTAGCGGGTACGTAAATAAGCAAAATTTCCACTTCTGGGGCACTGAAAATCCGCGTGTAACCCACGAAGAGCCATTACACCCGCTCAAAGTCACTGTATGGTGTGCTGTTTTCGCTGGAGGAGTCATCGGACCTTTTTTCTTCGAAGACGTCGCGGGCCAAATGGTTACTGTGAATGGTGAGCGCTACAGAGCAATGATCAACGAGTTCTTTTTGCCGCAACTTGATGAATTGGGATTGGAAAACATGTGGTTCCAACAGGACGGTGCAACGGCACACACTGCACGTGCCACAACCGATATGCTGAAGGATGCATTTCCCGGGCGCCTAATCTCCCGTTTTGGCGATTTGCACTGGCCAGCAAGATCGCCTGATTTGACTGCTCCAGACTTCTTTTTGTGGGGCTTTTTGAAGTCGCGGGTTTATGTCAACAAGCCTCAGACTCTTGCAGCTCTTAAAGACAATATCCGTCAAGAATGTGAGGACCTATCGCCGGAAGTTTTGGCCAAAGTGATGGAAAATGTTATGGCTCAAATGACAATCAACTGTGGCGGCGGCCATTTACATGACATCATATTCTCGACTTGATGTAAAAAAAATTAAAGTACCAAATAAAAATAATCCACAAGAAGAATCAAAGTTTTTAATTTTTTTTTTTAAATTACAGCCAAAAAACATCGGAAGGTTATTTTTGCGCCACCTTGTATAAGCTTTTCATTTACTTTGTGATGTAAATATCATTAAATTACTGACAAAAACTCATTAAAACTCGTTTAATAAAATTCTCTCTGTGTATTTCAATGACGTCAATTACATTAATGCAACAATTTATTTGTTTAATCAAAATACTACAACTATAAAATATTTTAAGACTTTGTACGTGATTAATTTAATTTAAATAGATGTTTTTCTTTTGCTGGCAAATATTTTGTTAACATAAAAATGTGCGCAAAAACAAGAAAAACATCCATTAACCCTCAAACCGGTACGAAGAAGTAAGATAAAGAGCGATTTTATAATGGCGATCCGTTGCAACATAATTAAGTAAATTTATTTCTGATTAAACAATCATAAATGTGTTTAATTTTTCTGCAATTGTAAATTTGTTTTTATTTAAAGACTTTGACTGTAATTGATCGCATATTTTTTTTTTTTTTTTTGTTGTAAATCAGTTTTTTTAAACAATTTAATTCATTTCGTTTTTATTTTGCCATGTCAGTTTTTATAACTATTAACACCCATCGTCATACGTCAGTGATGAGCGTCGGCGTTAATAACACTGTGCTACACAGAAAAATCACTCGTCAAATGACCTAGTGCAGGTTGTAAGTCAGCTGAGTGTATTACAAAGACGGGTTGAGAAGTTGCAAGATACCCTCAAATTGTCTAGATAACGGCGAAAGAGTATTTTTGCGGCTGGCGCATTTAAACATTTGTTACTCAGTAATTTTTTATCCGATTTTAAATTTTTAATCGGTATTTAAAAGAAAATTATATTAATATAGTATATAAGTTTAAAAACACCAAATACTTTTCTTTTCAACACCGTTTGAAAATTAAAAATCGGCTGAAATATGATTGAGTTACAAATGTTTAAATGCGACAGTCGAAAAAAAATATTCTTTTACCGTTGTCTCGAAAGTTTGACAGTATATTGAAACTTCTTAAACTGGTTTTGTAATACACTCAGCTAGGCTTACAACCTACATACAGAGAAAAAAGTTTCATCATATTGATGATATTGTTTCATTAATCGTTATTCATCATATTTATGAAGTTTTCATAAATATGATGAAAAGTAGTGAATTTTATCGTTGATCTATTAGTTTATGTGTGAGATTTTATTTGTTCGGTTTGAGATCATGACAAATTTTTCTCTAAATTAACAGAAAAATTAAAATTTTTATATGATAATTTACTTTGACTATTAGAAAAAACACAGAAAAAGTTATTAAACACTAGCATGAATGGAATGCATTTTCTGACCCACTACGGTCTTCATCAACATTCTTCGTGCCATTTAGTGTTAATCGTAAATATCTTCTATTTAACTCACGCGTTAAAGGAATTGGGTGACTTTAAATCCCACATTACTCTGTGTGTTGAGTTAGAATGAAATTTACCACGAACGATTTCTATTTATAGTGTGTTTGTTTTTCTCTAGTCATTATCATGAAAATGTTTCATAACAATTTATGACAAATGCTTCCTAGACATTCATTACTTCATAAAAAAGTGTCATATACTTTGTGAATAAAATGTTACCTTTTTATTGAAATTTTTATTTAAAACTTAGAAAATATCCTTTTCAATTAAAGGCTGAATCATAATTGGCTTAAGTCACGTGTTGGTATGAAACGAAAATTTTGAAAAACAAGTATTTAAATTTAAAAAAAAATTTAATTTTCATTTCATTCCAACGTCTGACTCATTTAATCTAATTATGTTTCAGACTTTTCAAAACTCAAAAACTACTAAAAATTATTGGAAATTCTCAAACACTAATTTAATATTAGGTGTATAACTTAAAAATGCGGAATTTTATGCAAGTTTGTGAATTTGTCGTTTTTCTAATCAATTGTATTCGGTACAGGTCCCCTGTGATCGTCTGACCCGATTGCAGCACCTCATAATAGATGATACCCTTTTTGGCTGCCCAGGTCGTCCAAAAGGGTATTTGTCTTTCGTGTCTAAATTACCACTTCTGAACCATAGAAAGTACCTCTCGCATTTTAATCTCGATGGATCATATTCAGGACAAGCTTCGGTAAGCAATCGATGTGCTTCATCTGCACTTTTGTTCAAATTGCAAAATTTCCCGCAAATGATACTTTGTTGGCACAAAATTCGAAATTTTCGAAGCAAAAAAAAAACTTTGTCTTTTACACTATTTCGTTCAATGACTAATTTGCAAGTGATAATAAATGACAGATGTTTACCCTCTAAAATGACATATAAGTTATTAAAGTCACAAACCATGTGTAAAAGATACGTCGTCTGTTCTGAATACCGCATTTTTAAGATATACACGCAATATTATGTCATGTGTTCCTAATTTTAAATAGATTTTTTTGAATGTAATATGAAACTTGTATGAAAAGCTTCATAATATTTATGAAACACTTAATAATAATTGATAAAACATTCATAATAATTTATAAAACTTTCATAAAAATTTATGAAACCGCTTCATGCTATATATGAAATATTTAATAACAATTATGAATCATTTCATAAAAAGTTATGAAACATATTCATAATATCTATTAAACATTTCATCATATTTATGAAGTGTTATACTGGACAAAAACCTATAAAGTTTTTAATCTTCACTTCATAAATAAGTTTTTTATAAATACGATGAAGCTTTTTCCCTGAATGTACACTATGTCACTTGAAAAGTGATTGAATTTTTTTGTTTTTTGTAGCACTGTGTAATTTAAAGTTTTATATTTTTTTTATTGTGGTTGTTTTTCTGTCCGTAAGTAAATATTTATATTACAAAAAGACTAGTGGCAGTATAAACACTGACAAATAATTAAATTATAATACAATAAACTAAGTTTGTCGGTTAACTGGTAGTCATGCATCATATTGTACTACCATTCCTGACGACATTGCCAAAGTTAACACTAAAAGATCTAAATAAATAATTAGTAACACACCTTAGAGTGTTATAAGCAAAAATAATTAGTTATAAAATAACATAAAATTGTGAATTTTATATGTAAATATAATATTATCCATCCTACCGGCAAGACCGCTTTTACAGGGGGCTTTATAAACTATACTGGAAATACCATTATTTTTTTCATATTCAGAAATTAACTCATTAAGGACACCTCATGGATCCTCTGGATATTTTTTAACCAAACTTTGAAGATATAGTGTTGCGCAAAAGAAAAGCTACAAAACATATGTACGTAAATCTTTGATTTGAAATATTTCATCTTCCAAGTTGGTTAAAAAAATGACTTTGATTTTTGAAAATAGAGTATATTGGAAGTATATAAAAAAAACGGATCAAAATATATGTCTATGTGGGAAAAGTCAAACAAAAATATAGACGCTCCCAATAGTAGGTTTATTAATATACATTTAATAGTTAATATTTATGAAATATGTAAAAATATTGCTTCCGTACAGTCGGCCATACAAAAATTGGCTAAGAAAAGTACAATTATTACAATTTAAACTGTAACTCTTTCTTGTCAACAAAGTTAATAACAAGACCAAATTTAATTGTTATACATGTGGGGTTTGTAGAAAATCGAATATGATACAGGTTTGACTTGGTGTTTAACCTTTAAAATTATGCCTAAAAAATAATTCCGAATGGATATATATTTATGTGGGCTGTACTTTATGTGGGCTGTACTTTAAAAAAAAATCTGTTTGGCAATTTTGATTACTCAAGCGAAGTAAAATATAGAATGTTTTCCAAACTATTGACACACGCATAAAAAAGACACTTTCGAATATGTTTGTAGGTAATTATATTTATATGTTTACAATGATTCAAATTTTCAAACGTAAACAAAGATATATTTTTATATTATATAACATACTAATAAAAATATATATATATATATATATGTATGCACAGCGCATACTTTGGGGACACGCGCAAAATTGTCCCCGAAATTTGCGGTGTATAGAACCAATTGTCATACATGCATATATATATATATATGTATGCGTAGCGCATACTTTAGGGACATGGCCAAAATTGTACCCGAAATATGCGGTGTATCGAAAAAATTGTCCTCATCTTAAGCGCTAGATGTATGAAAAGGCGCGAAAACTTTGGGGACAGTCCCCAAAGTAAGCAAATGTCCCTAAACTATGCGTGGGAACGAATAAATGTCTCTAGAGTATGCGCTGTGCATACATATATATTAGACTGGCCCTTCGTTGTATGGGCGATTTTAAACTTGCTCCCAATCCCGCTCCCCGGGGCTCATTTTTTGAGGTCAATGGAAAAACTAATCCAGAAAAAATTTCAGCTCATTTGAAGAATTTTTGAGCTATCCCTGGCCCTTCAAAGTTTTGAAATTTTGGTATTTTTGCCAAAATTTTCCGTTGTAAACACCCTAGTGTATAAATTATAAACCCAAATACAAAATTGTTTTTTTCCTACAAAGATGTATCTATTACCTTTCCAAAATGCCCAAATTCTCTAAATTCTGATTAAAAACAACGACAATATAGGGGTTTATATACAGATTTATTGTAAGTAATGAATAAATTAAAAGCAACACGTTACAATAAAAATTAGTTCGTCATTCGTTTTGCAACAGTGTACTTTTCAAATGACTTGAGTATTGTTGACGATACTTATCAACTGTTAATAACAAGAACTGCTTCTGCTCTTCATCGCGAGTGAGGAGCTGGTTGAATTCTTCCATTAGTTTTACCTTGCGTTCAGAGACGTCATTGACTACCTGCATTTTTTGAACAACTTGCAAGCCTTCAATGTACGAATTATGTTGTGGCCAAGTAGAAGGTTCATAAGCCATGAATTCAGTAGAGATATGAATCTTTTAAAAAATTCCGCGGTTCTCTTTGTAACGAAAAACGCTAAAGTTTTGTTTTTAAATGAAGGTACATCTTTCGGTTGTATAATATTTCGATTTTGAAATATGTTGTCATGTTCAGATGGATCACCTTGGAGAGACTGTACCACTTTTGCTTTTACATCAACATTTATGCTGTTGTCAAAAAATGCTAAGCCAACTGCTTCATCAGAAAGATACCACAAATGGCCACACATTTTTTTTAATGCTGCATTCGAAATATCCTTGTCCACTATACCATAATTGTGCAAATCAATTAAAAAAGCCAAATCAACATTGGGAGCTGCGGCGGCAAACGGTGCGTAAAACCAGGCTTTAACATATAATGTTACGACAAATAAACATATATCGCATATTCCTTTGAGCTCGCGCGCTTTTAGTTCAAATTGTCCGCGAAACAAATAAATTTTCAAGCAATATATTACTTTCACCATCCACCTGGCGTGGTGAAATGCTCCAGGCGAGCGGAATGAGACTCCAGATGGCGGTGTTTTTCCCAAGAAAATCAGAACAAGCTTAAGAAACTCAGCATAGTCGGCTCTGCTGTGTTTTTCGTTCAATTGGTCAATGCAAAAGCTCCCGATTTCGTCTGATATGTTCGACAAGTCGACATTATCATCATCCAAAGCCGTTTTATATTCAGCAACATCTAGTTCTTCTACAATAAAAGTAAAAGCATTGAAAAGTAATTAGTTTCAAGTTACATTGAAATACATGCTTCGTATATGTTATACAACAAGAACATACCCCATTTAGCTTGAAATCTCTTGAATAAAAGCACATCCGGCGCAGATGTTGCCCCCATTTTTATATCAAAGACCGCTTTAAGAACAATTTCATAAATATGATGACGACAGGCCAAAATCATCAAGCTTCGCCCGAGCCCCTGCTGAAGTAGCGTGCACGCGCCATTTAACCGTCCTGTATTCGATGCTGTTGTATCGCAACAAATCGCTTGAATATTTTGTTGCAAACCCCATCCAGTAATAACATTAATTACCGCGGCCGATATCTGATGGCCAGTTCCATTTCGTATAGATGGGATGCCAAGCAGTTGATCGCCATTCTTATTGGAGACGATAACGGGAAGACGGTCAATCTTTGATTTTCCATGTATACTGGGTAACAATTTGCCATCAAAATGAACAGTGCATGGCATATCCGGATTCAATTTGTAATTATCTTTTATTTTGGTAGCAATTGATTCGCTTTGTAATTGTCGTACTCGCTGTAGAGTGGTCCGATTGATTATCAATTTTTGAACGTCGTGGCCTAGCGACTCAGCAACTGCGACCAGTAGATGAACAACATATCTATCTGAGACCTTGCATTTATCGAGAGCAGACACAATTCTTTCATTGATAAAATTAAATATGCCTCTTTTAGAAGATGGCACTGTATTCACAGCAAAGTCCACATCCATTTCGGAGTCGGTTTCAACAAGTTCGTTCATTTCAATAGTAGTATCATTTGAATCGATATCATCAAGATTACTTGTATCTGAAATAGATGCCAACTGTTCCTCCTCCCTTCTTCTCCGCTCTGCTTCAGCTTGTATGCGATCCAATCTTGCCTTCTCCTTTCGCATGGCGACTGTATCAATGCCTAATATGACGCCATGCCGACCCTTTCTTTGATTTATTAAAAATTGCTTGTCGGCTTTGTTAGTCATAACGTCCATGGCATTTGCTGCTGCGATATCGAACAATTCTTCCAACTTCTTTAGAAATGCCTTTTCACTCTTCTTGTGTGCTGCACTTTCGCGGCTTCTATGTTTAAATAATTTATGCCACTTACCATGCAACAATAACAATTTGTCAATGCACTTATCTTTGCGTTGTGTTGGAATGTAAGCTTTATCCCAAAAACCGCACGCCTCATTTACAACTATAGCTGCACTAGCACGCAACGAAAGTCTTTGGTCGTTGTAGATACTGAATAAAAGCGATAAAACTTGCCCTTTGGATGGTAACTTAGCGCCTAATATTTGTGTACAAGGTTCACCGATTAAATAAACACGAGTTTTAGAACGAGTTGAAAACATTTTGAATAAAACTGTGCTGTTCAAAATAACGTAACAGCTGTACACTGCTATTGTGAATGAACATTAGAGTTGTGCAAATAAATGAAAATGTGGTGCATACAAACGTGAACAACTCTAATGAACATATATAAATAGACAATTCACAATGAAATAAGGTACGTTCACGTTGACTATAACAGCAATATCTTTGTCATTTTTAATCCGAATTTAGAGATTTTGGGCATTTTGGAAAGGTAATAAAAGCGTCTTTGTAGGAAAAAAACCATTTTATATTTGGGTTTATAGTTTATACACTAGGGTGTTTACAACGGAAAATTTTGGCAAAAATACCAAAAATTCAAAACTTTGAAGGGCCAGGGATAGCTCAAAAATTCATCAAATGAGCTGAAATTTTTTCTGGATTAGTTCTTCCATTAACCTCAAAAAATGAGCCCCGGGGAGCGGGATTCGGAGCAACTTCAAAAATAAGGGCCAGTCTAATATATATATATATATATATATGTATGCGTAGCGCATACTTTAGGGACATGGCCAAAATTGTCGCCGAAATATGCGGTGTATAGAAAAAATTGTCCTCATCTTAAACGCTAGATGTATGAAAAGGCGCGAAAATTTTGGGGACAGTCCCCAAAGTAAGCAAATGTCCCTAAACTATGCGGGGGAATGAATAAATGTCTCTAGAGTATGCGGTGTACATACATATATATATATATATATATATATATATATATATGTATGCACAGCGCATAGTTTAGGGACACGCCCAAAATTGTCGCCGGAATATGCGGTGTATGGAAAAAATTGTCCTCATCTAATACGCTAGATGTATGAAAAGGCGCGAAAATTTTGGGGACAGTCCCCAAAGTAAGCAAATGTCCCTAAACTATGCGGGGGAATGAATAAATGTCTCTAGAGTATGCGGTGTACATACATATATATATATATGTATGCGTAGCGCATACTTTAGGGACATGGCCAAAATTGTACCCGAAATATGCGGTGTATCGAAAAAATTGTCCTCATCTTAAACGCTAGATGTATGAAAAGGCGCGAAAACTTTGGGGACAGTCCCCAAAGTAAGCAAATGTCCCTAAACTATGCGGGGGAACGAATAAATGTCTCTAAACTATGCGCTGTGCATACATATATATATATATATATATATATATATATATACCAAACCAACATATATTTTCCGGTAGACGTTTTTTACTTCTTCGAAACATATACATATTAAACATATATATGTTTGGAACAAGTGAAAAGCTTCTTCAGGCAAACATAATTATATTTGCAAGCAAACATGTTATATTAGAAACATGGGAAACGGAAATGTTTAATATTTCCATTAGGGAGTTTTTTTCAGCGTGCAGAATAATATATTCATTCTGAATAAAAGCTATCAACGCCGGCCTTCCTACAGCCGTTTTAAAGATATTTTGATTATTTTTTAACATATGAAACTTAAAATAACAAATATTTTAGTATTACGACTCTATGACCATGGTTATGAAAATTTTGTATACTCTATTAAATTTAAACTCCTTAAAATTTTTGTCTTTTCGAGTCCAGTATTAAGCGTATTAAAATCTTGTATTTGATATATGTACGTGGCAAATTTGATACAGTGCTTTATTTGTCACAAAGCGAACAGTGTTTCTAAAAAATTGCAGCTGTACTCGCTAGAAATGAAAAAAATATATATTTTGTCAACTTTTTTAATTTAGTGAAGAATCAAAAAAAAAAAAAAAATTTAAAATACCGAAATTTATAAAAAAAATCATAATTTTTCAAATTTCAAATATAATTGTGAATGTAGACTCAAAAAACGTACAATTTTAAAATATTTACGACAATTCCTTATAAGTTTGTGATGTTTATATCCCGTTATTGGTGCACTGACATCAACTTTGTTATACCACAAACTGTATGAAAATACATCACTTTTTAAACACCGTTCACAAAACACAATTTCATCAATTGGCGTAATAAGGAAAAACCTCCTGCATTTTACTTATGTATATTTATGTAATAAAGTTATTTTGAATTTTCAACAACAACTGCGAAAACAAAATAATTTTAATAATCAAGCGTAAGTGATTTTCTATCCAATATATATTTCGTACATAACAACAATACGGCGCATGTTTAGAAATTTTTAATGATAACATATGAGAAGAACATTCTCTTGTGTCTTAAGTGGTGTTCAACGAAGCCTTCGGCCAAAAAACGATATTTGGTCGGTTTGTGGTATTTTAAAACAATGTGAACTAATTGTAGATATTAAAAACATATTTGTTGAGCCGTTTTAATTTGATTTTTAATAAAAATTTTAAGAAAAAGCGGAGTTTAGCAGCAAAATTCGGCCGCCAAAGTTTTTCAGAATTGGCCGAATATTCGGCGGCCGCATATTGAATTATTGCTTAACTATTTACTGTTGATTTTTTAAATGGACACTAAAAATCGCATCTGATAAGCCTAATAAGCATTTTTCCATTTGCGAAATTTGTTCATAATGCTTTAAAATACCAAATACCGACAAAAAGCTTTTCTTGTCCGAAGTCTTCGGTCGGACACTAGTCAAAAAAAAACTCTAAAGAAAGCAATTAAAAAAAATATATATTACGTGAATATTATATATATATATTCCATAATACGCGATAGTGACGTGAAGAAATCATATGTTTTTTTGGTGATCATCGCTACATTCTATAATACGCGTTCCACTCACGTTTTCATCACTTTTGTTCGTCACCAACGTTGACGCGTTTGACAAGCATTTTTGCTTTTTCTGCTAAAACATAAAAATTCTTTAAATTTTTAACTATTTTTCGATTATTTATTAATTTCAAAAATAAGAGTGCAAAAAATCAACTCCGGCAGAAGAACAAGATAAAGTTTGAAAAACAAAAGCTTTGTCTCTTTGTCTGCCAAGATTTTTGCATTGGAAAAAAAATTATTTATTTTTGCAGAAACACATAAAAATGATTAAATTTTCTTCATTTTATATTTAGTACATACAAAACTAATAAAAAAAAACAATTTAAGTGGAATAACATCAATTAATTAAAATTCTTAATGTTTTTAGTGCTTCTTCGCTGTTTTTGTTAATTTGATAGCTTTAACCGATAATTCTTCACGCGTATTTTAGAATGTATGGAATCATGCGTGGTGAAAGTGTAGGGTCGACACCGGCACAGTGATGCGCGTATTGTAGAATCGACATAACTATTATATTCTTCGCAGACAGACATATTGCAAGAATGATCTACACTGATAGAAAAATGCATCTTCATATTGATGATGCCCTAACATCAGAATTGTGACATCAATGTTATTACAAATGACATCAATGATGCAATAAGTGACATCAATTTAATGACGAACGTTATCATATAATTTTGTCATATTTTACGCGTCATCCGTGCTATGACTACAGTGACATCAATTCGATGCCACGTTTTGTGCATTAATAACAGGAAAAGTATGAATAAAGAACAAAACTAAATAACGTTAAAATGTTTGTAAAGTGTGATTTAGTAAAAATATTAATGTTTTATTCCTTATTTTTTGTTTTTAGACGCATTTCTAAAACTTGCATAAGATACATCACATTGATGTACATTCGTTGTCAAAGCAAGAAGCACTTTATACAATATATAACATTCATATGTCATCATTACAGTTACAAAAAAAGTGATGATTAATTGTCGTCAATATGATGACATTTAATCATAAATACTTGTAAACGTCTGCTAATTGATGACACTTTGACATCATATGCTGCATTAGCATCAAAATAAATGGGAGCAAAGAGAGTTAAGAGTCAAATAAACAACAACAAACAAAGTAAAGTACTCCTGACAACAAAGAAATAAAAAAAAAAATTGTCTAACATACATATGAAAAATAAATGTGTTGTTTGTTCTAGGTCAGTCATTGAGTAGTTCAGTTGTATTTTTTGCGGTCGTGTTAAATGTGTAAGAAAATAATAAAGTGTTTTATTTGTGAAAAGTTTTGTATAACCAATGAGCTTTATTTTGAACATTTAAAGTCCCATCATTTTCTTAAGACTATGGACAACTAAAAATGTTGTAATACAGTCTATAAAAACTCATCGAAAATTAACGCACACGTGCGTAATAAGCACCCGGTAAGTGACTTCATCAAGGAAAAATATGAAACAATAAAATTTTAAGTTATTTACCCTTAACGTACCTATTGTTTTTCTTTTTTCTCAGATTGATATCGATTTCAACAAAATGTTTGAGACAAATTATAACACACTGGCTTGGAAGGAAAACTTTATTAGCATTTTTAAGCATCGATCGATGTAGACGATCTTGATAATGGTAATGTTTTAATCGAAAACAGTCAATAAGAACACAAAATCTAACTTATTATATATTTACTTTCTAGATTCCAAAAATACTTATTTAAAGATATTGTGGTGCCTACACTACATACTTTTCCAAACGCGAAAAGAAGTCCAAAATGAGGCAGATGGCAAGAGTTATTTAAGTTTTATTTATAAGATGTTATTTTGTCTTTGTATTGATAACATGTTGTCAATAAATAGATGCCAATTAATCATTCTCCTGATGTTAGTGCGTCATTAAATTATTGAATTTTTCTCATTAAATTGATGCCAATTAGTCATTTCTTTAATGTCAATGTATCATTGCATTGATGACAGTTTGTCATTGAATAAGTCCCTTCTTCGATGTAACTGAGCCATCGCAATGATGACATTTTTTTATTAAATTGACTCCGATTCGTCATTTATGTGATGCCGATGTGTCATCCCATTGATGACACAATTTAAGTTTTCGACCCTGATGACAATTTGGTTAAGTGATGTTAAGGCTGACATCACCGTGATGACAAGTGTCATGGGGTCAAAAACGAAGACACTTGTCATAGAACTGATATCAAAATACATTAGGGTTATGACGGTTTTTCTATCAGTGTAGAAAAGTATGTAGGGAAGTTTGAAAAGTGAATTATATAAATGATTTTATTTATATGGCATTTCTTTTCTTGCAACTCTCTAAATTTTAAAAGTGATCTTTAATGTAAATATTGTTTTTTTGACATCAAATCAAATCTCTTGTAAAAATCAGTCATTTTAAAATAACCATTTTTATGCTTAAAATTCTAGAAAGTTATTCAAAGGATCATAACTTAAATCAATTCTAGCAAATTTTAACAATTTGTTGTTGTTACTTAATTAAAGTTTCATTTATGCATTAAAAAAAAAAAAACACTCAACACTAAATTAGAAAAAATAAAATTACATTAATAATGAAATAGAAAGCAACACAAGTTGCCAAATAAACAATTATTTAATGTCAATATATTTGTATATGGCTTTTGTCGGTAGATGCGTAATAACATAGAAAATTGTAGGATATTAAGTATTTAACTGCACGCAAAACACGTGTAACAAACCAAAGTAAATAATTATGACACGGTAGAAGAGAACAGAGGATAAAAGGTTGAATAAATAATAAAGTAAATGTTTTGGAAATTAATAAAATGAAAAAATATATCATTCATTCTTTTAAAGAACACTAAACAATTGTAACTATATTACCTCTTCCAATTAACTATATATATTAAAAACGTGTGATTAGTATCTATAATAAATCCCTTTCTGCTCTTTAGTAAAAAGGACCCTAAATCAGCGTTTTGGCCACCGCTCGCCTGTGGAGCCTGTTCCAATTTAAAAAAAATCGTCAATAAAATACATGTTTAAATAATATTCATTTTTGATACAAACGCATATTTAAGATGCATTTTCGAAATTTTTCTTCGCTTTCAAAATTGTTTAAACATGCATCAATCAAAAACTTTATATTTTTCCCGATAAAATTAAGTACCGCATTTTCTGTGACGCAAATTGCATCTAATTTTCTCGATTTTTTGAAAAAAACATAATATTTCCTTACAATTTTTATATAATTTTTATTAAAAATAAAAATTATGTTTTTCGACCTTTAATTGTGCAATGAAAATGAAACAACACGTTTTCAATTTATTTTTTGATCAATGGTGATAATCTTTAACTTCGAGCTCATATACTAGTTCTCATGTAGTGAGTAAACTAGTTTATATGAACACTCACAAAATTTTTTCCGTAAAGACTACTGAATACACACATTGAATTAACTGAAAATCAGTTAAAAACAGGACTTCTTACTTTTCGTTTAAAACAATTGTATTTTTTAGTTTATTTTCAACTGTTGAATATGAATTGACAATCCAAAACAATAGATTTTTTTCGTTTATTTCAATACTCAATGTAATATAACAACTTTTTATTGTGAATAGAAAATTTTAACTGAATATTTTAACTATTACGGAAAGTCCGTTTTTTGTTTATTTATTTTTTTGTGGAATAACAGACAGAACGTTAAAAAATATATTTCTTTGGTAATTTAACTGTATATTCTATTGAAACAACTTTACCGATTAAACTTTTAAATAACTGTTGATTTTTTATGAAAACGTTCTTGTGAGTGAATGTTTGATGTTTGGCATGGGATTGTTATCTCTTTTAAAACGTGTTCTGATGATGGGAACCTACAAAATTCCCCAAATAGATCTATCAACACATTCCTGAGAGGGTCAAAGACTAAATTTGAAATCAAAAACTCTTTGGATTATTTGTTAGGACAATATCCTAATAAAGAAATATAGAGTATGGCCTCGAACTTGAATAATTTTCATTTTCATTTTGTTTTTTATAATTTGAAATTTTTATATTTTCCACAGTTAAACAGTTTAAAATTTTGAACAAACAATACAAACAGATGATCTATTGATGTTAATCTAATTGAATAAAATTAAGTTCCGCATTTTCTGTGACGCGAATTGCATCTAATTTTCTCGATTTTTTGCAAAAAAAAACATATTGTTTCCTTACAATTTAGTTTTTTATAATTTGAAATTTTTCTATTTTCCACAGGTTTTAAACAGTTTAAAATTCAGAACAAACTATACAAAAGGATGATTTATTGACGTTAATCGAATCGAATGCGAATTGAATCAGATAATCCGATAACAAATTTCGAATATAGAGCACTTCAAAATTACATACTTTTGGGATATACTTTTGGGGTTTTATTTTTTTTATTTAAACCGCGAAAAAGTTGTGAGTTTCTGAAAATTTCAAAACCTCAATATGGAGACATGCTATGTTAATCAAATTTGAAGATCCTCGGTCAATTCCTATTTGATCGTAAAAACCAATATTTCTCAAAGAACTCGTGATATATAAAAGCTCTAATTTTAGGTGACTAGAACTGAACTTTGCTCTATAAAAAAAAAAAATATGATATTTAAATATACATTTAAGTTTTATTAATACAAAGTTCTAAGAATTAATTTGTTAAACGAGAAATGCCAATTAAAGTTTGTTATATTGACTGAAGGTTGTATTAAAAATAACACAAAATAAATAATAAATGTTGCAATAGTTTAATAACCTTCCTTCACTATTTTAACCTGTTAATTGACAGTGAAGCTTTAAACTTGTGGGGCTCAAAAAACTAAAATTCAACTTTTTTACAGTTTGTGAATATACTAGACGGCTAGTTCAAAAATTATTTTAACAGCTAGCTGGTTAATAAACTGTATATTGACCCAAAAAGCAAACAAACGAGTGTTTATAATGATTAAAATCGAATATCAAATACATGAAATGGTGGCAGGGATGATACAAGTCTAAAATTAATTTAACTGAGCATGCGCAACAATTAAATTAACTAACACTAGTTTGCATTATTATTTTGTAGAAAACTATATGGTTGATTTTAAAATATACTAGACTAGAGATTTACTTTTTAACCCTATAATGGACGAGGCTGCCTTTAGTTATGATTAAAGGCACCAGTATAAAGTTAACTTTTTACGCTTTATTTTTATAATTTTAAATTCCTAATGAAAGAGTATAATTTTTATGATAGAAGATAAATTACACTGTGCTACAATGAAAATATACATAAAAAGGATCTAGTGTAGGTTGTAGGTATCTTTATGTAGATCCTCTATCAATCGTTAGTTTGTTGAATACTCTTACCAAATCTGAAGTAAAGTTTAGTAACGTCATAAAGCTTGTTAGGAAAAGACCCTAGCCACGTGTTTGATTACTAAAAAGAAAATAATGAAGCAAAATTAAAGCTATGCCTATTCTGGAGGCTTTAGCTTTTCTAAAACTTCGGGTCCTGATGAGATCTTTAGCCAGCTCAAAATATTAGTATCAACCTAGCTAATATGTTTGATTTGCTTTATTTTTGTAAATATACGGATGTTGATAGCTCGTTATAAATTAAATATAACATTAAAATTATCTAGATGTATATAAAAACAAAAAACTAAAAAAACTGTATGAAAGGCTATCGAAACATGAAGACGTTTCAATGTGAAACTTTGCACGCAGATTTAAAGTGTAGTCAGCCTAACCCTGTTCATAGTTCCTCTTAATTCATAACACCTTGAAAAACAAGGGGCATCTAAAGTCCAAGACTTTAGATCATATTTTTTTTTTGGTTCAAAATTTAAAAATAGCTGTTATTATTGGTCGGTTGGCGTCAAACATGAAATATAGTTTCTTTCTTTTTTACAATTGAACGGCTTATTGTAAAAACTTGATAAGCCACATTTAATTTGAGGTTAGTTTTCGCCCCCCTAAAAAGTGAGTAAATTTAGGAAATATGGCTATTACTGAACTTTTATACTCTATATCCGTGTAACAAATGTTTAAGCCAGGCTTCATTCAAAATTTAATCAAAGGATGTCTAGAAAACAGCGAAAACTAGAAAATTGTAAATGTGGCTTATCAAGTTTTTACAATAAGCCCTTCAATTTTTAAATAAATTTAATTCCTTTGAAATTTTTATACGAAATGCAAAAAAAAACCTGGATTTGGTAAGCAGTAACTACATTTGTATGCTTTCAAAATAGCGGTTCACCGCCTTGCATACTCTAAAGCAATTAGGGAAGGCATTCTGTCGTGCTTCACAGAATGCCTTCTTTGAAGCAGTGAATAATGCTTACAATGAAGCAATAAAGAATGCATACAATAAAGCATTAATGTTGTCAACATACAAAAAAGCGCTTCTTATTGCCTAAGAAGGCATGCATTTATTGCTTCTAAGAGCACATGAAAGAAGCGCTTTTCACATGCTTAAAAGAGACATACCAAGAGGGACATCACATCATGCCTCCTGGATTTACTTTGGAAGTGCTTCGTAATTAAATAATGCCTTCCGGAAGCGCTTCTGGGTAATCACTATCTTTTGCTGGGAACCTTTAAATAAGCTTGGCTAATTTGCTATATTCATTTACTTTTATATTTCATTTAGTTTTATATTTCAGCGGAGTTAACTAAAAAAACGTCAAAAACGGTATTTTTAGCGCTATCAATATTTTATACAATTTGATTAGCTTTCTAACAATATACAGTACGTATAGATTTGATCAGTAAAACCCTGAGTTTATGGTACTCGTATGTAATCTGAGCGAGGGCTAATATCGCTAGTTTTACAATTAAACACGCCCACTAAAAATATTTACTCTTAGTTCGAAAACAAACTTAAATATTTTGTAAACTAGTGTAATTAATATTTTTCTTTGATCAATCTTATTTAAAGTATGTTTTTGCCAAATTTTGTTTAATGGAATTTTAAGGGCTTTGGAATATATTTTTATATATTTTACTGTTTAGTTTGCAAATTTTTGTGAAATATATTTTGTTATTTTTACTATTGTTGTCTTCAAGGTTTGTTTGTATAATTTTGAAGTGTTTGTTGTCTTTGTTGGCAGAAACATTTTGCAGTTAACATACATATTTAAAGCCGGTACACGTGCTGAACTTTATATGGTTATTAGCAGAGCAGCGACTTTTAAGCACCAAAAAATCTAAAATATTCGCCTAAATATGCAGTAAGAAAATTACAAATATGTAGTAAAATATGCACTAAGCGGCGAAAAATATGCACAAAAACTAAATAATATGCAATCAAAACAAATAAGCACATAAAATGCGCTTTAAAATGGAAAATATACAAAAATATGCAATAAACATATGCATTGATAAGCAAAATGTGCAAAAATATGCAATTATAATATAATATGCAAATATATGTTAGAAATAATCGATGCCATTTTGTTTAAAGTTCTGTGTTTCTCAAAAAGTATTTGACCAACATCAATTTTTGGCTATTGACAGCAAACATGCATTTGAATGAAAGTCGATGCTCTGGTTATTAAGCAATAAATTATATATGCATGAAATTATTATAACTCCTACTATTCGTTATCTTAACCATGGTGGTAAAAAAGTTGGAGTTAATTTATTTTTTAAAAATGTGGCAGTAAAAATAAGGTCTGTTTCATATTTATAACCCATGTATGAAATTAGACTTTGCAGCTATATAAAATTTAAACTAATCAAGTTACCTAAAGTTTTTTAATTGGAATAAATTGCCAGAATGTCAGATATTAAAATATTTGTTTGTCATAAATCAATTGTGTAATGTTGGTAGCGATATTGAGTATTCTCTGAAGGCTTTTTTCCTCGAGTTTCATAATTTTAACATAGGTGAGATTTTTTTGATTTTCAAAAAAAATCCACCATTTTTAGCGACTTTTTTAAAATCAGTATTTATTAGTAAAATGCCAAAAGTAATCGAACTTTCTGATTTGGTAAAGGAACAAATTTTGGCTTTTATACCCAAAAACTATCAATTTCCAAGAGTTCGTGATTAATTGGCCGAAGGGTAATCGTCATATTTTGAATGATAAGAAAAATTATGGATCAAAGAAGAGAAGTGGAAGAAAATGCAAGTTGTTGAATCGCGATGCACGCAGGATTTAAAACGCAGCAAGTCATTTTACACAAAAGCAGCAGACAGCTCAGTGCCCTAGTTTGCCCAGCAGTGAGTAAATCAACTGCATGGAGAGTTCTAAATGCATCCGAAAATATTGTGCAAATTAAAATGAACGTAGTTCAAACGTATGGAATTCCCCAATTTGAAACACAATAGACCACAAATTTTAACGCGATATCCTTTTTTTCATAAATTAATAATTTATTTCACTCAAGGTAATATTTTCGGACGAGAAAAAATGGAATTTGGATGGACCTGAGGGAATTACCCACTATTGGCGCGATCTAAGTAAATAAAATCGATACTTCCCACGTAGCAATTTTGGTGGCGGTAATTTCATGATGCGGGCTGCGTTTATTCAGCAGGTACGCTGTAAATTCAGTTCACATCATCAAGAATGAATAGTTCTGATTATACTGCAGTAATGCTATACAGTTTGGTGCCATTTTAAGGAGACCATCCCAATGGAAACAGGATTTTTATGGCAGACAATGCAAGAATTCATACCAGCAACGAAACTAAAATGTGGTTTCTCGAATGAAACATTCCACTTCTTGACTGGCCGACAGGCTCACCAGATCTGAACTACTTACGAAACCTATTGGTTCGTAAGGTTTACGCTAATTTGATGCAAAATCGGCTATTTTACCAGAATGGTCAAATTTGGACTTAAACTTATTACAAAACTTTATCAGTTCTATGCATAAAAATGAATGTTGGTCAAATTGATTATTAAAAAGTTAAAAATTGGCTCTTTCTTTAAAAAATCTTCACCTGGGTTATAAATATGTAACTCAGAGAATAATAGCGTTTTTGAAAAAATTCTTTTTCGCGACATAGTTCTAAGTTTCGAGATTTTGTAGCCAATAAAACAAACAATTATTACGAGCTGTCAAAGTTAAAATAACTGGATTAGTTTAAATTTTATAGAGCTGTAAAGTATAATTTTAAACATGGCTTATATATGTATATAAAGTAGACCTTATATTAGCAAAAAACTATTAATTTAACAGATTTAAAATAAAATCACTAAAGTTAAACTTAAGTAAAACAAATTATACACTGATAGAATTTTGTTCATTGTATTAATGAATTCCTTCATTAGTACAATGAATTTTTCATTAAAAAGTCCCCAAAGAAAGTTTCATTGGCTCAATGAAATATTTTTCATTAATCAAATAATAATTGAAAAAAATATTTTTTTTCTTGTTTCATATTTATTTTCTGTTAATTTTTTCTTTTTTATTATCTTATATTTATTTTTCCGTTTTTTTTTATCTCCCTGAACACGACTTGAACCCGCAACCATCACCATACAAACAGCACCGCCTTACCAATTCACCTAAATTACAAAACCAAAAGGATGTGCTTATTTAGACTTTTGTAGGAAAATATTTTTTTTCAATAGTTGAAGCGTCTACAGTGGAAATTTTATGGAACTTATTGTTTGCTGTACAAAAAATATTTATGTAAAAATGATTGCATATTTTAAGGATCAAACAAATACAGTTAATGAAAATTTCATTCAGTCAATGAATTTTTCATTAATTTAAGGAAAATGTTTCATTCAACCAATGAATCCAAGTTAATGAAAGACATTAATTAATAGTATGAAGGAAAATCCTATCAGTGTAGTAGTTAAATTCTACTAGTAAAGTAGTCAAACTTATGTGTTATTTATAGTGACAATATATTCTAAACCGTACACTGTGCACAAATTGTTGACTATCAAAAAAAAGTATGCTAACTCTGTTCCATATTATGGTATACATTTCTATGAATTCGTTAAGATTATGGAGGGTTCTAAAAAAATTTATATTCTTATGCACAACTAAGGACAATATACTAATTAATTATGCATAAACAGTTTTGCGATTTCTGTAATCGTCAATGTTGATGATTATTTGAATAATTAGTTATTCCTGGGAAAACAATTTTTTTTTTTAATTTTTATAATGAGAAATGTTTTACGAGTCTTAAGGAGTAAATTTCCTGTTTCTTATAAAAACAAATTAATCTGTATTCAACATTATAATGCAAAGCCACATGCGAAAAGAAGCTACAAAATTTTGGTACACTCAAAAGCCCGTATATACACTCATAATAATCTATAGGTAAAATACACGAAAACCGTTGTTCATTTTACGAAAGTTTTGGTTATTTTGACATTACGAAAAAATTTGTAGAATATACAAATCACATTTCGTAAAGTTTTGTAAAAACTTTTTTTTAAATAAAAATGTGGTGCATACCTTACGGGTTTATTTTAAAATTAAAAAAAAAAAAAAAAATGTAATGGTGCCACACCAGAATCGAACTCACGATTTCAGTGACGTCCTGCTGTGTTGAAGTAGACCCCTCTACCATTTGCACCAAAGTAGCTGATACAATACAACAAACTAAAAAGGAACTTAAGTCGAAAAAATTATGAAATTTTTATGAAAACTAGAAAAATATGCTACAAATATTTAATAAAAAGGTAAAATGGCAATTAAATATTTTTATTATGTTTATTGAACTAAATAAAATAATATAATTTTTTTTATAAATATATCAAATAATATATTAAAAAACAAAATAAAAAAATAATAAAATAATAACAATAAAAAACTTAAATAACAATTTCAAACTAATTGCATTTTATTATTAAATATTTTATCTTTTTAAATATTTGTTTTATTGAATTTCATACTAAACCCGGCAAATAAAGTGGAAATAGTGTTTTCGGGTCCTCTTTAACTTGTTTTATGATCCTCTTTATTAAACAAAATACAAAATATCCATTTATATCAAAACACAAAAATAGTAATAATGAAATAAAAAAATAAAATATAGAAATTTAAAAAACATTAATAAACTAAAAAAATATAACAACTAAAAAAAAAAAAAAAAAAAATTTGTCCTGGCCAGGAGTTGAACTTGCATCCTTCTGACGGCAAATCCGACCTCTAACCACATCAACATCCATATGTAATATTTGTAACATTACAAATTTTTGTACAATGTACTAAAAAATATTACGAAATCATGTTTGTATTTTTTACGAAATTTGTAAATTTATATAATTTGTTTTATACAAAAGTTTTGTAATATAAACAAAATGTTTGTACATTCTACGAAAAAAAATTTACGAAAAATATATTTGTATTTTTAAGCATGGATTATTATGAGTGTATAATTGAAAATTCAGCTACGACAACAAAAAAGTGTACCTGAATTTTACGCCACCAGAATTTTCAATAAAGTTGAGAATCGTATTCTGCTGAGCCAAGGTGGCCAAAATTTTATCTAAAAAAGTTAGTTAAAAATTTTAAGGAATTTGACTGTTGATAGTTACCAGGTAATAAGCTAAGAATTTAACTAAATCAACAGAATTTTTAAGCTAAACCAACAGAAAATTTCTGCTTAAATGGTCTCTCTGGATCGGAAATATAAGTGGATAATAAAGACTACGGAAAATATATGTACGGAGTAAGGATTTTTTTGTATCCACTTTGCTCTTTCTCGCTTAGTTTCCAAGATATAACTTATTTTGCGATTATATAAAAAAAAATTATGAGAAAATAACGCCATCTACAAGTGAGACTGATAGCAGAGACACAACAAAATGATGTTTTAGAAAACAATTGTGGTTTAAATTAACTGGCAAATCTGTAAATTTGAGAATCACCAAATACGAAATATTATGGTGAAAATTTAATTCAAATACGGTTGAATTTGTTGCTGTGGTGAAATAAGATAACTAATAAATTTAGCTAAATAACAGATATTAATGTAAGCAACAGAAAAAATTAGTTCAACTGTATTAGAACCCGTTTAAAAGACTTGTGTACTAACTTTTTTTATGAGTGTATCAAAAGCTGACATGGGCTGCGTCAATTACAATTCACAATCTTTCACTATTTGTCATATATTTGTCATAAACGTTTTATAAAAGAATTACAAGTAGGAATTAATTGGATTAAAATAAAACGTACTGATCTCTAAAACATTTAAAATTTTTTAATTAAAAAACTCATTAGATAAAATTCCATCAAATTATATATAATTTGATCATATTCGATAAACCCATTTTTCGAATCAAACTATATGAGATTAGATTCCATTAGATATCATGAGATCAGCGTATGTATTCCATTTTTCGGATCAGATGAGATGTGATGTTTAGTTATATGTGATATTATATATGATTATATCGGAACGTTTTTCGTAGAAATATTTAATTAATAATTTTGGACCTATGCTCACGCTTCCTTGGAAAGTTTTAAATTTTGCCAATACCAGACATGGGACATACTACCAATATTTGTTTATTTAATTACAGACCAATTACTTTTGTACGTCTAATTACATGTAATTGGGTGTAATTGAGTAATTTCCCTATAATTAAATACCCAGATGTCATTACTAATCCACATGTTTGGTATATAAATTTACAAATTTGTGGGCTTAAACGCTTTCCTATGTTTTAGCCCACAAGTGTGTGCGTAGGTCTGAAATTATTAATGATATTGAAAAATTTCTCAAGTCAATGATTGTGAAATGTAATTGACGCGCGCCGCCCATGACTGATCAAAATTTCTAAAAATTAATGGAACATCAAGTTTAAAAATCAGCAGCCAAGTAGTCCAAATTTTAAAGTACTAGATTTTGAATTTTTCAATTCGATCCAGTCTCTTCAAGATCAAGCATCACCAAAAATTATTGATGATTTGATTGAATGCGTTGAAAATGCATTTAATGAATTAAGTTCAGAAAAATTTGGAAATTTTGTTTTTACTTTGTAACCTTGTTTAAAGTCAACAATAGCCGCAATTGGTGGTAATAATTAAAAAATTCCGCACGTTAAAAAAGGAAAGCCTTCGCCCAAAATGGTATTTTACCAGTTTCTATATTGTGCAGTAAGGATGCAGTTGCGAGCCAAAATATTGTTAATTAATATTATTATTTGTTAGTTTACTTGCCATTTATTGTTTGTTACTTTATTTGTTATTTATTGCAGTTTAAAAATACTAACATTTATTTTTAATAAGTTTGATATAATTTTTATTAAAAATAAAAATTATGTTTTTTTCGACCTTTAATTGTGCAATGAAAATGAAAATTATTCAAGTTCGAGGCCATACTCTATATTTCTTTATTAGGATATTGTCCTAACAAATAATCTATAGAGTTTTTTGTTTTCAAATTTATTATTTGACCCTTTCATGAATGTGTTGATAGATCTATTTTGGGAACATCATCAGAACACGTTTTGAAAGCGGTAACAATCACATGCCAAACATCAAACATTCATATAAACTAGTTTACTCACTACATGAGAACTAATATATGAGTTTGAAATTAAAGATTATAACCATTGATCAAAAAATAAATTGAAAAATTGTTTGTTATGTGCAAGGTCCACCTCTGGTGGATATTCACTACACGTTTTTTGTTTTTCTCTCCTTTTTATATTTTTTTTAAATAAAATGTACACCATATTATACAATACTTAGGAACAGAGGTTGTATTTAAAAAATGGCCTAATATTAAGCGGCTAAGATTCGAATTTTTGTTTTATTATGATTCACTCTAATTTACGAACTAAAAATGTTCTTTTGGCTAGAACTTTATTTTAGTAAATAAATTTTAAATCAAATCATATTTTGTTTCTTCATTGAAAAACATTAGTTGTGCTTTATTTAATGAAAAAATAAATAACATTTATGTCAAGGCACTTACTTTATTTGCTCTTCAAATTAAAATTTTTATAACACAATAAAATAAACGCTCACCGTTTTTTAACAATTAACGTTTTTAGTTTTTTTTTTATTTCATAAAATGTTTGCAATATGCAAATTACATTATAAAAGTGTAATAAACTGTTGCCGTGCTGTCTGCATTGTAAAATTTAAATTAAATTCAAATATTGTTTAGTTAAAGAATGATAGTATAAATAGTTAACCCTATAGTGATACTACTTATGTTTGCGATTACATTTTTGTATATATTTTATGAGATTATGAGATCACCATTGGAATTTACCTAATTAAAGTTTTAATTAATGTAATGAAATTTTGTTAACATTATGAAAAGTTTTCTAACAAGGGAGTTATAACGACCCGTACCGGCAGATCTTAATGAACTTCGGATATTCCAGCAAACAATAATGCTTAACCAGAAGCAGTTCCGGAAGGCATTCTTTAATTACCTAGATCTTCCAAAGGAAATACAGAAGGCATGATTTTGGTCGCAATGTCCCACTTGACATATGAAAAGCGCTTCTTTCATGTGCTCTAAGAAGCAATAAATTCATGCTTTTGTAGCCAATAAAAAGTGATTTTTTTAAGTGTTGAAAAATTCATTGTATGCATTCTTTACTGCTTCATTGTATGCATTACTCACTGCTTCAAAGAAGTTATTTAGGGAAGCACAACAAAATGCCTTCCCTAATTACTTTATCGTATGCAAGGTGGTTAAGCGCCATTTTGGAAGCATACCAATGTAGTTACTGTTTACGAAATCGAGATTATTTTTTGCTGGGACGTTGTAAAGAATATAAATTTAAGGGACCCGTGTTTTTTTTAGCTGCTTAATCTCATGTTTAGGCTTTACTAAGTGGGGTCAAATATGACCCCATTTTATTTTTTGTCGGTTTATTTCGTTCTATTAAAAGTAATTATAGACAAATTTGGTATCAAATGAAAGGTTTTTTGAGGAAACATTCACTGTTGTACAAAATATTCCAAATGATTTCCAAATATTTTCGTTATTCAAAAAAATGTTTTTTGAGTAACATTAAATATGGGGTTTTTTAAACAATGTTAGTTGTAAAGGGTGATTTTATAGAGGTATAGAATTTTGAAATGCAATAAAACAAAGATGATTTTTTTAAATTGACATGAAATTCCACAGAAATTACTCTAGCGGCATTAAATCGCACGATTTTGGAAGCCAATTTACGGGTCTGAAACGTGTAACTATGCGGTTACCAAACGTTTCCTTCAATATATCAATTGTGGCACGAGCTGTGTGACATGTTGCGCCGTCTTGTTGAAACCACAGCTCCTGCACATCATAGTTGTTCAATTGATGAACGAAAAAGTCAGTAATCATGGCTCTATAACGGTCAGCATTGACTGTAACATTCTGACCAGCATTGTTTTTAAAGAAGTACGGGCCAATGATTCCACCAGCCCATAAAGCACACCAAACAGTCAGTTTTTCTGGATGTAACGGTGTCTCAACATACACTTGAGGATTATCATCACTCCAAATATGGCAGTTTTGTTTATTGACGTATCCATTTAACCAAAAGTGAGCTTCATCGCTAAGCAAAATTCGCAAACTTCGTGCGCGATACGTATTTCGAAAAGAACCATTATTTTCAAAAAAAAATTGCACAATTTGGAAACGTTGTTCAGGCCTCAGTCTATTCATGTTGAAATGCCAAACTAAACTAAACATAAAGGGTCCGCCATCTAACGTTTTTTTTTTCCAACTAGTGCTTATTTCGTGAATGGTAACACTTAGCTCATGTCTGATTTGACAGATAATTAGTTTTATCCTTCCGCTGAACGAATATGGTTGTGTATACGCTTGAACAACGCTGGGAAATATTGCGACATTACTTTGAAAATCATGGTATGGTTGCAGAATGTGTGCGAAAATTGCGTACGGATTTTGGAAGAAGAGAAGCACCGTCAGCTCCGTATGTTCGTTATCTTAGCGGGTATGTAAACAAGCAAAATTGTCGCATTTGGGGCACAGAAAACCCGCACGCATACATTGAAAAGCCAATACACCCAAAACGAGTCACTGTTTGGTGCGGATTTTGGTCCAGAGGCATAATTGGGCCATTTTTCTTCGAAAATGAGCAAGGAGTGGCCGTTACAGTCAATGGCGATCGTTATCGGGCCATGTTGAACGAATTTTTGTTCACAAAAATTGAAGAGGAGGATATTGGCAACATTTGGTTTCAACAGGACGGCGCTACGTGCCACACAGCCGAAGCTACTCTCGATGTTTTGCGCCCTGTTTTTGAAGATCACATTATCAGCCTCAGAGCTGATGTCGTTTGGCCACCTCGGAGCTGCGATTTGACACCGTTGGACTATTATTTGTGGGGTGCCGTCAAAGATAAGGGTTACGCCAACAAGCCAGAGACAATTGACGCTTTAAAGGACAATATTCGTGAAGCCATTGGTGAAATACAGCTGCACACAATCGATAATGTGCTTAAAAATTGGACCGATCGTGTAGGCTACTGCATGGCCAGCCGAGGCAGCCATTTGAATGAAATTATTTTCCATTATTAACCGGAAGGATTGTACTTTCAAATTAAAAAAGAAATTTGAGAAAATATTCAGTAGTTTTTTTTTATAGCATTTTCAAAAAAACAAGTTATTTGACGGACCCTTTAAACAGACAGACAAAATAGCCACCAGTTAAAAAAGTGTTGCCAACTTAAAGTTGTATACCTGTATAAAAGACACCCTTTATTAAGCTAAAAAATATTGCATAGCAATGCATATTTAATTTAATCCAGGGATTGTCTGAGCTTTTTCGCATTTTCGAAACCGTTCGATTTTTATGCGACTGCTCCCGAAGAGCCCTTTTCCCCTATATTTCAAATAATTCACAAATGTGGCAACTCTGGGTCCACTATATAGGCAATATTGGTATCAAAATGTTTCTTTTCCAGAGTACTTTAACCATACCAAAAAAAGAATAACTTTTCTTTTTAACACTTAAACATGAGATTGGGCAGCTAAAATATATGTGTTTCTTTTTTTTTGCTCCTTTACAACATAGCCAAAGTTCATTAAAATCTGCGAGTTCGGGTCAGGATACATCCTAGTGAAATTGTAAAGTAAACCTCTTTATTTAAATTATACTTAAATTAAATTTTCCATACACATAGAGAATAAGTTAGTTGAAAATCGTTTGAAAATATAAAAAATCATTTGTCTAACAACAAATTTTATACCAATTACTTACTTTTTTTTAGTTAAAAAAGTTAAAGTAATCTTATTATAAATAATTGGTTAAACCAACCAATACCAAAAACTTAATTGTGGTAAAGATCGGTAGACCCAACCGTTACAAAAACTTTAAATTGGTACTTGAAACTACCAATGTGTGTGTAGTAGCAAAATATTTTCCATAAACACTGATTAATAAAATGTCAATAAAATATAAATAATTTTTTGTATAAAAAAGCAAAAATAAAAAGAAATAGGGCAAATGCTAACAAAATCAAGAAAAGGGTAGAAAAGTCATGGTTCGGGTAAGTTATTTTACTTTTTCTAAGAAACATTTAACTAAATTATTATGATATTTAAAATAAAATAAATACTATATTATAAAATACCGTTACCGAAATAATTGAAAAAGCGTTCTCCGTAAAATACCGTTACCGAAATTATTTGACAGGATAAAAAAATCGCTGTTAAGAGAAAGTTGATCGTAAACTAGCTTAAAATATCGTAGTTCATTGACATAACCTAAATAACTAAAATAATGTTACCCTTAAAATACCGTTAACGTAATAACTGTGAAACCATTATCCTTAAAATAACATTATCAAAATAACTAAAATACCGTTACCGCTTAAATGTCATTGCCGAAATAAGTAAAATACCGTTAGCGCTAAAAAACCGATGCCAAAATAACTAAAATATCGTTATCCTTAAAATACCGTTACCGAAATAAATGAAAATAGCGTTACCCTTAAATATACCAGCATGTATTTTTGACAAAATATGAAATTTGCTTTTGATTAGTAAATTTATTTGTAATTTTCATCAACTTAAGAAGAAATTAAAATTAAGAAAACTGTCTTCTACTTTTTTAAAAGTTAAAATAAATCTTCAATAAACTTAATCCAAATAAAATTTTATTTATTTTTCAAAAGCGAAATTGAACTTAATTCGCGATAAATTTTAAAAGCGTCTAACAAAGCTCTTTTTTTAAGAAAAGTTAAATTGAATTCTATAAATCGTAATTTTAGTTCGGTGCGAACTTAATTTTAGTTCAAATTCTTGTTGTTAGTATAAAATTAGTTGCAAATTGAAGTTATATTTCAAAAGGTAAAGAAATACATTTAAAATAAACTTTTTTAAACAAATTCCAAAAAGTTTGTTATTTTTAACTCTCAAAAAATAGCTTCAACGCTTTATATTTTTAAATATATTTAATTATAAAAATAAACGTTATTTAAAATTTCCAGGAAATTATTTAAAATTTTTTAACACATTCACTTAGGGATTTTTAACACATTTTTTAAGACTCCAAATACAAATTATTTTTTAACCCAATACACCACACTGTACTCATATGGGGACAGCGATATTTTGTGCTGTCAAAAATATTTTATAGTTTTTATGGATTACCGAGATTATAATTAACAAAATAATGTAAAAATGGTTTTGCCACTATTTTTCGGAAGTTTTTTTTTTAAACATTATATTATATAATTTTTCTTTATGAACGTGTACTGTAAATGAGCTGATTACAATATTTTTTAAATAAATATTTTTAGCAGAAACATAAATCAAAAGTTTTGATATGTACACTGAATAAAATTCTGCTTTAAAAATATATAGTTGTTTGGGTTGTAATACAGTTTCTTTATTTTTAATGTAAATGTCAGTCATTTGTATATCAAATTAAATTTTTTACTAACCTTGTACTTCATTTAAAAAAACAAACCACATTAAATGACTGTTTTATGATTTTACATTCATTTGTAACAGTAGTTTTTTGTTATTTAAAAAAATAAAAAAAAAAATAATTGAAGGGCTTAGTGCAAAAACATGATAAGCTACACGTTTTCAAAAAATGATTTTATGTGTTCATTGCATTACCTAACGTGGTATCAATATTCACTTAAATGATTTCAGCTATATTCCAAATGCTTTCAGATCTAGAGCAAATGTTACTTTTTACAATTCGACTATATTTCAATATTTTTTTACGCAAGAACATGATATGCCACACCAATAAGATACACATTCCTTGAAAAATTCTAAATAAATTTTCTGTAAAAACTTGATAAGCCACATTAAATTATTAAAATGTTTTTACTGTCTTCTAGTCTCCCAGCGAGGAACATGTAAAAGAAGCCATATCTTTGCACTTACAACAAGTATATTTATCACGAAAATCTGTCAAATCAGATATCTATTCTTTAAAATAAAAATATTCTAAATAAAATTTCTGCAACAACGCAAGTGTATATATCATGAAAATCCTTAAAAAAAAAAATAATTTAAAATTAAATAATTCCAAATAAAATTTGTGCAAAAACTTGATAAGCCACAATGACGTAATAAAATGGTTTTTACACTCTTCTAGACTTCCACCGACGGATATGTAATAGAAGGCACATACTGTCACTTATTACAAGCATTTATAGCTCGAACATCTTGCTTAACACCTGCCTAGGAGTCATTGAAAAACAGTTCTTTAAAATCAATGTGGCTTATCATGTTTTTGCAGAAATTTTATTTAAGATTTTCTTATTTTTAAGAAAAAGTCGCTGTTTTTGGACTTTTATATTCTAGATACTTGTAATAAGTGCCAAGAGGTGTATTCTACTACATGTCCATCGCTTTAAGATTATAAGGCAGTGAAACCCATTTTTCTTAAATACACGTGGCTCATCAAGTTGTTGCAGAAATTCTCTTTAAGATTTTTTTATTTTGAGAAAATAGTTGCTATTTTGCAGGATTTTCAAGCAACAGATACTTGTAATAAGTGCTACAATATCTTGGCATTTATTACAAGTTTCTACACCACTAAATGCCTGAAATACAGATATAATTTCTTCAAAATTAAAAAATTCTAAATAAAATTTCTGCAAAAACTTGATAAGCCACATTGACTTAATAAAATGGTTTTTTCTGTTATAGTCTTCCGAAGAAGGTCATGTAATAGAAGACACATTTTGGCACTTTTTACAAGTATCAAGAAGGACAGTCTAATTTATTACCATTTTGCAGACTATGAACTTCTTTACTTATCTTTGTGCAATAACTTGATATGCCACACTTTTTGTGTAAAAAAGCAGTTTCCGATGGATTTCTATCATCCATGAACGGGTATGTGATGGGAGCCTTCCTTAAGCACCTATTATGTATGCTTACAGTTTGGTTTAGTTAAAGCCTTATTTTCTACACTGTTTTTAAACTTTGAAGGCGATTATTTCATTACTTTAATTTTGTGGCTTATCAAGTTTTTGCACTAAGCCCTTCAATTGTTTGTTTAATTTTTACTAACATGTGGCTCTTTTTTACTACAATTGTTAGTCATTTTTTGATCATTAAAAAACAAATGACAATGTTAGTTGAATGTACTGAAATGTAATCATTAAATATAAAAGATTCATTAACAAATTCATGAAATGTAATAGAAAAAGCACATACTTTTGCTGTTATAGTTATATACGATCAAATCCTAGTAAATACCACCGAATCTAATATAACTACAATATTGTAATTATGATCATATTTCTAACAAAATAACAACAAAATGTGTATAAAATGTAAAATAATAAAAACATTGAGTGTTTTTAGCAACAAATGTAATAATAAAGATGAAAAACTCGCAGTAAAATTATAAAATAAATATTGATGAGAGCTATTGTAAGCGATTATATAAGCACACATCCCATCACTAAGATATTTAAAATTATTTCATATCACTTCTGAACAATGTGCCCATTTGTGGACATAAACCCGCAGATACACATCAATGGATATTATAATTATTTTTCTTCATTTTGTATTTTAATTTCAGGTAATGTATTCAATAAACTAGTTTAAATCAGTTTTCCAATGCCAGATTTGATTTGAGCGTTAAAAGGTTAAAATAAGTTTAAAAAAAAATAAGGTACTAATTAATAAATAACACTTTTGTACCGAAAATTTATTAAATAAATAATAAAACAAATTACCAACTACATTTTTTTATGACAGCAGATTTCATTGTCGATTTAGCAAAAAATATTAATAAATATTTAATGAAAAATCACAATAAACATTTTATTAACGCAAAAATTGAAAATTTTCCTTAAACATATAAAGGTACTATTTTAAGGCCGTTTAAATACAGTCAACTGCAATTCCCGGTATAATTTTCCACTGATCAAAAATAAATAAAATTAAATATTATTTTTAGCTACAATTTATAACAAATTATGATTAATAAGTTATAGTAGTTAACAACCAATTCTTATCTGAGGTCTAAGTAAATATTTTAACATATCATCCATCTATTTCAAAAAAGTATTTAGTACAATTTCATTCATTGATTTGACTTTTTACGTATGTAATTTATTATATTGCGTGACATTTGTACAAAAGTATTATTAGTAGTTTTCCGCTAATAGTTTTTTTTTTCTTTTATGATAAAAATTATTATGATTAAATTGAAAAACGTGACATTATTTTAGACATCTCACATTGTCTTTGCAACAAAAATTTTTCCTCAGGGCAGGGACTCTAAAGCAATTGCAAATTTGTATAAATAATAATCAAATATTTTTTTCGAATAAAAAAATGTGTAGCAAAATAGCATCGCTTTGTTCATGCATATTTTATCATATATTGTAAAAAATGCATATTTTGTTAAAAATTCATATATTGTTGATAATGCATATAAAGATAAAAATGGATATTTTTTTTTTTTTTAAATGCATGTTTTTTGAAAATTGCATATTTTGTTAAAATTGCATATAGTTATTGTTTGAAATGCATATTTTAGTAAAAAAATTATATTTTAGCGTGTTATAATCGTACAATTATGTCATAATTTTACGCATTTTGGTAAAAGGCAAATTTTGCTTAAAATGCATATTTTGTAACAAAATTCATATTTTGTAACAAAATTCATATTTTGTCAAAAATGCATATTTTGTTCAAAATTAATATGTTGTTAAAAATTAAAATTTTCATATTAAGTTTAAAATTCGTGTTTTGCTTAAATGTATATTTTATTTAAATGCATTTTGTTAAAAATTAATATCTGACTAAAACTGCATATTCACCTAAAATGCATATTTTGTTAACAATGAATTTTGTAAAATATCATATAATTTGCATATTTTGATTGCATATTTAGGACATATTTTAATAATTGCATTGCATATTTGGCTATTTATTGCATATTTAAGTATATTTTTAAAAATATAAATACAATTTGATAAAAAATAATCTTAAGGAAGAATGTTAAAGCCCCAATAGTAAATGTGAATTCATTTTTAAACAAACGCTCTCGAGTAATAAACACATGAGTTATAAATTGGTAATTCATATTTTAGCATATTTTTGAATTTAAAGTTCAAATTTTTCAAATGCATATTTCTATTTAACTGTATATTTTGAGCACTAATTTTTTAAGTTTACGAGTACATGAAAGTCACTGCCCTGTTTGTTATATTAAAATATAGGGAATGAATTAATGTAGGTACATATTTAATGAATACTTTTCTTTATTTTCATATTCTGTAATTTTACAATGTAAATTTCATGCCACTGTTTATTGATAAAACATTTTATTAATTTATTTATTGATTTGTTTGTGATTTAAATTATGAGTGTAGAGCAAAAAATGGTTGTAAAACAAGAATATTTAAGAATCTAGTGATATCACGGAAATTGTTTGTACAGTAGACATAAGGAAGATATTCTAAGGGGAATATAAACAACTGTTAACCCAAAGAGCATAAAATGGGTCAGATTTTTAATTTCTTTTCGATGAAACTTTTTTTTTTAATAAATGCATTTGTGTTATGAAAATATTTTTTCGAATAGAATGATTTTTCGATAAGCTAACGAACAAAATAAAACATAAATTTTTTTTATGACTTAACATCTTAAATTTTATTTAAAAAAAAAAAACTTATATATTAATATCGTTTTTAGTAAGTATTTCTTAAAATGGACATAATGTTGGCAAACATTATTGTATGATGATGAGAAACTACGAACATTTATTCCTCTGCTAAAAATTAGTTCATCGATAGTATACAATTTTTAAAAATCTGTACGATCGGACCATGAATTATTCAAATAAACAAAGTCAAAAATATGCCAAAATGTATTCCGTTTGCACTCTCAACATACACTCAAAAAAAAAGTTTGTAAAGTCAGCAAAAATTTTTGCTAAGTCAGCAAAATTTGAGTCAGGAGGGTGCTAGCAAAAAAATTGCTAATGTCAGCAAAATCTTTTGCTGAAAATCAGCGAGCTGATTTTTAGCAACAAAATTAGTAGATTCAGCAAAAGTTTTGCTAACACTTAGTAGATTAGAAATAAAAAAGCTTTGGTAAAAACTAATAAATTTTTTGCTGAATTTTAGTAGACTGAAAAAAACGCAAAAAAATTGTAAAAAAATTGTAATTTAGTCAATATATTTGCTGAAAATCATAAAACATATTTTTGTGATTCTTTTAAAAATAATTTCCAATAATTACGAAATATAAAAATTTTCATTTTCCCACATTGACGACATGAATTAATTTAATATCTGAAAATATATAGAAATAAATATATATAACATAACAAAAATTTTCTTTCAACTACTTACATCAATGGTTGTCTAAATGATGCTTTCTTTTAAAGGACGCAACTGCCGAAGATAATTATAGAAACGAAACGAAAAAATAAACAAAAACAAACGAAACGAAAAAAAAACAACCCTTTTTTTGCAATAAGAAAAAGGAACCGTAAAAATCTACCTATGATGTGTCTCTTTGTCTTTCGCTTTACTCTGTCTACATGTCTGTATATGTTTGTTTGCAATTTTTAATCTATAAACATTTAGTTTAAATAAATAAATATTTTATTTTGTCTTTTATTTAAATAATAGACAATTATTTTCACAAGCCGGGGACAACGCAAAATTTAAGTTGTTTTAATCCTCAATTTTGTTTTATGTATGAAAAAGAGTTACAAAAACTTCCATGGTTGATTTTTTTATATGTCTTATAAGAGTTGTACTTTTTAGTATCATTTTCCTCTTCTCTACTACATCTTGACATGCCGCGACATCTACTTCATTCTGCGTATATCTTTCAATCTGGTTGTCGTCCACACTATTAATGTGCTTATCAGAACAATTTTTTTTTAGCAAAATTAATTATTAAAACATTAGTATATTAGTAAAGCATTAATATAAAACAGTTAAGTGCTGAATAAGTATAACAAAAATTTTAGCTGAAAACACGATTTTAGCAAAAAAAATTTTCTAAAAAATAGTATACCTGATTTACAAGACGTTTTACTAACTTTTCTACTAACTTATTTTTTTGAGTGTAAATACTGTCTAGTTTTTACTGAAATGCTCTACACTTATAAAAATAATAATGTTACGGTTGTCATATTACAATTTTGAAAATTGTTAAAAATCCCGATATTAAAAAAAAAAAATTACTAATCGGTTAACTTAAAAAAATTAATAGTACAGTGTTATTTTGACGTCATATAGGCAGTCGCAATTAATTCTAAATTAATATGCTTTTGACAAATTTAATTTAGAAAGGTTGAGGTTAAATAGAAGAATAAACGTTTTTCTCTAAAAATTATAAACACTATTAATTTTCAAATCTGACTGGACTAGTTTCTGCCTTTTTTTAATATTTGATATGTTTCTGAATCAAGATTTGTCCATAACATCCCAGCCAACACATTTTTGAGCGCTTAGAAATGATGGCTCATAAAAGACTCATAAATTAAATATTATTGACACTTATTTATGAGTATATTGTGTTTTAAAAATTTTGAAAATTTGTGAATTAGCACACAACTGAGAATACAATTTGTTCACGTGCATGTGTTTTTCAGTAAAATATTTCGCACACATAAATAATATGGCGCATGGTTAGACATTGTTAGGTAAAGATTTGTAGAAGTATATTTGTTTTCTCTTGTGCGTTTACTCAAAAAAGAAAGGAAACAGACATTGGGCATGAAAGGTTTAAATAAATAAAATAATAAGGTTTTCACCATCAATTCTATATATTTCGGACACGCTGATTTCAATAACGTACTTTATTTTTCGATGCATAATACAGTTTATTCGCAATATGACTTCAAGTTTGGCTCATCTTCATGCAGTTTTTTATACACAAAAATTTTCAAATGCAATCAACCTGATTTCTTTCTGTTAAAATCTAAGGACAATAACAGTAGTATAATTTATGATACATATTTGATTCTCGAAGCTTAAAATTAAACCCGATGTTAAGCGTATTTTAGATTTTCGTGAATTTGATCTCTAAGTAATCAATCGACACAATCAAATGTGCATGCAGTGGAAAGAGTCACTTAAGAAGAGGTATATCAGTAAGAAAAAAGTTATTTTCTTAAGATGTTTTTGATGCAAAATTAGCTATTTGTCAAAAATTGTATATGGCAGCATAGCATTCCAGGATGACCTCAAGAGCCAACTTTTAGTCTGATATACGAATGCTTTTCAAAACTATATGTGGAATTTTTCAGGCAAAAAAAATTTATATTTGCAAAAGCTTTCCTGACAAAAACATACGTTTTGATATATATTTGTCACAAAAGTTGTGTTTTTTTAGAAAAACTTTTGCAAATATAAATATTTTATTAAAAAGTTTTCTTTGATCTTTTAATTATTTATTTCCAAAATTTCGTCTCCATATTGGGTGACTTATCATTACATTGCATTGCATTATCATTATCATTACAAAACGCATTAACTATAAGACAGACATAGCAAATGTTGCACAAAATTACAGATATTTAGTTAATAGAAACTAAGATAAATAATTATTATGATATTAATATATGTATTTCAATATTCTAGTTAATATTTTAAATATTATTATAATTATTTTTGTTTTTTGTGATATTTTTATTTAATTTTGATTTCTGGGATACTTTTATTTTTTCATATTGACAGAAAATATTTTTGATTTCCCGACTTTTTTAAAAAAAATTGTTATATGTATATGTTTTTAATGATTAAACCAAGTTTTTCAAATTGTAATAATTGTTCCCTGAAGAAGTCACCCAATGTGGAGACGAAATATTGGAAATAAATAATTAATAAATAAATGATCTGAAGCTCGTTTAAACTAAGAAGAATATAAATATTTTTGATAAAATTTTTTATGCATATACCTTTCAAATGTATTTACATATTATACTAAAAGTTGGACTATGGGATAATCTCGGAAAGCTATGCTGCCACATAAAATGTTTGACAAATCTCTAATTTTGCATATGATGCAAAATAATAATACAATTATTTTCTTCTTGAGACAGCTCTCCATAATAGGCTCATTGCAAGTTTAGCGAAAAAATTAGCTAAAACTGTAAAAAGTGAGATAACCCGTTAACCAGGGGCTTTAATTTCAAGTTTTGTGAATCAAATACGTCCCTATATATGAGTTGGAATTATATTTCAAAAACTTTGTATTTAGAAACCTACATCGAAAATTAAAGTACGTCATTAAAATGAGCGTGCCTGAGATGTATAGAATTGTATTTTGGTATTTAAGACTTGGCTTACCATCCTTGTCAATTGTGTACTTTATATGAAATTGTATGCAATTGTTTGATAAAACCACAAATCACGTGAATTTGGTTTGGCAAAATAACATTTTATTACAATTTACAAGTTTGTTTAAATAATAAAAATTGCATGTTTGATAATCATTTAACAAATGTTGCAAAGAAAATTGAAATTGAAAGAAAACTAAAATGAAAACCTTAAAACTATTAGAAATAATAGTAAAACAAAGAAGTCGTAAAACATAAATACCAAAATTTTATTGAAAACAGCTGTCAAGACTTTTAATATTTAATTTTAATATCAATTATATGTAGGGGAGAATGAAGTAATGTGGCAAATCTTTCCATTTCGAAAAATTCATAAAAAATTTATATTTATTGTATAATAGTAAGAAGCCTCTCTTTAGAATGAATATCTCAAACCAATACAAAAATATCTTTGTAACATTTTCAGAGCCAGATAAGTTTCCCACTTCAGCCCACATTATGTTATTTTCATTTACTAATACTCAAGATATAAAAATTTGCCAAAGTATTTACAAACATTACTTCAATTACTATAATATGTTTAAAAAAATTCCTAAAATAGTTTCGATATCTTCTATCAAAAGTAATAAAACACTTTACAATACAAATAGTAAACCAAACCAAATAAACAAATAGAAACAAAGTCATGAATGGAAAATTACCTACAAATTAATAGCTATGGTCATATAAATACTGTCTGTATGTTTTTTTTATGTAAACAAAATCAAACTTGACTATACTTGTTCATTTGTGCAACTTCAAGCAATAGAGTCCAAAAGTAATACAAAAAAAAAACACGTTCATCCAGTTTGAAATCTCTTAAAAAAATCTTCCAGATACAAATAAGAGAAATAACTTAAAGAAGAATACGAAATACACTTGAAATTTGAGACAAAATTTACTTGATTAAAGAAAAATAAAGAAGTATTATATATAAACAAATAAAATTGTAAAAAAATGACGCATCAAAACGTACCGTAACTCAAAAATTTTCTTTTCAATAGATATATGACCATGAGTAAAAATTCTTTAAAATTTATACAGTGGACTGAAATGCAATTTATGAAGAAAACAAGATATAATTCGAGAAAATCTATGGATAAATTCCAAAGTTATAACCAGGGAAACTGCAAATATGCAATATCATGTTTTTTCCTGTGTGTCTTATGGATCCATGGATAAACTATTTATCCGATTCAGAGCAATTTAAGAATTCTGGAATCGATTTGTTAGAGCATATTTTAGCATAGTTTATCCTTTAGAGCATATTTTTGCATATTTCAGCATTAAGAGCATATTTTGCGGTAAAAGCATATTTTTAGGGCATATTTCTACATTTTAAGAGCATATTTGTGTCTTTTAGGGCATATTTTGAATTCTTTTATACATACTTTTTTATTTTAAAATACAACAAACAAATGGAAGACACATAAAGTTAAAGGAGAATCGTCAAAATAAAGAAAAAAAACTTAATTGTTTATCGCGGAATGTGCACAACCAAAATAAAGTGACTTTTATAAAAAGTTGTGTGAAGCTTTTGTAGCAGCTGACATTCCTTTATTTAAAATGCGAAATGAACATCTTAAGAAATTATTTGAGGAATTTACAATTTGCAAAGTACCCTCAGAAACGTTTCTTCGAACAAAACTTATAAAAGATCTCTACGAAAATTGCCTAGACAATATACGTAAATGTTTAAAAAATCAATATATATGGATCTCAATAGATGAAACTACTGATGCGGCTGGCAGAAATGTGGCAAATGTTATAGTTGGTGTTTTAAGTTCTGATGAAGAAATTTCAAATCAAAAATGTTTAATACATACTGCTGTATTGGATAAAACTAATCATTCCACAATTGCCAGACTCTTCAATGACTCAATAAAAATACTGGATGTTAATTTTGAAAGAAACTTGGTTTTGCTTTTTGTGACGGACGGTGAAGCTATCGCAGTATTTTATCCAAAGATGACACATGTGACATGTATTGTCCATGGTCTCTACCGTTTATATGAACGTATTAGAGATTCCTATGAAAATGTAAATAAAGTAATTGCTAACGTCAAAAAAGTGTTTTTTAAAAGCTCCATGTAGAGTTGATATTTTAAAATATATGTATCCGGGTCTTGCATTACCACCTAAGCCCATAATAATTCGTTGGTTAACTTGGCTTGCAGCGGTTAATTATTACGCCAACAACTATGAACAAATTTTAGAAGTTCTTGGTGATTTAAACAATGAAGAGGCTCAATCAATTACAATTGCAAAAGAAATATTAGAAAATTCCAATACCAAAACTGGGTTAGTAACAGAAACAAAATAAAATATTGACAAGGTACCAGAATGGTATACCAAAAAAGATATTAAGAACAAACTTGAACATTTTGTAACAAAAAACGATGGTCTGCAACTCATAAAAAGAATTAGCAAACAGCTGACTGGATCTTCAATAAAATCAGGTTTGCCATATGATGTCAAAGAAGTACTAGCTTTTAACTTCGCCCCCATTATATCAGTAGATGTTGAAAGAACTTTTTCAATGTACAAAAATATGCTTAGATGTAACAGACAACGCTATTTATTCGAAAATTTAAGTCAAAATTTTGTATTTTATTGCAACAACAACCTCTATTGAAAATCGTATTATTTTATAAAAAAAAACGTCCAAAAATTTAAAAGCTGGTAGGATGCCATTTTTCAAACACTTTCCTGTTCTTTTATTCTACTTATTGTTTTAATCAAAAAGAAGAAACCGTTAAAAAAATAAAAACGCTAAAATCAGACACGAAAGAGTTCGGAAGAGACAGCTTACCAAAAAAAATTATTTATATTTTTTTCTTAACTAAATGTAGAATTGACTGAAATATAGAAAAATTTACAGTTTTTTGTAATGTTCCTATTGTTTTGCATTAATTTGTTTTTTTCGTTTTCGTTATTACGTTTATCTTATTTTTTTAATACGCATTTTTTATGTATATTAGATTGAATTGTTTTGATTTTTTAATAAAATATGATTTTTTTTTTTTTTTCATCGGGATAAACATTAATTGCATTTATAGTAATTAAATGTGCTAAAGTCCCAAAACTTATTTAACAAATTGTGAAACAATCTGATGTAGGCGTGTCCCTATCCGGATTTCATTCCTGCCCAAGGAAATCTTCAGGGGACTTTGTTATTAGAATTTCTAGAGATATTTGTTATGTTAGATCACAAACTCAATGAGAATTTCTTGTCCTCGTCTAGGAGCGAGATTCAAAATTTAAAATATCAAAGAAAAAACAAAAACAACAACAAAATATTGTCACAATTGGCTTTGTCATCTTCCAAATACTACTCTGTTTTTTTGACAGACCTAGCAATGTAGTGACGTTTATTCAAGTAAATCAACAATAGAAAATCATATGTTTTCTATTAGTGTCAGTTACATTTAAATTTGCACAAGCACCTGCATATTTGTTATTTAAATTTATTTTCAACGGGATAAACATTAATTAATTTTTTGTTTCAAAAAATTTATAAACTTTGTTTTTAGAGCATATTTGTTAAATTTTAAGGGCATATTTCTATGTTTTTAGTGTATATTTTATGCGCATAAAACACTTTTTTTGGAGCATATTTGCGGTTTCCCTGGTTATAACAAATTATATGCAAGGAAAATATGTAAATAATTTTCTAAAAGAAATATATTTTCTTATGGCTAGAAATCTTAATATTGAACGTAAATTAGAAAAGCACTCCGAAAGTTAAGTCAAGATAAAATTATATGCAAATAAAAGTTAAAATTAACTGCATATAGCCTTAAGATAACTGCATTTACAGCTGAAAGTGTGTACACTACAATTGCAATTACATCAACTGCAATATGTATTGCATATTTTTTTTTTTAATTGCATCCATTGAAAATGCAGTTATTTTAACAGTTATTTGTTATTTTTAATTTAAATTAAGAAACTTACGAGTATTAGTTTTAACGAGTATTAGTATACCGATGTACTTACTTTCGATTAAATTCAAACACGTCCATTCCAAAGACGACTAAATTTGAATCGAAATTTTTTGGAAAGTTAATTTATAAAAGTTAAAAATAATAAATTAAATTAAAAATAACAAATAACTGTTAAAATAACTGCATTTGCAATGGCATCTATGTCCCTATGATGTATGTGCAATACTTTTTTCGAAATTCGGTGTAGTTCGCGTTGTATTACATCTCAAAAGTTCGACATTTATAGCAAAGCTAAGAAAAATACATAAATGTTTAAACTGCTATAACTTTTTAAGGTTAGATCCGATTTTTACAGATCTTATCTCATATGAAATATTGGATTTTTTACTTTTAGATATTTGTTAGAAAATTATACAGTCTTTTTCCAGAAAGTTTGCAAAAATGCATAAACGCTATATTTTTGCGTATATTTGAAACATTAATTCTTTGATTTTTCCTAATCAATTTGTCGTGTATAACATATCCAAAGTTCAGAGTGGGTTAGGGTTAAAAGATAACTAGATTTTAGTAAACAATTTTCATATTATTTTCTACAAAAAAGTTACATTTTTAATTTTCACAAAATACCAAGGATGTAGTTTTGAAAATTTTCGCGAAATTCGGTTTTTGCATTTTTGAAAACATTTTGTTAAGACACCCTATAATTTTTTTTTTCTATATAATATACACCGGTCGACAAAAAAAAATTTTTTTTGTGTTTCTGTTTTAATGCAGAAATTCTGATTTTAGACATCGAAATTTTGGAGATTTTACGATCGGCAGTGTATAGCACTTAGATCAGAAATAAATTTTGTTAAAAAAAATATATAATTTAATTTTTGGAATGGCTATGTAGTAAATATTGAAGTAAATTGCATAATTGGGAAACAGAATTTAAAATGTAGTGTTCGACCGAAGGCACTTTTTCGGGCCGAAGTCAAACATTGACCAAATTTACAATAATCGGCCAAAGCCAATTATACTCAAAACAGCTCAAACAACAATTTATACATATTTTTGAGTACGAAAATGCTTTTGTATCAATGCGGTAAACACATAGATGATAACCGATGCGATGCGGGTATCGGTAAGAGTAACGCTATTTTCTTTTATTTCGGTAAAGGTATTTTAGGATAACGATATTTCAGTTATTTCGGTAACGGTTTTTGAGCTTTGACGGTAATTTACTTATTTCGGTATTTTACGAATAGCGGTATTATAACGGTATTTTACGAATAGCGGTATTTCAATTATTTTAGTAACGGTATTTTAGGGATAACTAAAGTCAATTGAAAGGGTTTCGAATCGATAACGTTATTTTCGCAGTATAGCCTGCCATCTGTTAACAGCCATACTTAACCCTTTGACAACCGAACATAAATCGCTGAAGCTCTTTTGACGAAACTTATGAAGCTAACCCTGAATGGGTTACAATTTTTTTTTATTTACATTTTTTATTTTGTGTTAAATTATGAATAATCCAAAAATATTAAACATTTTAGAATAAATTCAAAACTGAATTTTTAACAAGTTTTGTTAAAATCGTCCTGCTGGCTAACTTGAAATAACAAAAAGTACAAATGGGACATATACCAACCATTCGTCGGTATCTTAAAACAGGCCGAAAGCGCTCCCGTAATAACTAGAAAACGGCCAAATTATGGCCGATTATCTATTTTTGGCCGAAGCTGATAAATCGGCCGGACACTATTAAAAGGCTTGATATTATTTTACTTAATGAAGTAAACTGTTTGAAAATTGCAGAGTATGACAGAACTGACTTCTGGCCCTAATGCTATAGTCAGAAAGTGTTATTGTATATTTAATAAACACTAACAACACAGTGTATTATGACTGGAAATTGTAGACTTTACACAAACAATGTTTATTAGTTAAAAATGTTATATTTTTGATTTGAATTAGTTCAATTTTTCCAATTTTGTATTTTACCTCTCATCAAGTAAATAAAACAATGCGTAGATCTTTTTCTTTCAAAAATTATAATTTTGGTAAATCTTCTATCCATGTCACTGGATTAATTCCTGTCACTAGATAGAGTCTGCATTGAGTTAGCGGATGAAATAATATTTAATTAATAAACACGGTTTTTTGTTTAACAGAAAAACAAATGATCTTGTAAACTAGTGTACACATTTAAAAGAAATTCAAAATTGAATTACTAACGGTATCAATTTCCCTTTAAGGCTACAACGGTATTATTAAGAAGATGACTTCATTTCAAAATTAATTTAGTACATTTCTAACCACTGTGCTTTGCACTCACACTTTAGCTGACGAAATTTTTTATATTCTGGAGACTGCACATAAAAAGATTACTACGTAAAATTAATCAATAAGTTCATTTTTTTTTGTTTGGGTTTTATCGGTACACCAGCTTTGAAACTTGTTAAATTATTTTTTATATTATTTTTTAATTTTAGCTATTGTTTAATTTATTTATTGGTTTAATACACTGCAAGATTTATCTTTTTGATATTAATGAATTTTTAACATTATATTTTTTTATTGAATAAAAAACAATCAATACAAACGCCGATAGCGTCGGAGAAAGTATCTACCATAAATTATGAAAAAAAAAACATTCATACACGCAGAGAAAAATTTTGATATTTGCCAACTGAAATTTGGTTAATACAACTCAAATTCGGTTATTAGGAATTTCAGTCGATTGGCACAACTGAACAGTAGTTTTCAACTAAATTTTAGTTGCTACACCCATAATATTTATAAATCTAATATAAATATCGTTGTACTAACTGAATTTATAAGTTGTTACCATTAATACACACTTTTCAATTCGGTCGGCACTTTATTTCTTTGTGTGTATTTATCTTATCTATACTTTGTCAATACACATCACACTAGCAAAAATCGGTTAAAAATTGTAGCTAATACAACAAAAAATAAAAAATGGACATATATCAACCATTCGTCGTCAAAGGGTTAAAATTACATATATTTTTGAATCAAAAAAAAAATTATACAAACTTGAACTTTTTGAAATATGTTCAATCATAATTCATAATCTGTCAAAGTTTCAACTTTGGTTGCTTATATTTCCACTAGAGGAAAAAAATTACAATTATTCTACATATTAGTAAAGTTTGTTTAAAAATTGTCCAGCAGATCTATGACGTATCCTTAATGAATTAATTTGAAAAAAAATTTCCAGATATTTTAAGAATGAAACTACGTAAGCGCCATCTATCGAATATACACAAAATATATCATATGGGAAAACAGTGCACATTAGAGTGAGGTAAGTTTCTAAAAATAGAACTGTTGTGTTGTGTTGGAGTTGTACTTCTGAGATTATGTATGCAAGAACAAAAACATTGTGTATTGAATAAAACTAGTTTTAATCGCAACAAAACTCGACCTGACGATAGATCAGTGGGCTAAAGCGCTCTGTCTAACGTGTAGTGCGAGTGCATGTGGCATTAGAAATCAGTTTATCTATACCACGGTCAGTGATTGCACAGAAAATTTCTTATAGACGCAATCGAACAAATAAAAACATAACAAATATTACATTATTCAAAAAAAACAGGGTCACTGACGAAGGTTCAATACCACAAACTGCGGAGTCTGATGCAGAAAATTGAAAAGTTACAATGTAGTTATGATTTTTATAAAATACATTCATTCTTCTCTACCACGCACAGTGTGAGGTTTTAACATTCTAGCTGATCAAAATTGTATATTTCTTTAACAAATAATGGTACAGTCACGCAATTTGGTACAAGTAATATATGACTAACAACACAACTTCTGTAGAAAATGGGCGGAATTGGACAATTGCCACGCCCACTTCCCATAATAGATAAAATATTGGTTTATAATTAATAGCAAGATTGCCTTATCTTGAGTAGGACAATTGGGGAAAATTGCAATACCCTTGTTTTAATCAAACAACACATTGCCCATGCATATCTCGTTACCTAAAATGCAAACGGACCAATTAACAAAAAAAATTAATACTTTCAATAGAAAAAATATTATAACCATTAAAAAAATACCAATGTTACTAACGTCCTTGTGCATTTAAAGTTACGATATGTGTACCTTAAAAAATAAAAAAGTTATTTTTTTAAAAAATATTTTTTTTTTTATTTTCAATTCAATTCACAAAAAATACAGTACAAAGTTTATTAAAAATAAAAAATATAAATAAATTATTATAAGAATAATAAAAGTACATATATATATATATATGTTTCATATCATTCTTCTGCAATATAAACATCCGGGTCTTGCAGCAAATCCAAAATTGTGGGTGTTGAAATTCCTTTTTTAGTTTTTGGGGGTTTTCGCAAACTACAGATGAATGGATCCGACGATATTAAGAGCCTGTTAATCAAATCCGTATTTGTGTCCTCTCTGGATGTTTTGCGTGTAAAGTTTTCACGGTAATTTCTGCAATCCTTATTTCGTGCCTCTTGGGCTTCTTCCGAAAGCTGGCCAATAGGTAAAATACAACTGGCTATTAGTATTTTACCATGGAAAAGTATTTTGTGTACCGTCACTGGCATATAGTACCATGGGTATTTTTCCAAATATAGATTTCTTGTTTCAATTGTATAATTTTCAAAAGCAACAGAGTTTATTTTATAGCCACATCCCAGGCACTCAAGAATAACATCAAAACGTTCTACCAGCTCCAAGTCAATACCAGTAATATTTAACGACTTCTCGGCATCTCGAAAAAAACGTCTGGCAGTGTTGCCATCGTTTGAATTGCCAGAATGATGTTTTGGCATATCCACCAACAATCCTGTTTCATTTTTGAATCGGTTTTGTATATATTTCTTTCTTTCTAATAATTTTGCTTTGTTATCAGCTCCTCGTATTCGCCATTTTTTTATATCTAATCTGTACTAATCTGTAATGTAACAAACACTCCATAAAGCGAATCCATGCATGGAGAGGGGATAGGCCCATTGGCAGCATGTTTTTTTGTATCTATTTTTGTATATGTTTATCTTAAATTTTGTGTTGTCACCCACCCGCTTGTGAAAGTAATTGTCTATTAATTAAATTAAAAGACGAAATAAAGTATTAAAATTTAAAAAATATTAAAAGCGTATTTGTAAACTAAATGTTTTTCACAGGGTTGGCATTCAATAACTTTTAATAATAACGGTAGTTGGCTACCACAGTAACACTAAGACCGAAATGAAAATTTTCAAAAAGCTATTTAACCGGTTTTATTTTTCTATTTTACCTGTTTGATAATATAACACGATTTATATCGTTATTTTGTTGATTAAACAATCGGAATTGTAGTTTTATAACTCTCATATCGGAATTGAAGCGGGCGTGGCAGGCAACGGCCATTACAATGAAAAGGTAGTTTTTGCCAACCATGGTTTATAATGATTATTAATATATATAAATATTATTAATATAGTGGCCAAATTGACAATTTGGAATTGCAAACAAATATACGTTCAGGTAGACATACTAAAGCAAAAGACAATAAAAGACAAAATACATCTTAGGTAATTTTTTATGTTTCCTTTTTCTTATTGTCATACAGTGGAGGTCGCATATGACGAACACCGGTTATAACGAATGATTTTTGTGGTCCCAACGCATTTACTAACACATATCATACAAAATAATACGGTTATAACCCTTTTATAGCGAAATTTTTATATAACGAACTAATTTTTGGTCATTTTTGCGGATCTTCATACAAATGTTTACGCTTATAACTAACACATAAAAAAATGGATTTTTTTTTTTGAAAAATGTGCTACAAATTTAAAAACTTAAACTTCTTACTTGAAACTTCACTAACAAGAATTAAAAACTGTGTGAAACGTAATTTAATGGAAGAAATGTTTCAATATTGCAAACAATGGGAGAATTTAAGATACATTCTTGTAATTTTATTAGTTTTCTTAAAATGTTTACCACGCTTATAGCGAACTTCGCTTATAAAGAACTAAATTATCCGGTCCATACGAGTTCGTTATAACCATGCTGCACTGTATGTTTTTATTTTTTATTTAGTTTCTATAATTATCTAAGGCCTTTGTTTTACTTTGAAAGACAATTTTGTTTATGTTCCATATAATTATTTCTATATATTGTCAGATATTACATTAATTCATGTCGTCACTGTGGGAGTATGAACATTTTTGTATTTTGTAACTCATCGTAAATTATTTTTAAAAGAATCACAAAAAAAATGTTAAGGTTTTTCAGCATAAATTAACTAACGTATAATTTTTCTAGAAATTTTGTAAGTTTTTGTCAACTGTTTTATTTAAAATCGCAATTGGATTATTCACTGCTAATGGTGTAGCCCCACATAAATAGCAAGCTTGGGATGATGAATAATTTGAGAGAGCACTGCACACTTTTCCATCAATCATACACAAAACTAGCTTGGCTGTGACTTTAAATTTCTTATGCTCAACAGTAACTATAGTTGGCAAAAGAGACAAAATTTGATTACCTATTTGTTTAACTTCATTCAAAATAAGGTCTTTTGTCTCTTTTGCAAATACGAATTTTATAGGCCGACAATATCTAGTTGACGATGGTGCAGGATTTTTCCAAATTATTGTTTTTTGGTTGTGACCAATATTTTCTAAAGACATTTCAAGTGGGACCATAGATATGCTAAACAAACTCTCGTCAGAAATATTTTCTTGAGAAAATGATTGCTTGTAACGATTATGGTCAGCACCGTCACAACCCCATTTGATCTTAAAAGTCACCTCATTAAAATAATCTTCTATCAAAAAAAATGTATCCTTCAAGGCCAAACAAAGTCTTAAGACTGTATGGTCAATAAGTGATTGGAGGCTGACATTCGCGAATGATTCCGTTACAGTTATTCCATTTGGATAACATGCACGATTGGAAATTTTTATAGAATCATAACAGGGAAACATTTTAGAGTTAATAGACGATGTATGTTGTCTCAACAATTGGTAGCCATGTGTAGATAAACCGATATCTATTATCATTGCTAATGCTTGATCAGCAGAAAGGCTCATGGGCTTATCTGAAACAATTCTACTTTGTTGTAAAAGTGTTCCCCTTTTTGGAGAAGCAGTTATAAGCTCACGAACAATTGAGGCCGATGTTCGTTTGCCATCTAAGTGCATTTTCATTTCGGCTGCCATAAATAACTGATTATGATCAACCGTATTCAAAAGTTCTCTTGCTTTCCTTTTTCTTGTTTTTTCTGAGCACTCATTAAATTTTTTCTCTGGCCTTCCACTAGTAGAAACCGAAGAAGAAATGGTTTTATCACAAATAAATTGTGATAAATCAATTTCTAGAGTCAACCAACCAGTATTTGTTTTCAAAAATCGAAGTTTTGTTCTTTTCGATATCTGCCATTTTGAGTTTATTTGTGCGCAAATTTTTTGAGAAAAAAGTTTTATTTCTTGCAAATTAAGAGTTTGTTTTGAACCAGTACTAATATTTCCTGAAATAAATTCAAATACACGCAGACATTTTTCATTTTTTTCTGCAAGCAGCCAAACATCAAAAATTTGTTGGCGCGAAATACAAGAATTCATGATCAGTTTTTGGATCGGGAATAGTGGGGGGCAGATTTTTTTGTTGATTCAGAAAGAAAACAAAATAGGTAATTTGATGCAAATAATGCGACTACTTGTGCTTGCTTGTGTATATATTTTTATGTCCAATGAAAAAAAAAAAAAAAATTTCAAAATAACTTCTAAAAAGAGATATATTTAAAAACCTTCAAACTTTTATTTTGATCACGTGTTTTACAATTGATTAATTCTGTTAATAAAAAATATACAAAACTACAAAATAAAAAAAAATTTCATGAAGATATTGAATTTTATAAAAAAGTTACAACCATTCAAAGTTGGGCTACGCGCCTTAACTTGCTTATGTCTAGCAATAGTCTGCAATTACAGTGAAGTTTAAGGTGCTGTTACTTCATAACGCTGTTAATTTTTTTAATTCCAAATGCAATTATATGTAGTTGGGATTGTTATCAATCAATTCTAGTAAAAATTCTTAAAAAAAAAACATACAAAAAATTGGATTTGGATAAGCTAAAATGTTAAAACCTTACAGTGTGCCACGCTTTTCACAATTGAAACATTTATTAATTTTTAAAAATTTCGTTTGCCAAAAATTTTCTCTGTGTACTTGTTGTTTTTTTGTATTTTTTGTTCCTAATTATGGTAAATTTTTATAATTTGAACTAAATTTTGTTGTTTCTGTTTAACTTATTTGTTATTTTTATTGTTATTTATTCTGGATTTTTGATTGTGCAAAAAATAATTAATTGATTTTTAGTTTTTTTTTTTTGCAAAGCGGAAATAATGGTTTCAATATGTTAATTAGAAAAATATGATTAATTTTTTCTAAATATTTTCATAACTGTATAAATAAACAAAAATAAAAATCATTTATTTCATATTGATTGATTCAGTAGTTTAAGTGCAATGGGCAAAAATGTAAAAATCAGATCAAACGATACACAAAAATATTGCATATCGAAACCGTTTTTGGTGACTTTTTATGTGTAATTGTAGTTGTATTAATTATGATAAAAATTTCAATGATTTGGACAGTTAGTAACTAAAGTTGAAACTTTGATAGAATATTAATCTAGACGGGTGAAGGTATTTTAAAAGTTTTAATTTTGTATGATTTTATTGACAAATCTTGATTCAAATATTAACTTAATTTCAGTTTTTATAAGTTAATCGATATTTTTAGTTTTTGGGAATAATATAGTGTTTTTACCTTTTCTTTAAAATTTTTATATGACAACCCTATAATATAATTTATAAAAGTGTTACAAATAGCCATTATTTATGTTTTGAGTAAAAACGGAATAAATTTTTTAATATTTTCGATTTTTTGTATTTAAAAAATTCATGGTCCGATCGGTCAGATTTTTAAAAATGATACCACAATCTCATTTTTAGCAGAGAAATAAATTTTCATATTTTCTCATTAACATAGCAATCGAAAATATGAAACTTCAGGGTTTCCTATATTTTTGAATAGTTTTTTAAAAAGTCTCATGCAAAAAAGCAAAAATTTTTATTTTCAAATAATTATTTTTCTACTCTGGATAACAATTTTTTTTTTTTTCATCATAGATGATGATTTGTTTTAAGGTTTTTAATTCGTTTAATTATATTTAAGGCAGAATTAGTTTGTACGTTCTGTTCCGTTACGAATCAGCTGTTTTGTTTCTGTTCAATTGAAAGTCTGTATGTGTGGTTAGTTTTCACTTTTTCGTTCTGTTCTGTTGCGGACAAATCTATTGAAAATAGAATTCAACGTTAAGTGACAGCCTAAAGAGCGTATGTATTGGTTTGTTGTGAAATTTTTTTCTCAATATTTGAATCAGGGATGATAAAGTTGGTACTATAGTACTTTTTATGGTACTATTTGAACCTCAGATGCACCATGATACTCCTATGACTCATTTAGTACGATTTACAAATTTTTCTATGTAAGAATTTTTTGGTCCCTTTAAAATTCAATAATTATTAATTCGATTTGCAGTCCTATATGAACAATGCATTAATAACGAACCAAACGCTGTGAATTCAATCACATGATATCACTGAGTGCGACTGATTACAGATGATTATATTAGAGTTTTATTAATCGATTAAACCAATTATTGAATTCAATCAATAAGGGTTATAATTATTATTAACTAATTTTTATTTTCAAAAAAGTAAATAATAAAAATCTTATAAAAATGTCAAATTGACTATTAGCTGCATGTTTTTAAAATCGAATGAGTTCACGAACAAATTTGTTTGCTACCAATCACAAGGATTGAATTCGCAAAAAACTGTGATAAACGTAATTCAATACAGCAAGATATTAATATCACATTCAAAAAATATTAAAAATTTGCTGAATTTAAGAAAAAATCTCAAAATTTTAAAAAAATTTAAATCAATATCGGCTAATTTTCTTAGTACGCACTGCTCGTTTTTACATAGCTTTATGTACATTTTTCAAAAAGTTTGGTATTGAAAATGAGCAAAATCGGTCCAGCGGTTCAAAAGTAAAGAGTGACAATGTGAAAGTATCTCTAAATTTTCCATACAAATTGGTGTATAATGCACTGTATATTATTAGAATTCATTTAGTGTCTGGTGTATAAAATATAACGTCATATTTTTCCACCAGACGCTAAGAGGTGAATAATATTTAAAATTCACCGCAAATTCTTTTTTCTCCACAAAAAATTTTTTTTTCACCTCAAAAATAGTTCTGTTACCTCAAAACTGTTTTTCACGACACAATTTATTTTTTTACATCTCAAAATTTTATTTTCACCTCTTAACATATTTTTTTTTTATATATTTTTGTTGTTTCATTTGTAATTGTTTATTTTGGATGCAGGTTGGTACTATTTTAAAATCGCATTTATCATCCCTGATTTGAATGTTTTTTGCTAGATTTTCTTTTACTTTTTAAAACAGCTGATTCCTTTCACAGAAAAAGTAATTACAAAATATTACCTACAGAACAGAACGACACAGAACGGCAACAGAAAGTAACAACTAATGAGGCCTTTATTCAATAAAAAAAAAAAAATAGCCGTTTAAAACTATTGGATTGAAAAAGGAACAGTTGGTTCATAGAAAGTTGATTTTAAATTGCAGTACTATCGTTATTCAATTTACGCCATCACTATCGTTGTGTGTAATCCACCCCTACTTTTTAGTATCTGTCGTTCATATCGGTTTAATTCAATTATGCAAATAATATTTGTTTTTTTCAATAACGAACTCCAAAATACAGAAAATAATTACATTTTTTTTTAAATTTGGCAATTCATTTATTTTAAATAATATTTTTTTAATGTACATCTCTCTTGAAAAGAACAAAAATTCAGCGTTATGGGTAGATTCCACCCAGACGATAGTACTGGAGGGTTAAAGCTAACGAAATTTTGACGCTATATCGTTACTAAAGCGAAAAATACACGAAAAATTTGATTATACAAAACATGGGAAAGTATGTGTTCTTTAAAAATGACTGAAATTATTTTAATTAAATCTTTGTACACTGCGTATCATAACTATAGCCACACTACATTTTTCGTCATATGTAAAGTTTAAGAAAAAATTTTATGAAACTTTTTGTTGTTTCTAAGAGCTAGTTTTTGGGATGTAGTTCAACCTTGTTTATAGTTTTAACGAAGTTTAAACTTAAAATGCTGTTTTAGAGATCAAGTTTATTTTATTTTAATTGTAGTTTAACCGGCCGGCATTGGCCGTTTAAACTAAGTTTTAAGTTGTCAAAACATAACAGATGGGAATGAAAATTATACATAAAAGAAGCAGCTGTTAAGTTATAGTCCAAAAAAACAATATATAAGAAAGTTTTGAAAATATTTTTTTCTTCAGATGATGAGGATTATAGCGATTCGGAAATTTACGTTAATTTAAAAATATCCATAATCAGAAAACCAAGAACAATTCGAACTCGTCCAAATTATTTTCATTTATATAATGATTTGGAGTTTTATCAGCGCTTCCGCTTGTCCAAACCATCGGCTTATATGGTGTTGGATCTCATAGGACCACAAATTAAAAATCCAACTTCTTGGTAAGCGTTTCTATTTAGTTTTATGGATTTTATAATGATTTATATAATGAATTGTTGGGCACAAAATGAACAAACAAAATGTTTTTAATTTTTGACATTCGCAAGTGCTATCATATTTATTTTGAAAATGGCATTACTTTATTTTGGCATAAAATATTAATTTGAGATTTTTTAAACCATCACTGAAAAACTTAGTTTGATCGTCTTCCCAAAAACTGGCTCTTAAAGTATTATATTGGTACTTTAGTGTATGCAAATTGGAGCCATTAACTTTCAAAATTGACGAAACATGTCCTGTAAATGTATTTCTAAGTGTTTCAAAAACTCTAAAATAATTCATCATCTTGACTACAATCGTTAATAAAAAATATAGAAAATTGTTATCGAGAGTAGCCAAAAAATGTTCTTTGAAAACTAAACACAATTTAGTTTATGAAAAGGTAATAGAATTAGTACAGGTTTACAAGGTAATATACTCGTAATTGGTACAGGCGTTAGTTTTTGTAGTAATATGCTTTCAGATATTTTTAAGGCTCTACTAATTATAGATTTCGAAAATGTTACGCGAAACCCATCAGCAATCTTCAAAATGCTTTTAATGAAATAGCATGCAGTGCTATTAATAAATCTTTTATCTCCCTTAGATAGCTTTGGTTTTGTGCCCTTGTATTTCTTTTGCCCGTATTCACTTTGATTTATTCCAAAATTAGGGATAAATGTCATCAGTCGCTTATTCTTTGCACAGCTTTCACCCAAATTTCCCCTTTTTTAAATGGGCTCAAATTTGACGTTTTTTGAGTTTATTAAAATATTTGTTGCATGGCAATTATCGTAAGGAAGTTAATTTAACAAAATAAGTTTTAGATCTGATTCCATAGTCGCTTTGAACTCGTTATAATAGTTTAATTCGATTACATTTATACACAGTGTTACGGCAATTTTAAAAGTGGATGGCTCCAATTTGCATAAACTAAAGTACATTTATAACAGTTTAAGAAACCGCAAAAAGTTTTATCAAATTATTTCTTAAACTTTAAATATGACGTAAAATGTAATTGGGCTATAGTTATGATACGCAGTGTATTAAAAAATATAAAAGGAAAGGTTAATAGGGCATATATAACAGCAGGACATATGAAGAACCACACACTTTAAAATTTCGTTGTCATAGGAGGAGGTGCATTGACACATTTAAGACGCCTTGTGACATGTTAGGCGGTGTTTAAAAATTTATTTTGAAATAAATTTAAAAACTTCGACTTGGTGTTAGTAGAGCTTGATCACAGAAGATAAACACTACTCTCTTAGCCAGGCGCGGATCCAGAAAATGTTTTGGGTGGTGGAACTTAGAGTATTTTTCAGGGACCGAAAATAACAGTTATTTTCAAATTTTTAAACAAAAAAAACTGTTTCAAGTATACCATTTTGATCCTTATGAACTAGTCTATAATAAAATGCATTGCTTTTTTTGAGCAAAAACAAAACTTATTTTTTGATTTTTATTTTTTCGACAAAAAATAAAAGTTATTTTTAGATTTTTATTTTTTCAAGCAAAAATAAAAGTTATTTTTTGATTTTTATTTTTTCTAGCAAAAATAAAAGTTATTTTTGATTTTTATTTTTATTTTTTCGGGCAAAAGTAAGTTATTTTTTGATTTTTATTTTTTGAGCAACAATAAAAGTTATTTTTTGATTTATATTTTTCGAGCAAAAGTTATTTTCCCCTCTTTAAACCAAGCCTGCTCTTAACTAACGTTGCCTACTAGCAGGCTAACATGAAAGTTATATATTTTGCGTGTGTGACTAAATACAAAAAAAAAGAAAAATAAATAAAAACACTACAGAAAAATTAAAGAACAAACAGTTACACATTTAAACTAAAAAAAAATCCAATTAAATTGTGTAAATTAAAAACTTTCGTATTAAAAAAAACGGCGAAATAAAACTTAAAAAAGTGAATAAATCGAAAATAACAAAATGTGCCAAAATTAAAAAGGGCATATGAAAAATAAATTTATTTCACAAACAAATTTAAACCAACAAGCAGTTTTTTTTTAAACATATTGCGACGATAACCAGGCTTGGAACCAGTTCTTTCCATATTATTGGCAACGCTTAAGCCACAGCAATGGAAAGTGGGGCTTGTTCTGTGATAACTATTAGCTTAAATAATTGAGCAATATGTTCTTTGGGAACAATTGACTTCACATTTCTTAAAGTTTTATTGTTATAGCTTTAGTATACATGGTCATTTAGTTTTCGAGATTTAAGTTAAAAATTCATAAATTGAAACATCACTCATCTTTGAAAAAGTTTTCTTATGGAGCACAAGTTTAATAATATTTAATATAAACGGAAGCTTTTTTCAATAGACAGCATGCGCCCCGAAGACTAGTTGGTAGCGTGCTAGCTTGTCAGTGCGGGGGTCGTGGGTTCGATTCCCATCAGAGGCATTGGTCTGTTTTCGCTACAACGAGTCGAAAGAAATAGTAGCTAGTGCTCTGTTAGGGTAACAATATATAATTTGTTATTTATTATATGATTATTAATAAATGAATTATAAAAGAAATAATAGACAGCAAACACCTGACAATTTCGAATAACTCTTCTTCAGCAAAATTCTTAGTACGAATACCTACAAAAAATTCTTTAAGTTAAAGTTAAAAATTTTCAGTAAAAATTTCAATTATGTGTAATTAAAATGTTAACGCAAAAGTAGATATTCTAGCTTATATCAATTGACATTGAAAATATTATAAAACAATAAATCATGACCAAAATGTTATTGAAATCCAAAAAAAAAAAAATGTTGAATCAGTAATTAAATCCAAATTATAACAGTAACCAAAAATAAAAAATTATTTAGTGATTATAATTCGATCAATTATAACTTGTCCATGAGTTTTTTTATTTATAGATTTTAAAATGCAAAAATAATTGGAATTGGTGATATAAAAACTCAAAGTAGCTTTTATCGCAATTATAGCAGTGCCATCATTATTTATATGGCAATTTAAAAATAATATAGGAATATGATGCAATATGTTTCGAATTTAGTAATCATATTAAAACAATTCATTAAATAAAGTGTCTAACCTATTCAAAATTAGGAAAAAGAAATTGTTACAAAAAATTATAGTAGTCAACAAATGTGTACAATAATTAGAAAAATAGGTTCACCGTCACATTTTCATACAAGTGTAAAATATTTTTTTATATTAAGTTTGACAAATATTTTTATGAAATTACGAACAAAATATTAGCAAGCAAAAAAAAATATATCGCTCATTTACTTCAACAACGTCATAATTCAAAAATTTTGATTTTCTAGAAAATGAGTTTAAAGTTTTCAATTTACTCCACCCTTGAAGAAAAAAATAACGACATAATTTCTCTCAAGAGGTGAGTATACAGGATATCAATACGATTTTTTTACACAATATGATACGTGATATAACGAATAATTCTGTGTCATTTACTCAAAAATCATGTTTTTTGAGTTGTGACGTTCTTGAAGTAAATGAGCGATATATAAAAATAAATTTTCTTGGTTTAAGTGTTTCTTTTTCGATACCATGTCCTAGTGAAACTACAATAAAAAGAAAATAAGAATATGAGGCTTATTAAAAGCGGAAATGTTCTTTCTTTATAGACACAAAAATAATGGCTTGAAATGCATTTTTTTTTTTTGTGACATTATAAAATTTTTCTTTTAATATGCATAATAATAACATTACTGGATAATACTAAAATCAAGTTTGATATTTTTAGTTTGTAAAAGAAATTTTTGCATAATATTTGCAGAATCAGCGCTTCCCAACAACTTTTGAATCGAGATATTTCTTCTCGATAAAAGATTCTATTATTAATTAATTCCATATAACACCGGTCAACAAAAAACTAACCCAGCAAAACCACACATTACCAAATAATGCATAAAGTAATGTATCGCCATAGGGATCCAGGCATTACAATACACCTTACATCACTGATGAATTTTACACGCGATGAGCCTAAAAGTAATGGGTGGACTCATTACGTAGTAGGGGGTAAAGTAGCTGGTTACTTATATTGTTACCGGGTTCGGAAAAGTAATGTGTCTATAAATAGATTTTCTTAAAAAAAAATATTCGAATTGTGTACGGTAGAAGCAACCATTTATTTTGTGATAATACAAGAGAATTGATACCATCTATAATTTTTTTTAAAAAACTGTCGATAATAAAAAGTGGTTACTGCAAATACGGTATTCGCAATTAAATATGCCACTAAATTAGAGGTTCAGTAGTACCAACCGAATTGTGGATTACATTGTTTATAGAAGCAACTAATGATTTGTATTGCTAAACGAAAATGTTAGTTTTCCTAACAAAATATTAAAATTCAAATTTAGTGTTTGTGGTGAAGTGGGTAGAGAGTTTGCCTTTTACGTCGAACTTCCGAGTTCAAATCTCAAATACAAAAAAAATGTTTAATTAAAATAAAATATTCAAATGTTTAAACAACAAATAAGGCAATGCATATTAAAAATGATTGTGGTGCAATCATTGGGACAGAGGACTATTAATCTGAAGGTCACGGTGCAATGTCAGAAAAATCAAATAGTTTTTTAATTTCAATAAAATTTTGTGGAACGTAATAATATTTATAGGGTTAGGCAACTGAATATTAGCTTTAACGACTAAAAATGTAATTTAACATTACGATAGTAGTCGTAACCGCCAGAATTCGATTGGCAACAAATTCGGTGTCCACAACTGAGATTGTAAATTAATAAATAAAAAAAAATGCAAAACTAAATGATTTTTAAAAGTGGAGCAGTTTAAATCGAAATTTATTCTGATTTCGTATAGTGAACAAAGTTCATTTAAATACCAAAAATTACCACATTGACTAATTTGGACCTAGTTCGTTACGTTATTAAAACAATATAATGAAATATGCGGAATGAAATAAATGGGTTTTATTAGAGAAGTAAACTCCAAACCACCCAAAACTTTGGCTAGTAAACAAATTCTGAATACAAAGGAGAACATTTTTTAGAAAACGTCCAAAAAGTACACATATGTGCCAAAATAGAAAATATTTTAGACAAAAATTTAAAAAATATGGTGTCAAATTGAAATTTGTGAATTTTCATCGAAAATTCACTATATAACACACATAATTGCAAATGTTTTTTATTCATTGATGAAAAATGTTCCTTTTTCTAATAATTTACCCCGAATAACTATTATTTGCAGCTACAATTTTGAGAAAAACCCTAAAATACTTATGTATTCAAAACCAGTCCTCTAACTCGCCCATAGTTACCATATGGTAACACAAAAATTAGTTAGTAATTTTGAAATATTGGAGTTTTTATTGAGCATATTTTGTACACCAGTGATTGTGTTTTCCAAAAACATTTCATTTGGCACCATATTTGTCTATAGTTACTTTTAATAGAACCAAATGAATCGAAAAAAACCTAAAATGGGATCATTTTTGACATTACTTAGAAGCACCTAAACATGAGATTGGGCAGCTAAAACAAACACGGGTTCCTTATCATTAAGATCTGGCGGTCCAGGTCGGGATACCTTAATTGTAAGTAGTGCTTGAGATTTATTATATGCTAGCGTCCTATATTGGCAATTGTTAATGTCAAATATCTATAAATATAGTATCTCTGGGTATATACTTATTTAATTTGTATTAAAAAATAAAACATAGTCTACTTTTAGTAGTTCATTCAAATTTTAAATACCAAGCATACTTTTAGGTCAAAATTATATAAAATTAATTTTATTTTTTAATTCAGGTCACTTAAAAATATAATTTAATTATAACTAAATGTCAATAAACCAGTTACACTTCCGAAATAAATTATTCATATGAAAATACTCTTTGAATTTAATTACACAGAGCAACAAGAAATTTAAGCCTAAATGATTTAAATGCAAAATTAAATTTGATCATTACACATACATTTATTTAGCTCATTACGAACACGTCATGGATTCGCTGGACATTTATTCACCAAACTTTGCAAAAATATAGACTGAAAAAAAATACGAAAAAATTAAGAAAAAAAAACAATATAAACGAAACTTTTTGCGTTTTACGAAAGTTTTTATTGTTTTGACAACAATTACGTTTTCTATGCATTGCTTATTAAGAGTGTATCTTATTAAAAAATTAAATTTTGTTTGCCTTAAAACGCCTTCTGGTTGAAATATTAGCAACCAAAGTTAACATTTTGGCAAAATATGACTCCTAGAGATTGTTGATGCCATAGGCATTTCATATGGCAGTATGGTTTCGATTTTAAATGATCAGTTGGGTTTAAGAAAGCTGTCTGCAAGATGGGTGCCGCGTTTGCTCTCAATTGACCATAAACGTAATCGTGTGACAACTTCAAAGGACTGTTTGGATTTGTTTAACTGCAATTCGAATGAGTTTTGGCGGCGTTTTGTAACTGTGGATGAAACATGGATACATTACAACACTCCGTAGACCAAGCAGTAGTCTAAACAATGGAATTCTCCGGGTAAACCGGCTCCGAAGAAGGCCAAGGTAAGTTTGTCGGCCTATAAGGTGATGGCAACAGTTTTTTGGGATGCACGCGAGATAATCCAAATAGATTACCTTCAAAAGGGAAAAACAATAAACGGCGAATATTATGCCAACTTATTGCACCGATTTAACGAGGACTTTAAAAAAACGACCCCATGTGGCCAAGAAAAAAGTTGTTTTTCATCAAGATAATGTACGGGTGCACACGTGTGCAGTCTTAATGGCAAAATTCCATGAATTGGGCTACGAATTGGTACCTTATCCGCCATATTCTCCGGATTTAGCCCCTGTGATTATTTCCTATTACCAAACCTAAAGAAATGGCTCGGTGGAAAGAGATTTAGCTCCAACTATAAAATTATTGATCAAACAAATGCCTATGCTATGGACCTCGAAAAATCCTATTTTTTGGAAGGGATACAAAAATTGGAGAAACGTTGGACTAAGTGTATTGAGCTAAAAGCAGATTATATTGGAAAAAAAGTCATCCGTATATAAACTTTTATTTTTTTTTTAACCGATTTTTAAATTTATTTTAAAAAAGTACCGTTTTTTTAAATTAAATTATAGTTGTTTTTTATTTGACCTTTACAATTTAATTATAAAAATGAAATGTTTGAGCTCGAGGCCTGGATTTTTCTTTAATTAAAATTCTTCTTTATTAATTTCCAATATTTCGAAACTCTTCGAGTTTCATCCTCAGGAAGCATCTTTAAATTAAATATAAGAACAATACAAAAGGTAAGTATAATTTGGTATATAGTGTACGAACAATAATACATTTAAGTGTAGTTAAGTGTAGTTTTTTTAAATTGTGATATGACAACCCTGACATAATATTTATAAGTGAAACAGTGTTTCAATAAAAACAATGCATTATTTATGTTTTCAGTGAAAAAGAAACAACTTTTGCCATATTTTCGTACCAATTTGAAAAAGAAATTCTCATTGAGTTTGTGATTTAACATAACAAATATCTCTAGAAATTCTAATTACAAAGTCCCCTGAAGATTTCCTTAGGCAGGCATGAAATCCGGATAGGGACACGCCTACATCAGATTGCTTTTCACAATTTGTTAAATAAGTTTTGGGACTTTAGCACATTTAATTACTATAAATGCAATTAATGTTTATCCCGATGAAAATAAATTTAAATAACAAATATGCAGGTGCTTGTGCAAATTTAAATGTAACTGACACTAATAGAAAACATATGATTTTCTATTGTTGATTTACTTGAATAAACGTCACTACATTGCTAGGTCTGTCAAAAAAACAGAGTAGTATTTGGAAGATGACAAAGCCAATTGTGACAATTTTTTGTTGTTGTTTTGGTTTTTCTTTGATAATTTAAATTTTGAATCTCGCTCCTAGACGAGGACAAGAAATTCTCATTGAGTTTGTGATTTAACACAACAAATATCTCTAGAAATTCTAATTACAAAGTCCCCTGAAGATTTCCTTAGGCAGGAATGAAATCCGGATAGGGACACGCCTACATCAGATTGCTTTTCACAATTTGTTAAATAAGTTTTGGGACTTTAGCACATTTAATTACTATAAATGCAATTAATGTTTATCCCGATGAAAATAAATTTAAATAACAAATATACAGGTGCTTGTGCAAATTTAAATGTAACTGACACTAATAGAAAACATATGATTTTCTATTGTTGATTTACTTGAATAAACGTCACTACATTGCTAGGTCTGTCAAAAAAACAGAGTAGTATTTGGAAGATGACAAAGCCAATTGTGACAATTTTTTGTTGTTGTTTTAGTTTTTCTTTGATATTTTAAATTTTGAATCTCGCTCCTAGACGAGGACAAGAAATTCTCATTGAGTTTGTGATTTAACATAACAAATATCTCTAGAAATTCTAATTACAAAGTCCCTTGAAGATTTCCTTAGGCAGGAATGAAATCCGGATAGGGACACGCCTACATCAGATTGCTTTTCACAATTTGTTAAATAAGTTTTGGGACTTTAGCACATTTAATTACTATAAATGCAATTAATGTTTATCCCGATGAAAATAAATTTAAATGAAAAATTTATGGTTTGATCCGGTCAGATTTTAAAAAATTTGACACAATCGATGAACTAATTTTTAGGAGAAAAATAAATTTTCGTATTTTCTCATTGGCATAACAATAACGAATTATTAAAATTTAGGCTTCTACATATTTTTAAATAATTTTTGAGAAAGGTCCCATCGAAAAATGACTCGAGAAAAATTTTCGAATATTCTTTAATTTACCTTTGTAGTCAAGATGTTAAATTATTTCATGGGATTCGAACCACTTAAATATCTTTATCCAGTAAAAATTCGAGACATTTAAATTAGAGATTGCAAATTGATTATAATCGTAGCCGAAATTGCGATTAATCGCATCGTTTAATCGTAATCTAACAAAAATCGCTCGATTATGACTTAAAATTATATTTTTATTTAGAACTTTTAAACTGCTGCACTTTAAATATATTTTTTTACAATTTGTGTTTGCTATTCATTAAACATTTTTTATAAAAATATTTTAAAAAATAACTTAAATATATACGAATAGTGTTGTGTGTTTCATGTAAATAGTTAATTTTTAAGAGTTTTTATTTGAACATACGAAGCTTTATTTATTAATATACGAAACTTTATGTTCTAAATAGGTGTTCGTTAATTGTATATACAGTGGAGTTCGATTATAATGAACACCGGTTAAAACGAGTTTTTTTATAGCGAACGATTTCCTTGCTCCAACTCATGTACTACCTACCATATTACATACAAAATACGATAGGTGTTGTAAATTTTAAAAACTTTAGCTTTTTACTTAAAACATCAATTAAAATAATTGAAAAATGTATGAAACGCAATTTAATTGAAAAATGCTTTCAATATTACACACAAAATTTTAAAAAGTAGGAGAATTTAAGAAAAATTCCTGTCATTTTATTAAGTTTTGAAAAAAGTTTATAACGCTTTTAGCGAACTAAATAAGGATGTGATGTAGGTAAAGACGACAGCAATTGGAGTCAAAAACAAATAAAATTTCACTTGCAGAAAGGACGACTAACATTTCATTAAATTCAACTAACATTTATCATTTGTTTTTACTGTTCAATGAATTACTAACAATTGTATTAAAAATGAAACACATATGTTAGTAAAAAATAAACAAACATTTATTTTTTTTATTTTTTTAAATAACAAAAAGCGAATCCAAAAAATTAATGTAAAATCATAAAACAGTCATTTGATGTGGTTTGTTTTTTTATATGAACTATAAGTTTAGTAAAATTATTAAATTTTTTCTACAAATGACTGACATTTACATTAAAAATCAAGAAGCTGTATTACAACCCAAACAACTACAAATTTTTTTTAGCAGAAGTTCCCTGAGTGTACGAGTTCTTTATAACCGTATTCCACTGTCAAGGTTGGTATATAACAATTTTAAAAAATAATCAAGAACCATCATATTTAGGATTTATATTCATACGAAATTTAATCTTTGGTTGCCAATCTTTACATTAGAGCAGAGGTTACCACCAATATTTGCTTTACGGACCCCTTGACACATTTCTACTGGTTCGCAGACCTCAAAATTTGTTTTGTTCATAAATTTAAAAAATGCAAAAGTAAAGAAGCAAACAAAAAGAACCAAATACACTAAAACACAATTAAGATGCACTCCGAGGGACCAAAAAAATAATTCGTTGTAATTTTTTTTAGTGGCCATAAAATATTAAAAACATTTATATACTTTTTTTTAAATATTGTAAAATTATTTCATTAACGGATAGTTTTTGATACATTTGGGAAGGAATTTCAGCGTGTGCGGATTAAAATATGTTGAAATTCAAAGGAATTTAAAGAAAAGTTTAAAAATTTTAGGAATCTTGTATCAAAAATAGAAAATTATATAAAAAATTGTTTAGAGGACTGTCAAAAACACTTCATTCTATATATTTTTTGAAAAAAGTTTCAAAAGTTTTAATATGTGAGGTTTAAAATTTTTTAAGGACTTTTTAAAAAACTATTTTTATACAAAAATTTTAATTTTTAAGGCTGAAACATAATTGACTTAAGTGACTTAAGTCAAATGTTGCAATGAAACGAAAAATTGAAAACACAATTATTGAAATTAAGAAATATTCAATTTTTGTTACATACCAACACTTTACTTAAGTCCCTTAAGCTTATTCTGTTTCCGCCTTTAGAATTGCAATTTTAGACTGTGACTGGATGTGACTGCCCTAAAACTATTTTAAAGTCACAACTTTTTATACAAAACAACAAATAAAATTCAAATTTTAGTGGTCATGTCAATTTCAAATAATTACTTGCAACAACAAATTCAGTGATATCCAGAGTCATATGGGGAATACTGTCATAACTAGAGTCACAGACACAGTGAGCAGTACTTTCAAGAAAAAAAAAAAACAATTTTATGCGAGAATGAATTTTGTAAAATTTTTTGAAATTAGTTTTAAACATTCTTTTTTTTTTTTTGAACTCTTCGCGGAAACCCTGAGATAGTCCTACGGATCCGTGGTAGTCAGTGGACCCCCATTTGGGAACCATTATGTTAGAGGACACTTAAAGCTGATCTGTGATGCGCTCTTAATGAGTTAATAAATCATATTTCTCACAGGAAAACTAAAAAATTCCATTATTAATCCAAAATAAATGCTGAATTTAGTTTTTTTGAAAACAATTTGGAAAAATTGCGTTAAAGTAAAAATACTGCGATTAATCAACAATTGCGATTAAATGCATATTTTTTAATCGTAATCGCGATTAAGGAAAACGTTGATTATCTGCAAAACTCTAGTTGAAATGTACTGGGTTGATAACGAAACAATTGGTTCATAAAGAATTAAAGACCTCTTAAAATGTCAGTTTGTTGTAACGGCTATTCGGGCGCTTGTCGATTTTAATAATTTCAGCGTTTTTTCTAAAAAAGCACACGATAAACCTTATTTGATGTTCCAAAGAACCGGTTATAGAGCAAATTCCTTTTCTTTAAAACCTGATTTACTATCGGGTTTCTCACCGATGATTTGTATTCGAAATTATCTCAAAAGGAAACGGTTAATTTACTCCAAACTAGAATTGGTTGTGGGACTAGTTTTAGAACCAGTTCTTCGAACCAGTTATAGGTTACGGAACTAGTTCAACGTCAACGGTTTTAGTGGTACCAGTTCTAGAAAAAAAGCTAAGAAGCGATTCTGAAAAAAATTGGAATTTGAATAATGCATATTTTCGCGTAGTCTGCCGAAATCATGTAAATCCTTGACTAAGAATCATAGTGTATTTCCAAAAAAAAAAAAAAACTTTAGCCCAATTTTGAGACCAATATCAACGTTATTTATGAAGGATTAATATCCTAAGGGGAATGAGGAATAAGATGCCCTCAAAGGCATATCACCTGACTAGTTAATGAAGAACTCAACGAAGAACTAGAACAATTTGAAATTGATGAGGGTTAATCGATGTCAATTATATTAAAAGAATTGGTCCCGTGACTGATTAATAAAGAATGTACCACTTAACCCTTTGACGAACACAGGCATGTATGATTGCCCACGCGTTTTTGGAAAGATGGAGTAAATGTGTCCGAAGACAATCTGTAAAGGAGAGTTGGGGCATCAAAATTGTGGAGGGCAGTAAATCTCTATCTGATCTCACTTACCCGTCAGAAGTCCCCAAAGTTGCAAAAAAATTGTGCTTTATTTAAGGGCAAAATTAAAATTTTTTGACAAGCGAAATGAGGGGCAAGGATTGGGTCTGTGGAGTCAATTTTTTGTAACTTATTTGTTATTTAGTTTTAGATCAAGAAATTGGAAAAAAAACATAAAAATTCCTTCAGCCACAACTTGTGGTCGTCAAATGGCCGTTATTTTCGCCGTCCAAAATTAGGGGAAATTATGGGCAGTAAGGGATCTTGGGATCCAATTATTTTGTTACATAACTGTTATTAGGTCAGAGATCACAAAAAAAGTGAAAATTTCAAAATTACTTCGGCGGAAAGTGTTTGGTCCTCAAAGGCTTAACAAGCGCTGACAGCTTTATTTCACCTTCCCAATATGTTTTTAATTAATTTTTTACATATTTTTCATTTTAATATTTCGGGAATTGTATATTTTTTTGTGTTGCCAGACTTTTTTCAAAAAAAAAAAATAGTCACTAACTGCGGTTTCAAATAGTTTGTTTTTCAGTTTTTTATTACATAATAAATATTTTTGCGATATTATATTGTAATTCTCAAAAAATCTTATAATTAATCTTTAATAAAATAATTATTATAAAAAATTATACTTACAACGCAAGCCTTAACAGACTTCCAAAGATTTTTTACAAAGTCTTCAATCTTGCTGGTTTTTATTGAGACAAAAAAACTTTTGTAACGTTTTCTAAACGCTTTTTCAAGAAAAAACGACTCAAAATTATAAATGACGTTGAAAAAAGGTGTTGAATTTATAATAAATAAAACTTTGTAACTGAGTTTTATAGATAATCTTTTTTTTTTTTTTGTAAAGCTCCTCTTTGGTTAACGATCAATCACTCCTTTTTTATTATTATTTAAACTCCTTGATTACACAAATTGTCGTTATTTTATTCAAGCGATTTTTTTAACTTCTCTGACTATAACCTTTAGATAATACACGTTTTCCCGGTTTTAATTAGTTTGTTGGATTTTTTTAAGAAAGTCACATTTTTTGGTGATTTTTTGGTTGTATTTTAATTTTTTGTTAAATTTCGTTAGTTTTTTTGTTAAAAATTACGGTTTTATTTAAGGATTTTTAAGGGATTTTTATCCTTTTCGTAATAATTTATTCTTAATTTTTTTCTTAACTTTATATTGACGATTACGCTGATCTATGGCAAAATCATATCGCGATCTCTGCACATTTTCGCTAATTAAATTATAATTGTAAACGTTAAATAAGCCAAAAACTTTTAGCGAATACGTTGTGCCGAAATTATTAAACCAGTTGGGTGTTATGAATTTTTTAAACGATTTTTACTAGATGTTTAAAGATTTATTAATTTGTGATATGATTTGCGAAATTAAGATGATTTTTATTCGCACTTTTTTTTAAAGGTTATTAGAATATTCTTAGCGATATTTGTTGTTGGTTATGATAATTATTCAGCAATAAGGATGTGTTAGCTTAAACTTTAATCAATTAACTGCTGGTTAATTCTTTAGCGTAGGTGTAGTTAAACGTTAGTTTTGAGGCTGGTTAAATGATGACAATTTTGACAATGACAAATGGTATGAGATGTTATCAGCAAAAAACTATAGTTTTAAATGGCTTACAATCGTTTACCGTTACACTTTCTCTCGTTCTCTATCGTTCACTCTTTCTTTCGCTCTTTCTCGCGCTCTTTACTGCTTTCTGCCTTTAGCTTTTAGCAATTACCGTTATATTTGCTCCCTTTAGCTTAACTTGTTTAAGTAATTATTTTCACTTGTTCTTTATTTTTTTTTTTTTATTAATCAAACTTAAAGCATACTTTTAGGCTAATAACTAATTTATTTAACACTTTTTCTATAGCGAGCCTTTAGGTCTTTTTTTTCTAAAAATTTTTGAACCCCTTTTTTGTAAGTTCTTATTAATTTAAATAATTTACGGTTGTTTCAAAAAGTGTGTTGACACTAATCTATATCTCAACATGGATTAGTTTATAGAAGAGTTTTGTTAAAAGTTTCTTTAAAAAAAACTTTTTATAAATTTATGTTTTTTTTAGTTTTTTCAAAATTTTTAACAGCCATTTAGATAATTTTTTTTTTAATTAAAAAATTTCTTTCAAATTCACTTCACTTCACTAATTTTGGAAAATTTCCTTAGAAAAATTCCAGTTTGTTTATCAAGTTCTTTTTATAATTTCATAAATTTTTTATTATTTTATAGAATTTTTAAAAGTTATGTTTTTTTTTGAGGTCTTTTTGTATTAAATGCTTCTGTTTTATCTTTTACTTCTTAATATCTGCTTTGAAAATTTTTTGCTAAAAAGAAGAGAGTGAGTCAGGTTGGTTTTTTTGTGAATTAAAAACACTAATAAAGGTATGAAGAAGAAGAAAAAGCCGAAACAAAAAAAAACGATTTGAATCTACAACAACCACGTTGTCAAAATCCACCTATAAATAACTCTTTACACTCCTCACCACACTTTTCTTAACAAATCGTTTGAAAAAACACACTCGTCGTTGTTTTACATAAAAAACAAAAAAAAAGCAAAAAGACACATAAACGAAGTCGTGGTTTTTCGTAAGGTTAAATCGTAAATCGATAAATATTTAATTTTTTCAGTATTTTGCAATAATTTTTAAAGCCACTTAATGTCTTTGTTTATAAATAGTTTTTCGAAAAAATATTTTAAATCGTTGTGATTTCTTAAGACGATTCACACTATCATTTATTAGGTAATTTACACTAAATATTGTCTTTACAAAATGTTCCCTTTTGTTTTACTAATTCAATTATATATGTATGTATATATGTATTATTTTATATATATATATAAATATCTCGATATTTTAGCCGTCGGTTTTTTGTTTGCGTTTGGATAGATGTTACGTTAAAGAATCACGATTTGTATCTGAAGTGTAATGTTTAAATTGAAATATAAAAATGCTTCATGCTCTTTTGTTGTATTGTTTGTTGTTAGTTGTTGTGTTGTTGTTGTTTTATTGTTCTCTTTTTTTTTGTTGTTCCATAATTTGTTTACTCACGTTTCTCTCACGTTTTTTGTGTATTTCGAAGTAACCACATTATTCCACAATCATAATATAGAAGACAAAATTATATTAGAGGCACTAAAGTCCGATAGAGATTACATTTTTGGTTAGATTTTGTCAATAAAAAATAATATTGTCTAAATTCGATTTACAGAAAGAAGACAAATTTGTTATTACAAAATTAAACGAACACAAGGGAGTATACCAGACTGCCGAAGTTTCTTCCCAATCATGGACTTGTCAGTGGTTAATTTATGTGTCAATTGATCAAAGTATTTTAAAAAATTACAAAGCGTGTGTCGTGGCTGGGAGTCAAATCAGCAGCTGTTATCAATCTATAACCCCAGTCACGACACACACTGTGTAATATTTTTAATAAAATTTAACACTTTGACGACCGAACTTAATCTGCTGGAAAACTTTATTTTTTTTCGGATTCGTACTTTTCGACCCAACATTTCTAAAGGGAAATGTCGTCAAAATTTTTTGTTGCAGCTCCTTCTATAAAAAACTAATCCTATTTATCGTCAACTGCCAAAATTAGTAAACAAGTACCTTACCTAATTAATAGCGAAAGACAAGTCTAGTTTAAGTCTATTAACAATATATGAAAAATTTGAAATTAATTTGAGTCGTAAACCTAGTTTGAACTGTAGTCCTAAAATACACGTGTTATACGATATTACAAAATTGTGAAGGGATAGATATATTTGGATTCCAGGAGATAAAAATCTACAAATATTTCTTTTAATAAATCAAATTGAACAAAAGTTGCTTAAATTTCTGCACAAACAAATAAAAACCCTAATCTTTTTTACATTTGACGGCCAATGGCATATGTATGTCGCATATTGTAGACAATGGAATGAAGAAGTTTCCAATATCTTAATGTTTCTTGAAACTTCCACAAAACGTTAGATCCCCTATGCCCAAAACGTTCGAGAAAATATGCACCAAAAACTATGAAAACAATTTTCTGATTGGGACCGCCGTAAAATAATTAAGTGTGCCAGCATCAGAATGAAGAGTTTCAATCAGATAATCAATGAATGTAAAGACACAATCACACTAGATAGCAAAACATGTGTTTTGCCAAAACTTGTTTTTAAGCTCTTTATTCTATTATACCAGTTCTTTATTCTTTTCCACTCGTAATGGCAAAACACGTGTTTTGCAATATAGTCTGAATGCCGTGTTAGGTAAATGTGTCGAAATCAACCCTAAGTGGGCTCTTAAAGGATTCCCAAAGAATTACTCGCCAAAATCTAATGTCTGTGCCCGCCACAAAACTGCTCGACTAGAACCAACTGGAGAAAGGAAATTCAATAATCGCAGTTGTTGATAGGACTGGATAAACATAAGTTTCCGTTAAAGGTGATTTTTTCTGATGAGCAAAATTTGAATCTCGATGGTTCAGAGGTTTTTAACAGCTATTGGAGAGATCTACGTTAGTAACCGCGATATTTCTCAAATGGAAATTTCGACGGTATGGTTGATTTGGCATTTACAAGCACCAGAATGAATTATTCTGAGTACATGCCATTTATTGAAAATAGCAACGAAGAGAATTCATTTTCCAACAAGACAATGCCTCAGTTCATGTAAGTCGTCAGACGATGGAATGGCTATCATCGAAAATATAAGAGTATTGGAATGGCCCACATGTTCCGGATCAAAACCCCAATGAGAATATTTGGGGAGTATTAACCCGTCGAGTCTACTCAGCAAACCGTCAATATGAAAGCATTTTTCCTCTAAAAGTAGCAGTTATTGATGCGTTGACAGGTTACAGAGAGAACACTGACGATCCAGTCACTAAACTTAAGCATGAATCGTCTATCTATAAATTTTATAATTTTGCAGACTATCGCAAATTTAGACGAACTTCCACCGATCCCTTTATATGGAACAGAGATGTGATTTTATGTCAATTTAAGCCTCCTTCGACAATAAGAAACAAAACTGCTAAATATAGAGAAAACCATCTCTAAATTGATGTATTGCGAAAGATTAGAGATGGGATTATACCCGGTATTTCGGTAAATACCGGGTATATTCCTGGTATTTACCGAGGAGTTTATTTGGGTATTTATAAAAATATTTGAAATGAATCATTTGTCAATGACCGACTGAATTTATATCTAAAACTGAAATTGATGATAATGAAAAGGAAAAAAATTCTTTGATGAAACGATGGAAATGTCGACTAAGCCAATACATTCAGCTGCTGTATCCTTCTATATGGGTAAAAACTATTTGGGTGTCCACAGAATTGAGCAGGGTAAAGGCAAAGATATTTAATAACAAGATATTGCAATGTCGTTTTGGCTTCGAATATTGTTTGATTTTCCAATCCCGAAACAGATTGCTTTTAATATCGGCTGCGATTATTGTTGGATTTTCCAATCCGGAAACAATTTTTTTTATCAATAAACTCCAATCCACTCCCAGCAAAAAATAATGCTTCAAAGAAGCGCTTCCGGAAGGCATTATTCAATTACGAAGCGCTTCAGGAAGGCATTCCAGAAGGCATGATTTTTGTTCGCGATGTCCCACTTGGTATGTCTCTTTTAAAGCGCTTCATTCATGTTCTCTTAGAAGCAATAAATTCATACCTTCTTAGGCACTAAGAAGCTCTTTATTGCTTCATTGTATGCATACTTTATTGCTTCAAAGAAGGCATTTTAGGAAGCACTACAGAATGCCTTAAATAATTGTTTTATAGTATGCATGGCGGTGACGCGCTATTTTGGAAGCATATAAAGGCAGCAACTGCTTACTAAATCGAGTTTTTTTTTTGCTGGGCTCCCTCTATCTGTCAAGCCCGGCAAACATTTGCATAGGGCTTGGTAGAGGTTTGAGGAAGCACCTTCCACTGGTGTTGCCCATTCTACACCGAATTCTTCTTTTAATTCTTTTCGGAGTGAAACTGACAAAGCAACAGTGATTTAGTGAAAAAAAAGTTGTTATTTTTCAACTACTCTGAAAGCATTTTTATTTATAAAATTTACTATAAAGTTCATTAAATTTTGCTGTTCAATGTGTTTGTTAGCCAAATTATTAACAACATAGTTTAAACACACCTTTTTTGGTAAACACCCGGGTATTTACCTGTTTTTACCCATTTTATCTGGTATTTACCAATTGGGTATTTTCCCTTTTCCCATATCTATGAATGATTTAAGTTATTTAGGGGTGTCATTTTGTTAAAATCTTTTCCATATGACTTTTAAACAAAATGACATGTGCCATTAAGATATTATAATAAATTCTTAAAAGTTTAAATTTAAGACTTTTTAGAAAATAGAGAAAATCAAGGGAAAATTGTAGAAAAATTAAGCGACCGCACAAGGTTATCCTCCATTTCGAAAGAAAAGAAAGAGAAGAAACCCTAAAGACATCATTATTGGAGAGGATACGTTTCGTAAATGAATGTAAGTCCATATAATATGCTAAAATAGTACCTACATCAAATATGTTGTATCTTTTTTACATACTAAACAAATAGTGATGGATTTGCAGAAAGTAAATTCTGTTAAAAATTATTTTCTTTTCGGGTTTCAAAGAGTTTAATGAGTTAGAAAGAAACAAAACAACAACATTATCTTCTATTTTCTTTTAACGCATTTAACGTTCCATAAACGAGTTACGTTTCGAATCCACTCGAGTAATTTTGGCTTTAGAACTAAAATCAGAGTTAAAAAATCTGCAATTAGTAGTCTTAAAAATATCTCAGTTAGTTTGTCTCAATTTACACGATACATCTATTATGAAGCAGACAATGTTTTGCCACCGTGTAAATAATCACGTGGTTGGTTATTTTCCCGAACTTTCCAGTCTATGATACACTGAATTCATTGTTTACACCAGTTTTGCAAAGTGTCTCCTATTCACATATTTGTCACTTTGGATTCATCGACCCTTCCTTTACCGTAAGGTAATGCGAGAAGTTTTCGCATCGAAAAATGCATGGACTCGCTGCTTTTTACAGGGTGGGTTAAGAGATGATAAAGGTGATTACATTTGTAGAGCTAAGTTTTTCAGATCTTGTAACTTTTAAAACCAACAAATGGATTTTAGTGAATGCCACGATTGATGAGCTTTTTTGATTGAATTTATATTTTAGTGCTGTGACACAACCTATGTAGCGTGTGTTTCACGTTTTTTGCTAAACAAGTTTCACAAAAAAAATATTAGTTGCTACAAGAAAATTATCTATGGCCAAAAAGAGTTGGCTTATAAGCTGATTTCTTTGGAGTTTAAATATTCCATTGACTTTTTTTAATATAGCCCTTAAACCAGATGTAGGGCCACATTAGCGAACATTCCTTTAGAATAATATGTAAAGCAACCTGTTCTTTGGATTTAACATTTTTATTTGAAAAGATAAGATCGACAATACACACTGGTTCTACATAGTATGTATATTAGAGAATTTTTTTTCTATAAAAAGTAAAAAAGTTTCTAATTCATAGGCGAGCGGGTCGGTATATTTTGACACTAGATTTAAAAAACACGTTAAATCTAGTGTCACACACACAATGAACAAAGGGAATTTTCGCAGAAGTTAAAATTTCCATTTAAAAACAAATACTCATTATACAATTTTTTTCGTTTTTATATCAATCTTTAATAAATTACATAGAAACATTAACATTGAAGTTTTATTACCAATGGAAACTAATGAAAACTTAAATTTCATTACCATATGGGAAGTTGTACTGCATAATTTTTTAAAAGATGTCGTTGAATGGATGGGATGGAACATTTTTGAAAACCGTAACTATATGAAATGTTTTACTGGGAATAAGTTGAGTTTAAACATTTAATACGGAGATCGAAATGGATTAGATTGGGAAACGAGCGGAATTAATATACTAGACATGTAATATTATGTTAATTGGTTAAAAGAAAAATAAAACCCTGTAGCTTATCTATAAAATGGATCACTTGAGATCTCTTCTGGACCTGGATTATTCGTATAATCATTGGTACTTCCACCTTTGTCCCATTTAACCCTTGCTATATTTATTTGGTCGCGTTCATTTAGAAATACGATTTCTTTAATGCGTGCGAGCACCGTTAGTTGAAATTGACACACCAAAACCCTGGGACTCGTAAATTTAATTTTGTCACGTGGAATTCAATGCCATACTCCGTTTAAAAAGAGTGGGTCAAAATTTAATTTTTAAATTTGCATTAACTCAAGTTTTTTTTAATTATATTTCAAGTGCAGACATCGAATCTCATCATTAAGTTTCAATAAATAAAGTTATTTCAAAATAGATTTACTTAAAATAGAAACAACAAAAATCGCTTTTAACAATGCAAATTAAAAAAAGTAAATAACCCTTTATTTCGATCTAATCTTTTAAAACGGGGTCTACCACTAAGACCCAAAACTAAGTTAACGTGTCCAGTGGTTTTGGTGTGTCATTTCAAACGTTAAAATTTTACTTACAGTGGATAATGAGTGTTCTCGAAAATATAGACCGAACTAGGCGAAGATTTTTTAAAAGCATTGAATGAACGTACTGGTGCTAAATGTGGCTCTTCTAAAACTAAGACGCACTAGAGTTCATTTTAAGTGAAAACTGTGTTAACACTTAACCAATTTGTTGCCGGGAAGTCAGTAAATCCATTTTGTATAAAATCTTAAAGAAAGGCGTTGTAAACATTTTCGAACTTTCAAATAACTTTTCAAAAATCCAACAAGTGTCATGTATTCAGATCTGGGTCAAACGCAAACAGGGAAAGAAGACTTATGTGCTGGCATGGGGAAGAAAAATTATAACGAATAAAAAAATTCAGAAACTGAGAGATTAATATCGACGAATGTCAAAAATTTGGTGAATAAAAAATATAGTAAAGTATTTGTTTTATTTTACTCACTTAATAGATTAGTGACGTATTCTCTTTACGTTTCCCCGTTTACTGCGTTGAAAAGAGACAATACAACAAAATTTTCTATAGTTATTATTTTTACTTTAAAAAAGTAACGTTTCGTTTAGGAACAAGTAATTTGGACTTTCGACTGTAGTAACGGAATAGATTGCCACTCAATACAATATCACTCCGGTAAGATACATTTATGAATACAAAGAAAGTATTTTGAGTATAACTTAGCGATTTTGGTGAAATTTTTATTTTAATAGGGACAAAATCTAAGATCAACCTGTTACGCACTTTTTTTGTTCGGAAAAATGTGTTGGAGAATGTCCAAATCCTTCGTAATTTCACTTCATTCGTAGAACTATCAAAACGATTGTTGGCCACGAGAACTACTGCAGTTAAAAAATTAGCTCTGAAGGATATGAATGATGAGGATAAAGTATGAGGATAAATATTTTTTTAATTTTCATATTTCCTTTGATTTCTTTCTCTTTGAAGTATGAGCTATTCTACCTTCTTTATACACTTTTTCCTTTTGTTTTCGAAGCCTTACATTAAAGTCGAAACTATTGTGAATCAGGTATTCCGTCAAAAGTGGTTTCGAGACAGTCGAGGTAACAAACTTAGAAAAAGTCTAGTTTTGGTATAGTTTTTGAGTTTTTCTACTACCGGTCCATTTGATTTTGTTCTCTTTGGAATTTAAACTCCGAATTGCAGACAAAAAAATGTGGAGTTTAGGAAATGTTGCAGACATGGAACCGCTTTAAGAAGAACCAATTCTAATGTAGATGAATTAATTTTATAGACAAATACTTCATTGACAGGTGTACAGAAAATGCAAGTTACCCTTAATTAAATATCACATAGTATATACATACCCATTAAATTCAAACGTATACTTATATAAACTAAACTGTCATATGCACTTTTTAAAAATAAAAGAGTAAATACAAATTCTCTTTAAAACACTCATGCGTAACAAATTGAGTCAGTGCCAGTGTTGCCAGGTTGTCGTCATTTGGACGATTTTCAGTAACCAAAATAACTAAATGACAATTGGACGGTTTTTTTCTTCCAAAATTACGATTTTTTGACAACAGTTTAATAAGTCAGCAAAACATATATATTTGTCATTCTTATAAAATCACCGGATGTATTTTAGAAATTATATTTTTTAGTTAAAAATTTAAAAAAAAATTATTTTTTTAAATTGTAAATGTAATCTAACATTTATTTTCTAATATAATGTTGAAAATTGTACAAAATACGAAATCTTTTAAAAAAAAAAAAAAACTGACATTTTTTGCGAAACAAACAAAAAAACCTTAAAATAACCGAAGTTTATTCAAAAAGATCCGGTGCTTAAAAAACAGGCCAAGTATTGTCAATAAAGTGTTCCAAAATGAAACTGAACATCTTAATTACTGTAGCATACACATGTACGCAGACGATGTTCAACTTTACCTGAGCAGTCCACTACAGTCAATTAAGGATAACATAGATAGGATAAACCACGATCTACAAAAATTACACCTGTGGGCTACTGCTAATGGTCTATGTATAAATCCTAAAAAATCCAAATGCCTTTTAATACATCAAAGAACTAGGAATCCTGTGTTTGATAAAGATGTTATTATAAATGATGAAAAAATTAAAGTTGTTTCAGTGGCTAAAAACCTTGGAATAATATTTAATGACACGTTAACATGGTCAAACCACATCACTGCCATGGTTGGACAAACGTATTCAAAACTGAGATCCTTTGGTTAACTCAATCTTTCACTCCTTTAAAAGTTAGATTGCTGTTAGCCAAAGCTTACTTAATCCCTGGCCTTTTATACGGTTGTGAACTTTTCTGTAAATGCGACACCATCAGCATGGGGAAGTTAAAAGTTGTATTTAACAGTATAGTACGATACGTATTTGGGTTGAGAAGATCGTGTGGAACTGCGTTCTATTCTAAAAAAATATTTGGTGTGTCACTTGAAAGTCTTATGAAGATAAGAGTTCTTTTACTTTTACATAAAACCATATTTACAAAAAAGCCCGCTTATCTCTACGCAAAACTTCGTTTTGGCATCGGAACGAACAGGGGAAATAAATTAGTTCCACCAAGTCATCGCTATCTCGTATCTGAGTGGCAATTCCTCCTAAATTCCGTAAGTCTTTGGAATATGCTCCCTCAAACACAACAACTCAACAGCAACGCCTCTAGTTTTAAAAAATTTCTTTTTGAACACTATGCACGATTTTAATATTGTTTAACAATTTTTAGTTCTTTAAAATTTTCTGCAATATGCTTAAACTTTTATTTTATAATTTATTTATTTATATTTGTTTTTTTGTTTACTTATATTTAATTATGAGTGATTTTTCAACTATTTTTATTAATTATGTAATACATGTAACTTTCGTCTTTATCAAAATTTGTACTAATTTAAGCGATATAAATTCCTGTACTATAACTATAAGATTGATTCTTGTTGTACTGGAATAGAGATAAATAAACTAAACTAAACTAAAAACTCGAGCTATTCACAGTTTATATTTGACAGACTTGGGCGACGTCATTTACATTTCGCAATCATTCACTTGTGAAAATTTTCTATATAATTAATAATTTCAGGCCTACGCTCATACATTAATAACAACATGGGGATTAGTAACAACATCGAGGTATTTAATTACAGCGCAATTACACTCAATTACATGGAACTAGACGTAAAAAAGTAATTGGCCTGTAATTTAGAACAGAAATATTGGTATTATGTCAAATTTCTGGTATTGACAAAATATAAAATTTTCCAAGGAAGCGTTTAAGTCCACAAGTGTGACCGTAGGTCTGAAATTATTAATGAAATAAAAAATTTCACAAGTGAATGATTGTAAAATGTAATTAACGTCGCCCAAGTGTCTAATATTTTAAAATGGAAAAACATAAAGTAGTAAAAAGTGTTTGAATAAAAATAAATAATTTATGCTTAGAAATATCAAAACAGAGCCGAAATTTAAAATCGTGAAATAATCAAAATAGATTGAAACTATAAGGTTGTTTACAAGGGGTGTACTAAATGTTGTATGTGTTGTATAGTCGTATCGAAAATAGAAATGGTAACATTTTATTTCAAAATATAGAACACACATGATAGAACGATACAACATTTGTAACTATGTTGAAGTGTGCTAACATAGAGAAAACCCAACCCAAAAACTCCAAAATCTTCGTCAAATTTAAAATAAAAGTTTAACATCTCTATTTTTACAATACAACATATACCCCCAACGCTTACAGCACGATTTGAATGAAACTCGGATATGTTGTAGAGAATCAAAATTTAGGATATATGGTTTTTTTTATGTGCTATCTCGAAGGTTTAAGGGTTAAAAAGAAGGGTGGAAAATTACCCAATTTTTCGTTTCTTGCATTTTTTTTTGTACTTTTTCCTAAGGAATTATTAGAAATTGTTGCATTGATGGAAAGATATTTTAAAGACGCATCCGCCGATGTTATTTTTGTAAAATTAAGCTTTAATGTTGTTTAAGTTTTATTAAGTTTAGGTGAACACGTATTTTTTCTTATTTCGTAAATTTGAGACATGCTGCCATACAAAAAAGTATCACATCGGGATATGTCTCTAAAATCTATCTCTATCGATATCACAATTACTTATGGTTCCTTAGGAAAAAGTACCAAAAAAAAAAATGCAAAAAAAAAACAAAAAAATGGATAATTTTTTATCTTACTTTTTAACGCATAAACCCTCGAGATGGCACATAAGAAAAACGCGCATTTAAATCGACGTGTAAGCGTTGGGGGGATTCCCTTGTTAGTACACCTTGTGAATAACTTTTATGTCATCAAATGTAAAGTGATTTGAATTTGATAATAAATTTTAATTCGTTAATGGCAGTCCAAATTTAATAATTAAAAAAAATAACATTGTTAAACAATTTCCAAATTTTGTACAAGAATTTAAGGCTTAAAAAAATGTGCTACTGAAATGTTGTGCACAGAATTATGTAGAACTAATTAACAGTTTAAGTGGTAAAGTACTATAGGTGTAGAATATCATGAGTTTTGAAGTTTAAAGTGCCAGAAATCGTATTATATTACAACGATAGTATGTTAGCATTTTAGGTATGAATTACGTTATTGTCTTTAAATGTTTATTAAAACTTTTTCCCACTTACAACAAATATTTGTTAATTTGACGATTTTTTACAATTTTTTAAAATATGATGACGATTTTGAAAATTTCTCTGGAAAATTGGCCGATTTTATGCTCAGCAAACCTGGCAACACTGGTCAGAACATAAATATGGAATTACTCGTATTACGAAGCATATTTGTACAACAACAAAAAATCTGCCCTTTTTATGCACTTTTTGCCGGTTTTTAACATAAAGCGCGGAAAACAACAGAAATGCCCATACAAACTTCTAGAAATTCTATTAAAAAAAAAAATATGTTCAATTTTCTCTTCTCTTTGTAAAAAAAAAATATATATAGGACTTTTATGTTTTTTTGAGTTTTTCATGAATGGGTGTGTTTTGTTGGCAAACATTTATTCTTTATGTTGCCTGAACTTACTCTCTTCTTTTTTTTTGGATTATTTTCGCATATATATTTTTTTTTTTTTTTTGCACTACTCTTAAATAATCATTCCATTATTACATTTCACATTAATTACTCATTATTATTTTTTTTTTTAAATTAGCCGATTTAATTTTTTATATTTTCTGCTTTATTTCTAGTCTTTAAGAATTTGGTTTAAGTTCGTATTTTTAATTAAATCGTTTAATCAAATTTTGTTTATTATTCGTTTCACTTTCGTTTCACAATTGGTGTGATGTTTTATATTTGCAATACATTTCTTGGAACCTGTAAAGAATAATAAAAAAAGAATATAAAATTAAATTGATTTTGAAATTAATTTTAATTTATTATTTAAAAATGTAATACTAAAATATACACTATCGGACAAAATAAAGTGCAAATCTATAAAAACGTAAGGATGTTAGCCAAATTACAAAATTTAACTCTTTTACTTACGAATTTTTGTATGTGACTTCAGAGTATTGTTATACTCAGAGTATTGTTATACTCAGAAAATTACTCCCGTAACTACATGTCAGTCGTTCGTGTAGTAGACAGTAATAGTAAGTTTAACTGTTATTGCAGTCATTTTCATATTCAGAAATGTAAAATAACTATTTTTGACAGCCATTTAAAAAAATATTAGGACGTCCTAATATACACTATTAGAAAACGTTTGCTACGTCTTAACTGTATTTTCTCACGATTTCATTTAAGCATGCCAAAGGACTTTTCCATTATACTGAATTAGTATGGCATCCTTGAATTGTCAAAAATTGTACCATTGAGAGTTGTCAACGTATGAGATCAAAATATTAACTCTAGTAAATGCAAAATTGCAATAAATGACGAAATTCTTCATTATTGCTGGTACTATCGTAGTACAGTCAAATTAGGGTTTCACCTCCGAATTCCAGGTAATAGGCTGGAAACTCGTATATGACTTTATTTTGGTGTTCTTAATACTGTCTCAAAAGTCTCATAAAATCTCGTGTCTGTGTCGTGAGTTATTCAAGGTCAAAGGTCATAAATCAGTTTTTGGCGATTATCTAGGTTTCTATAGCTCCAATCATTGTAGATCATGCAATTTGTAATAAATTTTGTTACAAAGATTTTTTCGTGCGCTCAACCGTTTTTGAAATAGAGGGCAGAGGCTGCGGAGCGCTCACCCCTACCTGCAATTATTCAAGGTCAACCGTGAATCTCGGTTAATAATATCGTATATAAAGTGATTAAATTACTAAAATATCACTAACAATGAATAATTTATATTATTTATTAGATAATACAGTGGAGTACCGTTATAAGGAACTCGTAGGGACCGGACAATTTAGTTAATTATAAGCCAAGTTCTCTATAAGCATGGTAAATATATTAAATAAATAATAAATTCTCATGATGTCTTTCTTAAATTCTCTTAATTTGGAAATGTTTGTTTGCAAGATATTCATAATATATACAATGTACACTAGAGTTCGCTTATAACAAACACCGGTTATAACGAACTTTTTTTTATAACGAAAGATTTTTCTGGTCCCAACGCATTTACTAACATACTTTATACAAAATAATACGGTTATAACGAACATCGTTTATAGTGAAGTTTTTATATACCGAACTAATTTTCTGGACCCTACGAGTTCGTTATAACGGTACTATACTGTACTATCTAATAAATAATATAAATAATTCATTGTTAGTGATATTTTAGTAATTTAATCACTTTATATAAGATCTTATTAACCGAGATTCACGGTTGACCTTCAATAATTACAGGTAGGGGTGAGCGCTTCGGAGTCTCTGCCCTCTATCTCGAAAACGGTTCAGCACATGAAAAATGTATGTAACAAAATTTGTTACAAATTGCATTATCTACAATTTTTATAATAGATGTTGACATCATTGGAGCAATAGAAACCGCGATAATCGCCAAAAACTGATTTTTGTGACCTTTGACCTTGAATAACTCACGACGCAGACACGAGATTTTATGAGACTTTTTAGACAGTATTTATAACACGAAAATAAAGCCATATACGAGTTTCCAGCCTATTACCTGGAATTCGGAGTTTGACCCCTTGTTTTGCCTTATTTGACTGGACTATCGTATGTATTGACCAGTAAAGTTTTAGTGAGTGTAGTAACCTTAAATCCTGTAAGCGACAACCTTTAATCCTTTTTTTATGCATTAACCATTGCACAGAAAAAATTATTGTCAATAAAATTTCAATTAAAGTTTTGTTTAATTTTAAACTCTCTTTCAATTAAAAGTTTAGTAATATCTATTAAATTTTTAATTAAAAAAGAATTTCGTGCACACAAAATTTCTATTTTTTATAACATATAACAAAAAATTAAAAAAAAACAATCTAAATTTTAAAAATCAACGAAATAAAAAAAAATCGCCAAAATTGACAAAAAAAAATCGATTAAATAGAAAAATCGCTAGTATATGAAAAAAAAAATCGCCAAAACAATAAAAAAACGTTAAAATTAAAAAAATCTTCAAAATTAATATAAAAAAAAAAATCGTCAAAATTGAAAAAAAAAATCGCTAAAATTGAAAAAAATCAAAAATTAAAGAAATTGACAAAATTGTAAAAAAAACACCAAATTGAAAAAAAAAATTAGATTGAAGGATTGAAAATGAAAATCGCTAAAATTACAAAATTGTTAAAATTAAGATTAAAAAAAAAAAAAAAAAAAAAAAATTCACCAAAAATTTCCAAAAAAAAAACAAAAAATGTTTCCTAAAGTTTCCTTCATCAAGGTATTTGGACAATTTTAAAGATTAAAACAGCGCATGAAAACGGCAATTGTCTGTTTTACGATTCATATATAAAATATAAACACTGCTTTGCGAAAATGCATTCATAATGCAAATGCAATTTTTGAATGCATCACTCCCCACCGAATGAGTAGGATTTTCAAAGAGTAATTTGATATAATATTTCGTTTCTGAAAGATAAAGCTGGGTCTTTTCATGACTAAGTGCTCATGATGATGGAAAGGTATGTTGTAGCAAAACTATATTAATGATTTCAGATATAACTTTGTATCGTTTATTCTTAGAGGGCGGTCCCAAAATTAGCCGACCTGACGTATAGATGGCGTCAGTAGTTTGTTTCTTTACTTAAAATCGCAGTTTACGCGATATTTAAAAATTATAATTTGTTTTGGAGATTATTTATAAATTTAACGTAATCGGCTGAAGACAAAATTTATTTTCTACAAGTTATTTCCAACTGTGTGAAGTTTTTTAACATGGTGCTTATTAAATTTCAATTGGTCCATAAAATATGTATTTTTTAAAATGTAGTTTTATTCTCGCCTGGTTTTGTGCTAAAGCATTGACTAATCGTACAAATAATGTTAATTTTGACGAATTTCGCTAACCAATGTTATGCAATTTTTGCAATTTTTGCACAATTTTTAAAAAGTCCATAAAATGTTTGCATTTAAATTTTTTTTATTTTCTCCTCTGATTTGGTGTTGTAAAATAACAACAAAAAAACTCAGTTCACTCAGCAAACTGGCCTTTTTAAAACTAAACAGCATATGTGCCATGCGTAAATCAGCTTTTTGAACAAAATGTATGCTCATGCCATTCTTCAACTGCGCAGAATTGCGACATTAACGAGCTTTGTTTTCAAATTTTTATTCCATGAAGGGGGCGTCAGTGCTCGGCACAAAAAACAAAATGAACTACCAAATGAAATCGAAAAATTGAAAGTCCCGAACAATAAAATTAAAAGAACAAACGATTTTTTAAATTTTTGAATCTTTGCGTAACGATAACAATTAGAAACGGCCAATTAGAGACTTATGGCCCCAAAAACTTTGCACTTTTGCGAGTTAAAGTGTTATTAATCAAAATATATTACCGGCTTTTCTAAAATATAAAAATTGCGAAAGTTATTGAAAATTTAAAACAGTTTCAAAGGATTTAAATATTTTTGACATTAGCCCATATGTATGTATGTAGATTACAAAAATTTAGCTACTACGCACAAGGCCTTATTATTTATTAATAAAATGCGTTTTTCCCCCTTTAAATGGTTTCAATTAATATATATTTTTGTGTTGTGACATTATATCAACACTTTTATCAACTCCATTAAAATAAATGAAATCACGGTTTTTTTTTATCACTTCTAGTTAAATTGGTCTATAAATATGTAAAAAGTGGAAATACCAATTCGATGGTCATAAGATGACATATGCAAACGGGATATTGTTTACAACTTCCCTATGGGGAATGAGGAGTCATTGACCTAAAAGTGACTGGTTAAAGAAGGACTTATCAAAGGACTGGTATAATTTAATACTGAAGTGTGTTAAGCAGTGTCAACTGTGCTAAAATTACCAATCCAGTGACTGGTAAAGGGATTATATACCACTTAACCAGAAAGCTTATTAAAAAGAAAAAGCCAGTTGGCCAGAATTTTACCCATTGGAAGCTGTTTAGTTTTCGTTTATTTTTATGCCTATCTTTATGCCCATCTTTGGTTAGTCCTGTGGCATGCCACTATGTGGTTTAAAGTAGGACAAATGACCAACTCCTATGACACGCCCATGTTAAAGTTGGCAGTTGTTTACATAGGATAAGGTTTAGCAGAGGACCGGTCTCTGGCACGAAGGGACCGATCCTGTGGCACACCCAGGACCGGTCCCATTCCCCATAGGGTTGTTATAGAAATGTCAATTGTGTACGTACGGTATGACAAAGAATAATTCTGAAATTATAGTTAAGGCTTGGCAACCTATAACCATTGATAAACACATTCAAGATGATGACATGTTAAGTGAAAAAAAAAATATTTATTGATTTTAAACTACAACAAAACGGCGTGGTTTAATTGGTTTGTATAGGAATATCTCCCTGCTAACAAGGATTTATTGTTATGAAGAGCAAACTAGGAAACTCTTGTCCTCTGATACGTAGATGTTACAAATGAAACAAAAAAAAATATTTTTTTGGGGTCAAAACTTGTTTGGATGCAAAAAAAAAAAAAAATTGTGTGGTGAAAAAAATGGTTGAGGTGAAAAGTATTTTTTTGGTGAAAAAAGTATTTAGTGGTGAAAAGTATGTTTGAGATAAAATATAGCTTTAAGGTGAATTTAAAATATTATTCTCGATTGCGTTTTTGTGTCATCATATCAACAAACAGCCATTTCAACAAGCAGGTGGCCATCGCTGTAACATCTCAAAATTTAATAATGATTACAATAATATAGAAAGATATCCATTAAAAATGGATTTCTCCCCTCCCTAGTTTTATTGCAAATGATTCCAAATGAAAGAATTTGATTTTTGGAAAACGTTTACAAGTGCCGAATTTTGGCCGAAGATGTCCCATTCGAAATTTTGAAAAGTTTTATTTTTATATCATTCAAAATTATTCAGATATGGAATTCTGTCTGTCAGCGCAGGAATCAAAAATGACACATATTGTAAATTTGATAAAAATGTAAAACTGTATTTTTTTTTTTTGTTTATTAATTTTTAAGATGAAAATGAAAATTATTCAAGTTCGAGGCCATACTCTATATTTATTTATTAGGATATTGTCCTAACAAATAATCTATAGAGTTTTTGTTTTCAAATTCATTAATTAACCACTTTCAATAATGTGAAATGTATGTCCGAATTTATGATTTGATGGAAGCAATGCCACAATTCTCAAAAATTGGAAGAAAAAATACAAAAATGGGATTTATACTTTTTTTTGCTGTAATGTTTGTTTACATTCAATGCGGGAATTGAAAGAGATTTACCCAATAATTTAAGTATATGTTTTGGAGGCGTGCACACTTTTTAAAAGTGGGTTAAAATTAATATTTGCTTTAACTATCAAACTATGTTTTGCAACGAAATTCATAACATGTGCTCCACTCGAAAAACAAATAATAAGTTCATCAACAAAATTGTTTATCTTTGGCTAATTTAGGAAATATGAGCCAAAATATTTTAGGGTGCATTTTGAAAACTATTTTGAACAAAAATTATTTAGTCAACTTAAATTGGTTTTTTAGATTTATGAAAAATATTTCTTTTAAAAATAATTAGTTCTTGAAATTTTACGAAATTTTGATTTTTAAGCTTTCTTGCTTCCAAACCGTCGACGGCACACGAAAAATTTCTTCGCAAAATATTTAGCAAATTTAGTTTTCTATCGGAATATATTAATTTCTAAATAAAAAACGCTCATTTGACGAATTTATGGTAAATTTTATGAAGACTGCCCTGAAGCAGCTTTACCCGTTAGAGGGTTAAAAAATGTGGCAACTTTAGAAGGGGCTAGGGAGAAATTTATACAGAAATCAAAAAAATGGTTAACACATTAGGGTCCAAATGCACTTAAAATGGGATTTCGATAGATTTCGATCGAAATCTAATAAAAATTTTGGATTTCAAACCGATTTCTCATACAAAATGAAATCCCAATTTAGTTGAGATTTTAGCGAAATCTAATCGAAATCTAACTATTTATGCAGAGATACAAATTACAGCACTGTGCTTTGTTAACCCCCCCCCCCCCCCCCCCCCCCCCCCATTTTTAGAAAATTAGGATTTTTGTAGAAAATTATGTAAGCATGAATCAGCTGCTTATGAGATAAAATATAATGAAAATATACATTTTTATAAATTTCAAAAACTAAAAAATAACAAATTAAAAGGCTTGTTTTATTGAATGAAGTTTTAACAGCTGAATATTCTTGTTTGTTTTCGACCAAGAAAACCAGTGATAACTATGGCTTTCGGCGCGTTGTAGCGAAAACAGTCCAGTGCCTCAGACCCACGACCCCCGCACTGATAAGCCAGTACGCTACCAACTAGCCTGCCTTTTTTATTTAATCAAGAATTTAGTTAAATAACGAATAGTTTAGAAAGGAAATTGGTACCGATTTCGTACCGGACCTAAGTCGGACCAAATTTGGAATTTCACTTTTTCAAATGAGAATATCTCGGAGCTATTAGTGATAACACACCCATATAAGCATGCTTTTTGTTAGTCTCTAGTAGCAGATTACAAATATTTGAAAATCGGATTAGAAACAAAAAAAATGGCGAACACTCAAAATTGTATATGCCAAAAGTTCCCTAATTTGGATGGTCATATTGCCACCCCCGGGAAGTCTGGAACTTAAGCTCGATATTACGCACTTATACCGGTTCCAAATTTCCTTGCAATTGGACTCATAAGTAAGAAATGGCCGAATTATTTCCAAAAAGTGTCTGATATATTCCACTGTGCTTTGGGGGCTAATATCAAAGCATCTTCTAAGCCTTTGGGGTATCTAGTTAAAACTTAAGCTTGTGTCTGTGTAATATTTAATGTCAATCTAACCAGCCAATATAATTTGAATTCGACCCACTGTGCCCTAGTTATGACACTTGTGAAATGAATGTGCATCATGAATTGTTTTCTGGTTTTCAATAATTGTTTCTGGAAAAATACAAATATAATTAACTTTGGTTATACATGGCAAATGAACTTTGAGCAGAAGATTTTTTACAAACGCACACAACATGCATGAATATTGAAATACTTGTACAGTAAGCGAAATTTAAATAGACGGCTTTAAACATCATGGATAATTTAATACTATTAAACGTATTATAGTCAATTTTTGATATTTTTATACAAAATTATATAATATATGATATTATAGTTATAAACCTTATTTAAGATAAAATAGCGGTACTTTTTCTAGAAAAAACATAAAATTTAATAAATTTAAATAGAGGCAGCTACAAACTTTTAATTACTTTGTTAAAAGAGTTGGAACAAAATGTAAGTGAATATATTTTTTAAGTACAATAGATTCTGGGGAAAAAGAAAGGAGGAGATTAGAAAAATAACAAAAATCTAAAAATAGAATATTTGTGTTTGTTAGTGTTGTCACTTCTGAGTATAATATACAATAAAAGAAAAGCTAATAGGAAAGAAAACTGCAATTTAGTTGCATTACATTCGAGGCCATACTTGGGTGTGATCGTTAAACGGTCATATCTTGGTATTGTTACGTTTGTAATGTAAGAAGAGCGCAGGTTTGATTCTTACAGCCGCAGGTTGTTGAAAATTTTATCATATAGAGACAATCTGACAATTATAAGACATAAATAATAATACAACTTAAATGGAAAATCACTGATGACGCTTGTCCATAAAAAGGCAGAAACTAGTATAGTAAAAATAAAAAGTGTTTATAATTTTTAGAGAAAAACGTTTATTCTTCTTCTTAACCTCAACATTTCTAAAATAAAAGAAAAAAATGTTATCCAATCATAAATGTGAAATTTGCTAGCCGAAAACCATACTTTTTTGCCACGAAATACAAATCTAACTGAAGAATGTGATACAAAGTAAATATTTTCGAGCCTTTACTACACAGATATGCACCAAAAAGTTGGATTTAAAACACTTTTTACAAAGAAAAATTTGCAAAAATAAATGTTTACTATCATAGCATTATGGCCAAATTAAAGAAAATTTAACCAAAACTAAATAATTTGTTAAGGAAAATGTAGTTTAACTTGTTCTCCAGACTAAAAATATACCGATTAAACAATGTTTTTTAATCATGTAGTGATTTTCAATAAAAATTCAGCGAAATAAAAACAATTTTTTTAGGCTCAAAATACCAAAATTTCGACCTTTGCTAGATATATCGCAATAAGTGTTATATATCCATAAAAATGTTTTTAACAGCTAGAAAATACAGATTTTGAGCAAAATTATTTTATTGCTGTTATGCATATATTACCCCAGTAAAAAATAGTGCTTACTCAGAAGCGCTACCGGAAGGCATTATTTAATTACGAAGCGCTTAAAAAGCAAATAAAGAAGGCTGATGACTTCGCGATGTCCCACTTGGTAAGTCTCTTTCAAGCAGGTGAAAAGCGCTTCTTTCATGTGCTCTTAGAAGCAATAAATTCATGCGTTCTTAGGTAATAAGAAGCCCTTTTTTATGTTGACAACATTAATGCTTCGTGGTTTGCATTCTTTATTGCTTCATGCTTCATTGTAGGTATTATTTACTGCTTCAAAGAAGGCATTTAGGGAAGCACAACAGAATGCCTTCCCAATTGCTTTATTGTATGCAAGGCGGTGAAGCGCTATTTTGAAAGGATACAAATGTAGCTACTGCTTACCAAATTCAGTTTTTTGTTGCTGGGACGCGATATTTGAAGAGGTCAAAATTTGGTATTTTTATTTTATTTTTATTTTGCAGAATTTTTAAGGTAAATCTCTTCATCGATAAAATAACTTTGCTTAAGGGGTTTACTAGCTTTAGAAATCAATAAAAGTGAAAAAATAAATAAATGGTTTATTCTTTTTGCGATAGAGAAACACAATATTTAATATTATACTTAAAATTATAATTTAGAATTCGGACTACCATGGTAACCCTGTTAACCATTTCATTATTTGCACTTTTTTAAAGTTAAAATCTGGTTCCATCGTAGAGCATTGGGTACTCATCTGAGAAAAAAAAATAAATTTTGTATCACAAACGAATTAACGTAGTCGGATTTTTTAATTTTTGATTTGCATTAAAATGTTACAAGGGTAAACTCAAAAACTAAAAATATACTCAAAAACATCGTTATTTTTTATTTTTCAAAAGAATACTAGGCAAAAATTTAAATATGTCTACGTTAGGGACTTCATTTTAAATCGGTACATCCTTTAGAGGGGTACGGTGGCACCCGATTTTCAATATCTTGTCTTGAGAAAAAGGCATTTAAAGTAAATATTATAGGGCTATGAATTTGTTTAACAAGCTGTAACTTTAATATTTTTGCGAGTTTTTCACCAAAATTTTCACAGTATATAGAAAAAATTCAAACTATTAAAATATGAATAAATTAAAAATAAATAAAAAAATTTTGTGCTAATAAGCCCTTAATCAGAATATTTTTAGTATGGAAAACAAGTTCAAATACATGTTACTTCACATGTCACTTCTGATTTGGCCATTTCATTTCATAATCCTACAATGGTAAAAATATATCTTTGCAAATTTTTCTTCTGGAAAGTGAAGCTAGCCAACTATAGCTGGCCCACTTTTTTTCAAAAATCGATTATGTATTAAAACGAATCAAAAAAAGCATCTGTTTTTCAAATCTAAACGAACCTCATCTATCAAGTTTTTACAGCTTTTAAATAAAACTAACTACATTAAAAACTTTTCACAAAATACAAGAACGAAATCAGAGCGCAAGGACATCAAACCGAACCAAGATGGCATCCTTAAAAAGAGGTAAATTAAAAAAAAATTAAATTTAAATTAAATTATATTAAAAATTAAAAAAAAAAGAATTAAAAAGTAAACCATTGGAAAACTTTTTCAGCTTCACAAGAGGGAAATGTAAAAAAAATGAAATCTTAGAAAATTTCTCTCTACAGTTTTTATATATGTTATAAAAAAAAGATATCAGAAAATTGTGAAAGCTATTAGGATACAAAGAAATAAATTTCCAAATAAGGAAATTTCAAAAAAAAAAATTAAAAATATTAGCAAAATCTAATCCCCCCTGTTTTTATGTACGTTGTTAAAAAGAATATCTCAGATTTGGGGAAAATTCAAGGACGAAATCAGAATACAAGGACATCCAACTGAACCATGAGTGTATGTTTCAAAAGAGGGAAATTTCCAAAAAAAATTAAAAATCGTAGAAAAATGATCTCACTGCCAGTTTTATATATGTTTTTAAAAATGATATCAGAAATTTTTGACACAAATTTCAGGGCCGATATCAGTATACAAGGATATTAAACTGAAACATGGAGGTATCCCTCAAAAAGAGAAATTTCAAAAGAGAAAAAAATTTAATTCTTAGGAAAACTTTCTCTCTCCAGTTTTTATATATGTTATCAAATAAGATATCGCAGATTTATGAAAAAATTTTAAGGACGAAATCAGGATACATGGACATCAATCTGAAGCATGGGTGTATCTTTAAAAAAAAGGAAAATATCCAAATAAAAATTCAAAATCTTAAGCAAATTTCCTCACTCTTGTTTTTTTTTTCATCAGAAGAGATTTCGCAGATTCATGAAAAAAATTTCAAAGACGAAATCAGGATACAAGTATATCAAACTGAACCATGTTTGGCCTTCAAAAGAGGAAATTTAAAAAAAAAAGTTAAAATTATTAAGAAAATTTCCTCACTCACGTTTTTATATATGCAGATTTGTAAAAAAAATTCAACTACGAGATCGGTATACAAGGACATCAAAATGAACTGTATCTTTCAAAAAAAGGATATTTAAAAAAAAAAATTTAAATCTTAGGAAAATTTCCTCTCTCCAGTTTTTATATATATTATCAATAAAGAAAACCTATCCCAATGTAGTAAATGGACAATTTTAAAACACTTGTTATTAAAAAACTATTTTTTTTTTTTAATTCACTTTTTGTAAATTATTAATTCACTTTTTGTAGAGAGCCAGAGGACCGCGATATTGGAGTATTTTAATGCTTGATACCTCCAATCATGCTTTGGACGACATTCATCTTAATTTTTTTACACTTCTTTTAATTTTTTTTTTTTCAATTCTTCAGTGCATTTGTCTTTCCGACTATTTTCATACAGTTTTTGACACAAAAGACCCCAAAAATCCTAAATTGAACGTGATTTTCGGATGTTTGGAGGATTTGCGTATTTCGCTACAAAAATAATGTTTTTTTGCATTAACTCACTAACGTATTTTAGGCATAATGACAAGAATAGAGTTTTGTATAAAACGTATATATACGTCTTACGCAGCTGAGAGGTTAAACAAATATTCAGTATTTTAAATTGTTTGACCAACTTTCTTAAAAAGTTTAAACTCTTTCTTTATAGAATATTTTGAAGAATTTTTGGAGTTTGATTGAGAGTAAAAATTTAAACAGCATTTCAAACTTCTTCAAATGTTTTCTGTTATACAGCTCTAAATACCAATTTAGCCATTTTTTTTTTATTTCCCGGGATTCCGCAACAAAATTCCCCGGAAATCGGGAAATTAAAATGGCTGAAATTCCCGGGAGAGGAAAAAACACTACCCAGAATTTGCTATACTAAAAAAATGTTTAATATTTTTATGAATACGGAGGAAGTATTCATAAAAATATTAAACAGCATTTCAAATACATTTTAGTTAACACAGAAATTTTAGCGTTAAAACTGTATTCATAAACGAATATTAACTTTTAGACTAGGTTAAAAATATGTATTTTAAGCTAATATTCGTTTATGAGTACAGTTTTAAGGCTGAAAATGTGTTTTAACTAAAATGTACTTGAAATCTGAACTAAGATATTTTATGAATACGGTCGTTTAACTTTGTCCTACTCCTTTAACAAAGTAATTAAAAGTTAATTTAAATTTCGCTCTAAACTTGATGTTTTACTAGTAAAAGTACCGTTAAATGATTAATTTTATAGAAAATGATCAAAAATTTACTACCATATTAAATAAATTATCCATACAGTTTTTATGCGGCTATTTAAAATTCGCTGACTGTAATACCCCTTCCTCTGTGTCACGATATCATATGACAATTAATAGGAATATAAATTAATTGATATTTTTATACAAGTTTGTACATATTTATTAATTGCACCCTACCGCGATATAATAGGGCATAATTATTTTAGATTATTAATGTAACATTTCAACGAAATTCACGGAAAATTCAATACAATGAAAATCATTTGTACTGGCCCTTTGTTGCAACTAGGATATACAGGATTATATAGAGGAAAGTAGGGTAATTTCGGACGTGGGGCAATTTGGGACTTTGGATTTTTTACCATACTAATGCATTTTCAGAATTTCTAACTATTGTGTCTTGTTCCTTAATAAATCCTTATCACTTTGAGCAATCCGTGTTTTAGTAGGCGCATTTTTCTTGCTTTTATGTAGCAAATAAAAAAATCATACAAAAAAGTTGTTACTGGTGTTCTTGTTTTTGGTAAAAAAAAACATATTTGCTTTTTTTTACATTTTTAATAACCCAGTGTAGAAAAGCGTTACCATATAAGTATAATCTATGCTAACTAGGTAAAAGGACAAAATTCAAATATAAATTACTGCTAAGTAGGCATGTTTTTTTTTCAAAATGCATGTCAATAAAATCTTATATTATAAGCATTATTGTAAATATTTAAAAATGAAAAAATTCAAAATGAAAGTTTTTGAACTAAACAGTTTATGAAAAAATGTCTATGACATGCTTGTATAGTATCCTAAAAACGAAGTGTTACATAATTTCTTTAAGGAACAAGTACCACGTAGCACACACTGTATTCCATATTCAAACGGTTTGAAAATGGAGTGGCATCAACTGGGATTAAAAATAAAGAGCATTCAAAAAACCTGACCGCATATAAGCTTGTTAAATTGAAAAAATCTGCAGTTAATCAAATCGGGGCATCAAATCGTAAGTTGGTCAGAAAATTTCGCATTTCCAAGGCAACAATTCGCAAAAACTTACTCCAAATAAACATGAAATACTACCAGAGGAAGACAGTACCCAAGTATTGAAAAAAAAAAAACAATCGGCAGAAATACCAACAAAATACAAATAACTGAGAAAGAACTTCATAAAAAAAATTGTTCAAATAATTTTGGATGATGAAAAATACTTTTCTTTTGTTTGGAACAACGGAAGTATTATTTCTGGATTTTACAGTATTCAGCCAAAGGCAAGTTTGAACCAAAAGTACTGGCACAGACTAAGCAGACCCGACACAAGTGACAGATGCCAAAATTGTTTATAAAAAACATATTGTTTTTTAAATTAATTTTTTTTTAGTCTCGAAAAAGAACGTTGTACTATACATTAGTTATTATTGACACTGTATTGTGTATTATTTGTTTCATTCTTATAAGATATTTTGAAGAGTTGAAATCGACAGTATTTGAGAAAATTTGTCAGTGCTGCCAGCCTTTGAATTTTCGTGTCCGGTCTAGTTAGTCTATGGTACTAGTGTGGGCAGCTATTTCGGCAAAAGTACTCACAAAAAAATAAAAAGAAATTTCAATCACGAAAACCGTCGATTCAATAACTTTAATTTCTGAAATTCCGCCAACAACGAAAATTGCTAATTCAATTAGAAATTGATAGCTCTTTAATTGAATTATTTTTCAATTAAATCTTAACTCATTTGATTAAAAAGTGATCAATATCGTATATCTTCCCAAAAAAACAAAAAAATTTTGTCGCCATACCAAATGTTTTGTTGCCATATTAACGGGTTTTCTTATAAAAGTGTTATTGTCTTACCAAATCTTTTTATAGTTTGAATTTAATAACATTGAATTTCAACCAGCATAAAATTCTCATTTAGTTAGCAGATTTATTTATACTTATGTGAACAAGTTCACAATGATCTTATTTTTTTCTTTCTATGGAAACACCTTACACCCTACGTATGGCAAATTTTTTTTTTTGGATTCTTGTTTTTTTTTTTTTGCAAAAACAAACCATAGGAATTTTTTAAAAAAATCATTTTAATTTTTTTTTTTTTTTGTGTATATCACAGTATATCACAATTTTATATCCAGAATTCAAAATCTATGGCTGTAAACGCAAATGTTTACAGTAATCAAGGTTTACTAAAACTGGAAAAATTTATCAGAGATAGACACGCTACAGACCACATATTATTCTGGCCAGATTTAGCAAGCTGCAAGTAGCTCAAAAAGACGTTAGAATAACTTAGTGCAGAAAACATACCTTATGTACCGAAAAACGCAAATCCTCCCAACTTCCCAAAATCACGTCCAATTCAGGACTTTTGGGGTCTGTTTTGCCAAAAAGTGTATGAAAATGGTTGGGAAGCAAAACGCACTGAAGAATTAAAGAAAACAATTAAAAGCAGTGTAAAAAAAAGCAAGCATTAAATACGCCAAATAGAAGATCAGGGTCCTACATTATCGAAAAATATGTAGTTACCTATATGCTCACCAGTATGGACAAAAATAATGATTCTAAAAATAAATTAAAAAAAACTAAATTTAATAAAAAAAAAATATTTATAAAATGTGTGTACGGGATTCGGTTGTCAGACAATCGCTCTACCATCTGAGCTATCTTGATGTGCTATACTTGATAGATAAAAATATAAATGACTTGCTTTCACAAAATGGTATTACCTTCTAGCTTACAAAAAATCAAAAATAAGTAGTGATTTTTTACCAACTTTCTTTTTAGCAACGCTGATTTTGGCACCTCAGCTGTTTTCGTGTAACATGTTACTGTTAAACACGATCAGTTTAGTCTATAATTTAACCATGAACAACGCTTGCAGATTATTGAATTGTATTATCAAAATTCATGCTCGGTTAAGAAAGTTCATCGTGCACTTCCTAAAATTTATGGTCAGTTTAGGTAACCTTCTGAGGCGGCTATTCAGAATCTTGTGACTAAAGGAAAATATCGCGGCTGTATCTGCCAGTGTTGTTTATGACCGTGAATTATCGATTCGGCGGCGTGGAAAATTTTGCTAAAGGATTTGGGTGTAAAACCTTTTAAAATACAGCTGGTGGAAGAATTGAAGCCAGGTGAATGGGCGTTGGATTAAGATCCACTTTTTAATTGGAAAATTGTGTTCAGCGACGAATTTCTGGTTGAATGGATACTTGAACAAGCAAAATTGCCGTATTTGGTGTGAAGAGCAGCCAGAAGCATTGCAAGAACTGCCAATGCATCCCGAAAAATGCAATATTTGGTGTGGATTAGGCGCCGGTGGTATCATTGGACCGTACTTTTTCAAAGACGACGAAGGCAAGAGCGCTATTACAAATATTGCGATGATTACAAATATTTTTTTGCCCAAAATGGAAGAGCTGTACTTAGGTAACATGTGGCTTCAACAAGATGGTGACACACAGCACGCGAAACAATGGCCCAATTGAGAGGCTAGTTCGGTGAACAGTTTATTTCACGTTTGGTGCCGGTCAATTAGCCTTCTAGATAGTGCGATTTAACAACGCCTTTAGACAATTTTTTGTGGGGCAATGTTAAGGCTAATGCCTATAGGGACAAACCCGCAACGGTTGACGCACAGGAAGCCAATATTGAAGAATTTATTAGTGAGATATCGGTCGATATGTTGGAGAGAGTATGCCAAAATTGGACCCAGCGTATGAACTATTTTGAGGCGTAGCCGCGGTCAACATTTACATGAAATCGTCAATAAACATTGAATTGTATAAATCGTTATATCGACTCAAATAAAGATTTCATACATTTCTCTAAATTTTATGTTTTTTTAAATCAAATCCGAAAGCTCTCAAAAATCACCCTTTACTTACAAGAAGTGAAAAAATAATAAGTCTAAAAATAGATTTTCAAAAAATATTTATAACATTACTTTATATTAAAAAAAAAGATAAAAATAAGTACTTTTTTGGTATTGAAATAATGGGAATATTAACTACTTGTACTTATTGTTCGTGTTTAAGTAATGCAGAGAGTAATCTAGTGTTATAACTGATACATGTTATTTCCGTCTCTACACTGGGCAGGTAAGTATAAAAAATTATTGTGCCGTTATGTATGTTACGAATGGCGTATTGCTTTTCGCGAATATTTTAACAGTGCAAAAACTATGGTACTTTTTGTGACTTTAGTCATAATGGGGTAAATTGGGACGTGTAATTTTTTTTTTTTTTAAAGAGAAGCAACACTCAGGAAATTCTTCCTATTAATAAATGTGTTGCTTTCTTTGGAAATTGGATGGTGGAGAGATGAAAGGTGGTGAAAGATGTAGGGCTTCAAACATGGCAACACTGTAATTGCGCGAGATGATAAGTCTTAGAACAATTGTTGGTCGCCACCTTATGTAGAGTTGGCGAATTTATTGAAGCTTTTTGTTTCATAGCCCTGATTAATTTTTTTACTTCGGTGGGGTTTAGTGCTAAGTGAACACCGAAGGTGGGCGCAGCGATACATATAAGTGATAGAAAACTCATACATATTATTTTTCTAAATTGATGTTGTCGTCACCGGGAATCGAACCCGGGACCATCTGTGTAACAGTCGAACACGCTAACCATTATACCACAACACCCACGACGCGGAAGTACAAGAAAAAATCAACGAAGCCCATCCTAGAGTATGATTTAGTAAAAGCCACACAGGATATCAAAACTAAAGAATGGACGGCGCTGCTAAGGTATCCGCTAAAAACCATTATGCTACTAAACCACCTATCAAAAAATCACGGCTATTATCATCTTCCCCATGTATCTTTGGATATTAATTGTTGCATATTTTTTTCAAATGAAATGTCCTTGAAATTTAATTCTAACAATTCAGTGAATTGCAATACATGCAAGAGGGATGTTCACTTAAAATTTGTTAAAATAGCGACTAGCTTTTATACCAGCATTCAGTACAGCTCAGAATATTCAGAAGAAGATTAAGAACATTTCTTTATGCTTATCATATTTAATTTTATTTTGTAGTTTTATTTCTTTCTGTTAGTTTTTTTCTAATTATCTCGTTAATTATCATCTAATAAACAAGAATTACCGTTAAAACTTGAATTTTAGTATATTTTTTATACCCCACAACGTCGCAAATTACCCTACCATTTCTACTTTGAAAAAATCTCCAAAAAAAAATCCAACTAACGAATTATTTAATTGTGTTCTTTTGGGTTAAGAAGCTTGCAATACATCTATCAGAAGACTAAAAAAATAGAGGTGGGTGCTTTTGAGGTGCTAGAAAAGAACTAGTCTCAATTTACCCCATCTTCCCCTATGTATATAAAAAAAAATCAACTAAATCAGGAGTGCCCAAAAGTTCCTTATGGAAGAGCAAACACCAATACATTTAAAGAAAAACTAATTTTTATTCAATATTTTTTGTTGTAAAAACCAATCCATACAAAGAAAAAAGAAAAAAATATTTCAATGTTTACCAGCAAAGCATACGAAAGTGTTGTTGCTTTGCGCTTGCGTGTATAAAGTGAAGAACGACAAAAAAACTAATAAGACAAAGTTGTTTGTGTATTTCGTATTGCTAGTGCTGAGCGCTCTATATGTGTATTAAAACACACAGCCTATAGCTAAGTGTTTTTACAAAAACAATTGAGTACCAAGCGCATGAAAGCGGAATGAAACCACTTCTAGTTTCCTATGTGGAATTGATATTTTAAGTGACTTAAGATAAAAAAAGGCTTTTAAAGTAGTTTTTATGAATACAAAATATTGTTGACAGTTTATTTTACAGGCAATTTATACGTTTAACATTTGTTTTATACCAATTTTCTGATTTTAAACAAAGCCACATTTCTTTTTTGCAAAATAAAATCACTTTTTAAGCAACACGTTGCCACTTTTTTTTTTCGTCCGAACCACTTTTTTCTTTGAACAAAAATTATCAGTTTTTGAAAAAGTATCGGACTTACACTGCACTTGGGTATGACAAGGGATCAGACGCATCTCTCAAAGTTCGCCTACGCAATTTCTCATCAGAGTATCGACTTCTCTGTGCTTCCATTGCAGCAACTATGGAGGTCCCGGGCATATTTTATAAAATTTTACGGATTTTATTGAATTTGTTTGTTTTTTTTTTTCCTTAAATCATATGGTTTTTGTTTTCATATGCACAACGCTGCCATATTTAATTCGAAAAAACATATGGTTTTTCTTCTGGTATGCAAAACGTTGCCATATTTAATTTAATAAAACAGAGTTGTACAAATATTTGGGAATCATCAAAATCGATCGGAATTTAAAGAAGCTAATGCAAAATCGATCGGAATGGTAAATACGGAATTGAAACCATTCCAATCGGAATCTATGACATGCCTGTATATATATGTATTATTAGGGTGGTCCTTATTTTTCAACTTGCGATTTTTGGGGCTGCCCCCCTCTTGAAATATTTGTTTGGGTACAAAAATTCACCATGCAAAAAATTAGAGTTCTAGCATAACGGGAAGATGTCCCGCATCGCCCTTGAAAATCGGGCCCCTTGGAAAAATGGGCATAATTTAAAAAAAAATAACAAATTTTTTTTCTTCAAAATTAAAAAATATAAAATAATTTTTGTGTTGGGTTTAATCATAACTACTCAGATAAAAAATATTACTTTCCCAGAAAATCGCTAACTTACCCTAACTTTGTGTCAAAAAAATTAATAAATATTTTGGGGGTACCTCAAAGTGACTTTTTTGCATTTTTGAAAATTTTATTCAACAAAAATCAAAAACCTGGTGTTTGCTGTCAAGTATTTTATTAAACACATCTCAAGTATTAAATAAGCCAAATATTACGGATATACGTTGGCAAAAATTTTTGTTAGAGCATTTTGATTCTGGCGGATTTCAACGTTTTTTTAAATTTGTATAGACTTTTTTTTTAACAAGATTTTTGTAATATTTCATCAATGTTATTGTGTATGCTATTTTATATAATTGTAATAACTTTATTATAAAGTATAATTTTTCGTGTTCATAGTTAACCTGTGTTTTCATGGGGTCACAATTGACCTTCGTATTTTAGAGAGTCAAAAATCACAAAGATGACAAAATAAATTTTTGTTTATGTTTCTAATTGTAATTTATTTACATTTTAAAATTAATTAAAATTAATTATTTAGTATAAATTCAGATACTTGTATTCATATTAAAATTGATTATTTTGTAAATATTCAGGAGTATTTTCTAAAAACGTATTTTTAATTTAATAGTGTAAATTTTTTTCCCTCAAAATTTATATTATGGAAAAGTTGTAAGTTCTAATTTTTACTAAATTGACCTACTCGAAGACTAGAAACGGTTAACGAATTTTTTTTTAGAATAAATATAAATTGAATTATTCCTTTCTTTATTTTATTCATAAATTTTGCCACAAAACTGCATTTTTCTTACGTGGGTCATATTTGACCCCAGGTTAACATGGGTTAACCATCAACAGAAAATATAGTATTTTAAAATAAAGTTATTACAATCATATAAAAAGGCATATACAAAAATATTGATGAAATATTATTAAAACCTTGTTTTAAAGTAAAAATGTATAAAAATAAAAAAACCTTGAAATCCCCGAGAATCAAAATGCCCTAAAAAAAAAATTTGACAACGGATATCCGTAATACCTGGCTTATTTAATACTTGAAATGTGCTTAATGAAATACTTGACAGCAAACACTAGGTTTTTGATTTTTGATGAATAAAATTTTCAAAAATGCAAAAAAGTCACTTTGAGGTACCCCCAAAATATTTATTAATTTTTTTGACACAAAGTTAGGGTAAGTTAGGGATTTTCTGGGAAAGTAATATTTTTTATCTGAGTTGTTATGATTAAACCCAACACAAAAATTATTTTATATTTTTTAAATTTTGAAGAAAAAAAATTTGTAATTTTTTTTTAAATTATGCCGATTTTCCCAAGGGGCCCGATTTTCAAGGGCGATGCGGGACATCTTTCCGTTATGCTAGAACTCTAATTTTTTGCATGGTGAATTTTTGTACCCAAACAAATATTTTAAGAGGGGTGTACAGTCAAAATCTCGTTTTTATTTTTCGCCCATACAACGAAAGACCACCCTAATGTATTATATAAAAACAGAAAATAAAAGCTTTTGAAAAATGAAAGGATTTGCTTGCAGGAATAAAATTTTTGTATTTGTGAAGACATAAATTCGATTCAGACAGTAAAATGTCGGATTTAAAAGGAGAATTTTAGATTACTGTAATTGTTTTAATAACTGAAATTTAATACTGAATAAAAATTAATATTTTCCTACAACAATGAAGATATTTACAGCATTTTTAAATCGATTTTCTCCGAAAACAAAAACTTTTTAATCTAGTTTTTTCTTGTTTCTTTCCTTTTCTGTATAAATAAATTTATATCAATTGACATTAATTACTCTGAAATTTATTGCACACTGTTCGTATGTCATATTGTCTGTCTTTTCATTTGTATGTACGTAAGACAATACAGTTCATACCGTTTAAATAACACTACTCAACAGCCAAAAAAAAAAACTGGCTTTGCAACATATATTTTTTTATAATGCTACATATTTACGCCGAATCCAAAACTGGTAAAATTTCTCATTCGCAGTTTTTTTCATATCGCTGTTTTTATATTCACATAATTTTTTTTTTTAAATTTAAACTCAAAATCACAAATTTGTGTTAGGAATATAAATCTAAACAGAATTATCTTTAATTTCAATATAATCACGGCAGTGTTTAAAATAGGATATCGTACACTCAGAAAATTATTTCCGTAACTACATGCCACTCATTCGTGTAGTAAACGGTATAAGTCATTTTAACTGTAATTGTAGTCGTTTTACTAAGGGGAAATGTAAAATAACTATTTTTGACAGTCATAAAAAAATAACTAACCAAAAATACCGTATTTTAGTAACAGTTGCTTTGCGTAGTTATTTTGGCAACTAAACAAAAAGCTGAAAAAATTAATTAAATGCGCGTATTAGAAAGTTTTAAATATTTTTATTGTTATATTTATTTTTTGATTCCATAAAATAGTAAAAAAATATAAAACCTTAAAACTATAAATTTTATTAAAAAAATGGTCAAACATTTTATGAAGAATGTTTAAGCGAAAAAGTAGAGAGTCTAATTCTCAATATATAAAATATACAACCCTTTCCATATAGTAACTATATTAAATAGTTTTTAGTTTCCCGAAACCGACTTAAGCCCGTCTAATACAATAATAATTGAAGTACTGATTCAAAAATATATATAGTTGTTTAGGTTGTAATACAGTTTCTTTATTTTTAATGTAAATGTCAGTCATTTGTAGATCAAATAAAATTTTTTACTAACCTTGTAGGTCATTTAAAAAAACAAACCACATCAAATGCCTGTTTTATGATTTTACATTAATTTTTTACAGTTGTTTTTTGTTATTTAAATAAATAAAAAAAATAAATGTTTGTTTATTTTTTACTAACATATGTGATTAGTTTTAACTACCATTTTAGAGTCTCGTCCCGGGAATTCCCGAGACAAAAACCCTAGTTCTATTGTAAATATTTCTTAAAATTATTTAATTTAAGCTATTTTAAAAGCACAAAATTTATTTTTAATTTCTAACGTTATGCCAAAGGTTTTGTTTTCCACTGTTATAACAGGACAATACTGTCAAAATTGTTAATCCCACGTTCTGCCAAGGCATAACCGATCGTCGTCGACGCTTTCTCGATTGTATTTTTTCTGCCTTGGTAACTATCAAATTACTGTATTCCCGAACATAACATTTGTTTTGATACTGAAATAATTCTGATAGATTTTTCAGCTTTTTTAATTCATTATAAGCACTACTATTTTTGTAACCGCAACTGTACATGCATGTAAGTAAGTGGGAATTATTATGTTCTGTTCTTAATTTTATTAAAATATTTTGTATATTTCCAGATTTTTTATTTATTTGCATTATGGTAACGTTGTGGAAGTCCTGACATTTTTATATATATTTAAAACAATCACAAAAAAAAATGATTTAAATTTCAGCAAAATAAATTAACTAAAGCAAAAATTTTATTTTAAGTTTTTTAGTTTTTTTTTCAATCTAAGCTCAAACTAAGCTCCAGCAAAAAAGTTTGTTGATTGCAACAAGTCGATTTTAATTTGAATTGCTAAAAATCATTTCACTGATTTTCAGCAGAAAAACACTTTTGCCGATATTAGCAATATTTCTGCAAGGATCCTCCCGGAAAAAATTTTTCTAACTCAACTAACTTTTTTGTACGGACTTTTTTTTATTGTATCCAGTCATTGGAATTCTAGCATAATGGGGCTTAAAAATATTGGTGTTCACTTACATTACCTGAATAATAAAATAACGGTACCCTTAAAATAACGTTACCGTAGTGGCGGATCTAGCCCAAGCTTTTGGTGGGGGGGATCATTTTTAACATTGTTCGCAAACTTTTCTGTATGTATGTGGTAACCGATTACAACAACGGGTTTAGTAAAGATTTATTGTTTTTTACGGTTTTAATATCGCTAACAGAATTTTATTCGCAATCGGTATTACCGAAACATAAATTTACCAAAAAAAAATAAAAAAAAAATCGTTTATAATCATAAAAATCTCGAAATCATTTAATTTTTATATAAACTAGGAAGTTTCTAATATGAACAAAAACATTATAAGGCCCCATTAATGGAAGTCCCGTTAAAAATTAACGAATAGTTGAATTCAAATTATATATACGAGAAGACAAAATATATTGACCAGGGAATATTGTTTGCGACGTTACTGAGGGCAATAACATTTTAAAATTCAGCAACATGATCATTAGAGCGCATTCCCGGAAACCTTTTTTTCAACTATCAACATTTATATGCTAATGTCCCAAAAGATTTTTAAAAAAAAATTTCTGTGATGGATTTTATTCAAAAAAAAATAACGTTATGAATCATATAAAGTTTTATTTTTTCTTGTATTATGTTTCTACAAAGTCGGTTAAATCATTACTCAAGAGTTGGAGGTTACTCAACAAATGTATTTAACACTCAAACTGTTAGTTTATGAGTCATTTTGGTAACAGTAAATGTAAAAATTTAGAATTTTTCAAATTTAAACCTCTATACCAGCAGGCAATGTATGGACGTTAAATAAAATTTGTTAGAATGGTCTTCACAATACCTCTCATTTGATATCCATTTCAATAATCAGAAATTTAAATACTTATTGCTCAATTTTTTTTAATATTTAAGTGAATAAAATGCGTATTAAAGACATTTTTAATAAATTTTTTTTTACTCCCATACATTGCCCATTTCTGTGTTATAATTTGGAAAATTCTGAATTTTTGATTTGAAGGGCTTACAAGTAAACTCTAAGCTAATGATTTTTTCGCCGAATAATTTTTTAGTATGCTGTAAATTTTGAGATGAGCAGTGATTTATTTATGCACAAGAACAGAAAATATAAAAAATTTCAGCGATACCGTTCCCGCCTTCGAAAAATCTCAAAAATATTTTCGGTTATAAGTGGGTCCAGTTTTTTTTTTTTGCAATTGCCAGTTAACTACACCATTACCACTTTTACAGTTATTTTGTAAAAATTAAATTGTTTCGTACCCTTGCTATAATAAACCATTTTTGAAATTTGTTTAAGACTTTCCGTTAAACCATTGCGTAAAATATAAGTAGATGAAACTCAAATTATACATAATTTTCAGGAAAATTTTAAAAAATATATTTTTTTTTTTAAATTTTTATAGAAATTAAATTTCGAAAAACTATCTTTTAAAGCAACGAAAATTTAAAACTTTTAAGTTCACACCATTAACTACGATAACGCTTTTTCATTTTAACTGTAAATTTTTTCACTACTGTTTTTTATTAAAAATTATTATACAAAAAACCTTAAATCAGTAGTTATTTAGTGAAATTTTGGGAATTGGCATGTCAATTTTCGTGCCAAATTTGCAATTTTTATTTTGCCAATAATACTAAAACAAATAAACAAATTTTGAATGCGCAAAACTATTTAATTTTACCACGATTTAAAATCATAAACCCTGTTATTTTGGGTCTTGTTATTTTTTTTATCGGTTTCTAAGGTCTAAGGTCTTTAAATTTTATGAAGCAAACAAAATTTTCATAACCTCAAAAACCATCCTTATATAAAATTTTTAATTTTGCGAATTTAATATGATTTCCTGCAAAGAGGTAAACCCTAACCCAATTAAATATAATTAAACCGGTGAAAATTTCGTCTTTTCAAAAATAATCGCTTTTTTCTTTTTAAGTTCTAATATATGACAAGAAAAAAAATGTTAATGAATTTTTATATTTTTTGGTGGTGTAATTTAACTATAAGTTTTAATATTTTTAATTTGATTGAAATTTAAAAATTAACATAAATGTATTTATCATGCTTAAACATCGGCTAACATACACACAAAATGTTATAACATACTTGTTAATATATTCACAAGATACAAAAACAAATTTATATATTTTACCTTAAAGTGTCGAAAATTTTTGAAGTTCCCCATATATAAAAACTATTTTTCTTTTCGAAATATTTCAGGATATTTTCAATCGATTTTCAATTTTAATAAAAAAACGAGTTCAGTGTAATGTTAAGTTTTAACTTCAACTTTAATTTAACTTCCTTGCATTATCGGTAAGATATCCTGTAACAAAAGCCAATACGATTATACTCAAATGAAATATAATTTTAGAAATGTTGAGGGTAAGAAGAAGAATAAACGTTTTTCTTTAAAAATTATAAACACTATAAATTTTTAAATCACACTAGACTAGTTTCTGCCTCTTTTTATGGACAGGTGTCATAACCCTGCGGGAAATGAAGGGTCGATTGATCCAAAGTGGTAATTCTGTGATGTATGATTGGGGAGCACGTCACGCAACTGGTGAAACCAAAATTGTGGTGCACCAAAAAGTGTCAGTTTGGGTGAAATGTCCAATTACGTGACTATAGTTATGGTGACAAAACAATTCACTGGTTGGTACCAGATATATCACGTTACTGGAGAAAAAGTAATATAACATCAAAGTGTAATGAAGCAATTAGGGTCGTTGCAGTTGAATGCAGTGGATGAAAACATGGCAATTAGTACCAAAGGGTGCAGTTCATTGACTGCTACAAAGTGGACACAACACTGAAGGAATTTTTTATGTACCGACTTTGTGACAATATAAATGAAGACGTAAAACACTGGCTTAAAATAACTGAATACGGAACTGTTTAGACAGTGACCAAGTTTGTCAGATATTTCGATTTCTCGCCGAACGTCGCGATCTTAAAACTCGTTTGGCAAGTTAATTTTCGAAATGCCGACTGGCGATTTTTCGAGTGAATGACGATTTTACACATATCGCTACCAAATAACTATCACCAGAATATGATTTTTTGCACAACTTATTCAAAAACTTGAAACACTTTACAAGAATATAAATTAAAATTTAAAAATTTCTGCATATTGATTTCGAAATATCTTGTTTAGATATTTACAAGATCTTTGGTAACGATTTTTAGTGTAAGTAATTGGCGATTTTTAAGAATTTCTTTGGGAACAAAATTGAAACTGAGTATATATTTTGTTACTCTGCTTTATAAGTTATACATTAAATGATGAATTGTTGCAGCTCCTTCTTTTTATAAAGATATTACTGTGAACAAGAATTATAATGCAGCATACAAAATTAAAATGTTCATGCAATGCTTTTTAAAAGTGTTGGAGCATAAAAATTAGTAGAAATTGTTTGATAATACCAATGTTAGCAAATAAAGAAAAAACTTGCAAAAAATCTATATTTTGAATTACTTTTCGCATGCCCGGCGATATGTACCCCTTAGACCAGAGCAGTGGTACTTTACAAAACTATTCCACTCAAACTACCTCTATAACATAAGACATTGCGCTTAATATGTGACCTGTTTTCCTTCAACAATTTTTCTCCAGTTCTACGACACGTACACCTACACCAGTCACGTGATAATTTTTTTTCCACTGGTTCTGTTGCATATCATATAAATCCTCAAATGGTCATACTTTGACAGTACCTACTTCTAACTTGTCCCGTAGCATATTCATTTCAGTCGGTACGGTGATAGGTTACCTTGGTCAAGTTATTCGTCACGTCACACAGTGCTGCACAGGTTGCAATTGTCATCTCCTATGACAATCCATGTTAAAAGTACCGGTCACTTTCATATAACAGAACCGATACTAGGACTGATTCAGACACACAAAGTGACCATACCAGTGACTGGTTCATTTCCCGCAGGGCAGTGATTTTCCATTTTTAAATTGTATTATTATTTGTGTATTTATAATTGTCAGATTGTCTCTATATGATAAATATTTCAACAACCTGCGGCTGTAAGAATCAAACCTTACATCTTACATTACAAACGTAACAATACCAAGTCATGACCGTTTAGCGATCACACCCAAGTATGGCCTCGAATGTAATTCAGCTAAATTGCAGTTTTCTTTCCTATTCGCTTTCCTGTTATTGTATATTATACTCAGAAGTGACAACATTAACAAACACAAATATTCTATTTTTAGATTTTTTTTCTTTATTTTTCTAAACTCCTCCTAATTTTGGGTAGATTTATATTCTTATACAAATTTCATGATTTTTGCGGTTTAATTTAGAAAAATTAAGCAAAATATACGACAAAATGGTATGTAAGGTGTAAATATAGAAACATTGATGTTTCAAAAACTGCAAATAAGAATTCGTTTTTTTTACAGATTTGTATTCAGTGTACCTAAGTCTATTAAAAAGAATCTATTATAAAGACATATTCTGCAAAAAGTTAAAATTTGTTGAGTGGTGTAATGCATTTATAAATTAAACTAGTGTTTTTTTGTTGCAATCTGATCCTTTATTTACAAACAAAAAAATGTGTTTTTATTTATTTTATATTGCAGTGGCTGTAGTTTTAATATTGACTTTCTGCCATGACTTTGATTGTGATCAGTTTACATAAATTTTTCTGATTTTGATTTTTAGTTTAGTAATTTTTTGCAATTTAATTTATTCCGTAGATTCATTTTGGTTCACCTCTGCATCATTTAGTTTGAAACAAGTAATTTTATTTATTACTTGCTTAAAAATGAAAGAAGAAGTATACCAAAATTACTTTATGGAAATTTTATAAATATATTTCCAAAAATATGCTCAGCATTGCCAAACTTGAGCCCGATTTTGTACAAATATCTAAAAATATATAAAAAGTAGCAAACTATAAGTATTCTTGAAATATTTTTTTTTTTACTTTTCTCATAATCAACTGAATAAAACTCATCGCTTGAGCAGTACTGCGTAAAATTGTAAACTTTCGGGATACTCTAATGTGCAGTAAAGCTTAAAAAAGATTCATGCCGTAACTTTTTTGAAAACCGCAAAAAAGTAATATGTTTCTTATTATTTTTTTATACACTTAACGGATATGATAGGATGACCATATATTTGTATGAAATAGTGTATATTTTGATACAATCATAAACAAAAATGTAACATTTAGTGCAATTTTACTAGACTAAAACTCGGATCTAAATATATTTAGATGTATCAGTTTACATAAAATCATATACAATTATATCAGGTCAAAATCCGGATATAATAATATCTCGTTTTTATATATTTATATATATATTAGTATCAGTTTAGGTATAAACTGATACAATTAGATACAAAACTGATACAATCGAATACAACTCTATCGGGCTATAATTCGGATAAAATTGTACTGGAGATTTATCTAATTGCATCAGATTATATCTAGGCTATAGGTCTAAATATATAAACAAATATATACGAAAATATATGGGCCCATATTTCGGATGAAATGTAATAAGATTACATGTAGCGACACATAGAAGTTGATATGAATACATAACTTTTTTTTTAATCCACCAGAAATTATTTGTTTACCAGAAATTACTTATAAATTAGATCAAAGTTAATTCCATGGAATATTTTTTTTGCTTCCATTTCGAGAGCAATTTTGATCTAATTTAATCCATTAATATATTTGAGGGATCTAATTGGATGTTACGGGATACCACAATTTTAAGATGAACTTAGATAAAAATAAATGTCGATATATATCAAATAAGATATGGTTTAATATTTGAGATATAACTTCGATGGGGATAGGAAAACACCACAATTAAATACTAGAGATACTGTAAGTAGAATATCTAAAATGCATTTATATTACACCGAAAAAATCTATGTGTATATATATACGAATTTTATCGACATTTTGCAAGTTATTTCGTTGCCACAAAGGTGGCGGCCTGCGATCAAAGTTTTGGATTTTTGAAAATTGTTCATGTTTTATTAATTTTGGCATACTTTCTTGACCTAGGGCAACAACAATTGATAAAAATCGAAAGTTGAAAAAAAAACCTGTTGATCTATTCCACATATGAAATTTTATTAAATTCATGTATCCCTCGATTTACGCGGTTTAATAATAGTGACTATTTTTCTGTATAACGCGTTTTTTACGCGTTTTTAGTATAACGCGATTTAAAAATAGTGGCAACCCTCAAATTGCGCGCATTACACCTTTTTTTAAACATTATCAGCTGTTTGCAAAAAAGAACAGGTTAAATTTATTTTGCAGTGCAAAAAACTTTAAAGGTAACAAAAAATAAATATTTGCTGTGGTTTTTTACGCGTTTTTAGCATAACGCGATTTAAAAAATAGTGGCAAACCCTCAAATTGCACGCATTACACCATTTTTTTTAAACATTATCAGCTGTTTGCAAAAAAGAACAGGTCAAATTTAATTTGCAGTGGAAAAAACTTCAAAGGTAACAAAAAATAAACTATTTGCTGTGGTTTTGTGTAAAATATTATTTATTTCAGTGCGCCCCGGTAGGCTAGTTGGTAGCATGCTGGCTTATCAGTGCGGGGGTCGTGGGTTCGATTCCCACCAGAGACACTGGTCTGTTTTCGCTACAACGCGCTGAAGGCCATAGTAGCTAGTGCTCGGTTAGGGTAATAGTATATAATTTGTAATTATATGATTATTAATTAATAAAAAAAAAATAAAAAAAAAAAAAATTATTTATTTCAGATGTGCCACCAGTAAACTCAAATCCTAAAAGGAAGGTTTTGTCATTGCAAGATAAAATAAATATCTTGGATCGTTTGCAGAAGGGAGAAAAGATAGCATCTGTAGCAAAATCACTGAATTTGAATGAATCAACAGTAAGAACAATCCAAAAAAAAATGATAAAAAAAAATTCGAACAAGTGTTTGTGCTTGATCTTCTGATACGGCAAAACGTGTATCCTATATTCGAGATGGTTTAATAGAAAAAATGGAGAAATCATTAATTATTTGGATTGAACATGCAATTGATAAACACATTCCTCTATCTTCTAATGTTATCAAACAAAAAGCTCTAAAAATATATGATGGTTTGGAACAAGGAGATGGCACAACTTGTAAAAGTAAATTTTTATCAAGTAATGGGTGGTTCGAAAAATTCAAAAAAAGAGCTGGTTTACGTAGTCTACTTATACAGGGAGAATCCTCATCCGGAGACAAAACTGCAAAAGATTTTCCTAATAAATTACTCCAATTTAATGCTGACAAGACTGGGTTGATTTGGAAATCGATACCAAAACGCTCTTTTGTTTTGGATAAAAATTCTACCGCCGCCGGTCACAAAGAAAGTCTAAAGAAAGACTAACACTTTTGATGTGTTCCAATGCGTCAGGAGATTTTGTACTGAAACCTTCGTTTTTAAATAAGTTCATGAACCCAAGATGCATGAAGCATGTTAATAAATCCAAACTTCCCGTATATTGGAGGGCAAATAAAAAGGCGTGGGTGACTTCTAAAATGTTTGAGGACTGGTTCCAAAATATTTTTGCAAAAGAAACAGAAACTTACATGAAAAACAAAAAAATTAGATTTTAAAATTATGCTTTTAATTGATAATGCTCCCTGTCACCCAAAAAATTTAGAACCCCCAAATATTGAAGTGGTATTTTTGCCCCCCAATACAACCTCTCTTTTGCAACCATTGGACCAGGGAATTATAGCAACGTTCAAATCGTATTACATAAAGATTTCCCTACAATTTATTTTAGATTTAATGGAAAAAATGCCAGACAAAAGTCTCTCAGATTTATGGAAAGAGTTTTCAATTTTGACGTGCGTTGATGTAACATCTCAATCTATAAAAAAAGCTTAAGAGTTCTACACTAAATGGTTGTTGGAAAAAACTATGGCCGGAAGTTGTTCCTAATGATAATGTTGTTACTCCGTTAACAGCGGAAGTTGCTCAAATACTACAAGTAATTGAAACATCTGAATTATTTGAAAACATTGTGGATGAGGATATATTGGAGATGATAAATGATGTTCCACAATTGACAGAACAAGATCTCATTGAATTAGCCACGGACCCCGATGAATCAACTGAAGACGAAACCCTATGGAGAATGGGACCGGTCCTCCGTGTGCCACAGGATCGGTCCCTTCGTGCCAGAGACCGGTGCTCTGCAAAACCCTACCCTATGTAAACAACTGGCAACTTTAACATGGGCTTGTCATAGGAGGGTGTCATTTGTCCTGCTTTAAACCACACAGTGGCATGACACAGGACTAACCAAAGATGGGCATAAATATGGGCATACAAATAAACGAAAACTAAACAGCTTCCAATGGGTAAAATTCTGGCCAACTGACTTTTTTTTGTTAATAAGCATTCTGGTTAAGTGGTATGTCCTCCCTTTACCAGTCACAGGATTGGTAATTTTAAGACAGTTGACACTGCTTAACCCATTTCAGTATTAAATTATACCAGTCCTGTGATAAGTCCTTCTTTATCCAGTCACTTTTAGGTCAATCCTCACGTGATAGTGAGGATAATCCAGATTTTGATTCTTCTAAGTTAAAAACTTTTATACAAATGGATCAGGATTTGATAAAATTTTCCACTGATAATGACCCTTGTACAAATCGATCAGATTTATTTCAGTGTTCAATAAAAAAAAAATGTTGGCATCATACGAAGAACTGTTAAAACAACAGGAACAGCAAAATAAGCAAAAGCGAATAACAGACTTCTTTAAAGTGGACGAAGACGTTAATTGTGACCAAAATTCTGAAGACGTTAACTATGACAAAGACTCTGAAAAAGTAGTCTTTGACGAAGTTACTGAAGATTTTAACTATGACGAAATCTGTGAAGATTAGCAATATGTATAATATTTTATATTTTTTATGAATTTTTTGTTTTGTTTTTATTAATTTATGTTTTTGTTGATTTAAAAAGCCGGAATGAAATTTTTTTTATAAAATTTTTGTTATTTTTTGTTAATTTATAAATTAAAATTTTTTTTTTCAAAGCTTGTTTAAATATACTATTTTTACAAATAATATTTTGTTATAACTATTGAAAAGTACAAATAAAATAAATTTAATTTAAATTATATTAATAGTTTTTTTTTAACACGGATTTTCGGTCCCAAATTTGAATTTTGTATGAATTTAGTGGTTTAATTTGCGCGGTTTATTATATTGCTGGTCCCAAAACAGAATTTTGTATTGATATAGAACCTTTATTTATGCGGTTTTGAATTTACGCGAAGCAACACTCAGGAAATTCTTCCTATTAATTTATGTGTTGCTTTCTTTTTAAAGGGGATAGTGGAGAGATGAAAGGTGGTGAAAGATGAAGGCAACACTGTAATTGCGCGAGATGATAAGTCTTAGAACAGTTGTTGCTAGCCACCTGATGTAGAGTTGGCGAATTATTTAAGCTTTTTGTTTCATAGCCCTGATTCATTATTTTACTTCGGTGGAGTTAAGTGCTATGGGAACGCCGAAGGTGGGCGCAGCGATACATATAAGTGATAGAAAACTCATACATATTATTTTTCTAAATTGAAGTTGTCGTCACCGGGAATCGAACCCGGGACCATCTATGTAACAGTCCAACGCGCTAACCATTACACCACAACGCCCACAAAATTAAATTATTTCGCAAAATAAAATACTTTTATATTTTTACGAACAAATAAAATATGAAACTATTTCGTTAGTTTTATAGAATAATTAAAGACTTTTAAATTTTTGTTTTCTGAAAAAAAAAACTTTTTATGTATTACATAAAAGCAGGCTACGAGTGATTTCGTTTTTGTCGTAAAATTTCAAAAGACTGCACTTTATTTATTTTCTTATTGATTTTTGTTTGGTGTAGAAAAATTATAATTTACTGCTTCTCCCCTATTACCACACTACCCCAAACTACCCTACATGTCAACTTATGACCATCGTTATGTTGTATATTATTAACAATATTTGTTGTATATTTTGACATATTTAAATCATTCAATTCATTCAATTCATTTAAAATATTCAAGTAAGTAAAAACCATCCTCCGTCATATCATTATGGATCCTTTTTCTGGTAAAAACAGAAACTTTAGCTAACTTGCATTAAAAGTGTCTCAAGTGATATTACAAAATGCTTTTATAAACTTATGTAAAAAAAAAAAAAAAACCAGGAAAGGAAAGTTTGAATTTAAAAGTTTAAACCTAACCAAAAGAGTTAGCACTTTTTCAAACTTAAAATTAAATCTGAAAGGTTTTTGAAAGAACCCCGAAGAAATTAAAATCTAAGAACTGCATTATTATTGGTTCTAATTTTTATTTCTAGAAACCGTTCTTTTTGTATGAAGTTTACGCTATTAGCAATAGCTTTATTCCCTTCAAACTAGAAGAGGTTGCTTTTGAACGGGTCTAGAATAATTTATAGAACGGGTTCTGGGACAGTTAAATCTTTCATTTTGACTCCCAGGAATCAGTGTTTGAACCTGTGCCATGGAATTGGTGGCAAAAGAACCTGTTTTGGAATAGATTCACAGGTAACCGGTTCTTAAACTTTCTTTTGGGAAATCATTTAGATTCCTAAAAGTTTTTGCAATAACAATAAACAATTACATATTTACAAGTTCTCTATTGAAAACTCTCAATTCCACAGTGGTAAAATACGAGTTTAACTCTATAACTTCTTTGTTTATTAATTTAAATACAGTGCACTCTCGATAACGTGAACAGCCGGAAGTGTGAACGACTCGGAAACGTGTACAACTTTATTTTCATGCAGAATACTCTAAAACGAGAACAAAGTCTGAAAGCTCTAAAACGTGAACAGAATTAAAGAGATTTTTTTTTTTGCTTTTATGTTAAAAATAAAATTAAAAAAAATTAGATTTAAAATTTTGTTGAATAAGTCATAGTCATCGATTCAGTAAAAAAATCACCTTCAGATTAGCCTTAAAAACTATCCGAAACTGCGGAAATTTATTAAATAAATGGGCCATAAAAATCACTGAATTTAAAAATTTTAAATGCCGTAAATTGTTTAAATTAAAAATCGGTTAAATATTTAATTTTCAATAAAAAAGACACAGTTTCAGGATGAAATTATAAGAACTATCCAATTTTTTTAGATGAATGGGAAGATATATCGTTCATTTGAAGAGATTTCGTAATTTAAATTCTGTGTTCTTCCAAATATGATACACTTTATTGAGCCTCGGGATTTAAAAATTTTGTATGCCGAAATTTCAATTACTAACGTTTTTGTTCACATTATTAATTTTTAAAGAATTTAAAAAGATTGCAACTTTGAATGTATCATGCTTGAATAATGTTATAGCGTACTGTAAAAAGGTCCGTGAAAAAATTTTGTTTTAAACAAAAAAAAACTTTCATTTATGAATTTGTGGCCCGTCTAAATTTTTTTTTTTTAATTTTTTATATCCAAGAAAATATCTTTTTTTTAAAAAAGTAGAAATCATTTTGTGAAACAAATTTATATCGAGCCCATACTACACTAAACAGTACTACACGTAAAGTCAGCCACATTTTTGTCTGGAGGATCCTTGCAGAAAAATTGCTAATATCAGCAAAAAATTTGATAAATTCAACAAAAGTTTTGCTGAATTTACAAAATTATATTTTTGTTTTTATATTTTGGCGCAACACATTTTAATTTTTTGCATTTATTTATGCGGAAAACTTCATTAAAATTTAGTAACTGCATTAAAACTTTGCTTTAATTTAAGACTATTTAATAATTTTACGCTGCTACAAAACAAAGTTTTTATTCAATTAGTAAAAATGCCACACTTTATTATTTGTTTATTTTAGAAAAGACAAACGTGACTAAAATTAAGTGCTTTTGAGGGTTTATGTACAAAATATTATTGAGATTGGAATACCCTAGAATGGATTTTTGCCTCAGGCTATTGGCCATATCGCTCATTTACTGCAAGACTGACATAACTCAAAAAACACGATTTTACAGAAAACGAACTTAAAGTTTTCAATCCATATCTGCCTCGCTCGACCCTTTCTCTATTTATTTGGTCACGTTTTTTATAAATAGGTGGTTTTAATGTATTTTTCTCTTAGTCACAGTTGGGTGCGAATTCTCTAATTATCAAGAGACCCATGAGTAGCACAGTTGCTCTATGAAGTATAAACTCTTTGCACCCACTTTAAAGAAAAAATAAAATATATTATCCTCTATCTCGAAAAGTATACATGATATTTATATGAAATTTTTACACAATATAAAGCAGGATATAATTAATAAATCTGCATCATTAACTCAATAATCGCATTTTTTGACTTATGACAGTCTTGAAGTAAATGTAAAAATAATGATAAACAAATTATTTTTTATACAAAATTGACAAATGTTTGTTTGAAAAATACTGTTTATTGCTGTGATTGTTTAAAGTTTCAATGACAACCGAAAACGTGAACAAATTTGAAAACGTGAATACCCTTGGTAAAAACTAGTTCACGTTTTCGCGAGTTCACTCTCGCTGTAATACTTATATGTCACCTAAATTTGGGTGCAATAAATGCAAGCGTTGGCCAGGTTAGTATGGACATTTAAAATGTATTGAAAATGCTCTTTAATATAATATTTAATATTTGGCCAAACTATTTATTAATATTTCCTAATGCCTGATATCGAAAATTATTCAATTTGATCCATGCATTCAGAAGTTATGTGTAAAAAGATGAACTTTTTTAGATTTTCAACATTTACTGTTAAACTTTTATTATTCGGTCCTAGTTCGGTATAAATTGTAGGTGATGCAAATAAAAAGTTATTTGTATCACCTATTATCAACTATAACTTATTTGTAGAAAGGGTTAGTAATACGATCATCTTAAAAAAATAAAAGATTTTCAGAAAATGTATGGAAACCATTTAACAATTTTAGTCATTTTGACGATTTTTGTTCAGAAATTTGCCAAATGACGATTTGATGATTTTTAGTGCCGAAATGACAATTTTTTTAAATTAAAAAAAAAAAAAAAACGGGAAAATCTTGTATTTTTATAAAACTTTTCACAACTTTTGTTGAAAATTTTTTGGCAAACTAAATAAAAAAATGTTCGTTCAGAACGTTAAAGAAATTAATTACCCAGCAAGCAATTAATTACGCATAAATAGTGTCCGAAAACATTAGCATCTTTCAGTTTTTCCTATTAAAGTGCTTTGTCCAAAAGAGCACCATGTGTATTCAAAATAATAATATCGAAAATTTCCTTAGAAATTTTAATAATTTGTTAGCCTTTTATGAGTCTAAAAAATTATCACTCACTTTGAGACAGCTTTTAAGATTGTTTTTTTTTTGCAAAAAAGATTTGTGTTTGCACTTTCACTTTCTGGAGTCATTTAAAAGTCGTATTTTCAATGCTCCGAAATTGGCAAATTTGTGTTTTTTTTTTTTTGTCCGATATAATTTTTGTCGGAATTGTGTATATAAAATTTTTTTTTATTTTAGCTAAATTTGGCTTTAATCAAGTATTTAAAAATTATATCAAAATTTTTTAAGTCTTAAAAATTTTTTTAGCTGATGACTAAAAAAACAACTTAAGTCAAGTTTAACTACAAACAAGACTCCAGAATTTTTCGACCGATTTTATATAATTGTTAGAGTTTGTTTTCAAAAATTTAGCTTTGGGATGTCACAATTTTTTAGAAACCTTTTGCATCAAAAAAGGTGCAACATTTTTTGCTTTATTGCGACCGGTTGCATAGTACATACAATTTTTTTTTTTTATTTATAATACACACAATGCAAAATAAATTCAATCAAAAGGAAAACGGCATTAAATTATCCGATATATCGCGAACCATTTAACAATTATTAAGGTTTTCAATTATACTTCTTAGTTTGTTTTTTAATCCTAATAACTGTTTAACGGTGTGTGAGTAGGGAGTGTTAGGAAAACAAATTTACGAAAATTGGGGAAGAAAAATCCTTAAAATTTAAATTTAGCAACATTAAATGGAGCAACATTGATTATTAATAGGTTTTTTGTTAAAGTTCTGCCTATTATATAGGCTCTAGCTTTTCTAAAACTTCGGGTTCTGATGAGATCTTTAGCCAGATCGAAATACTAGTATCAACCTAGCTAATATGTTTGATTTGCTTTATTTTTGTAAATATACGGAGGTTGAAAGCTCGTTACAAATTGAAAATAACATAAAAATAATCTCGATGTATATAAAAACAAAAAACTAATATAACTGTAAAAAATATTACTTGAGCCAGAGTACACACTAAAATTTTTTTATATAAATAGAACATTTTTGGTCTTCAAAATTTAGTAACGTCATGATGCTTGTTAGGAAAAGACCTAACCACGTGGTTGATTACTAAGAAGACAAGAATGGAGCAACATTGATTATTAATAGGTTTTTTGTTAAAGTTCTGCCTATTATAAAGGCTCTAGCTTTTCTAAAACTTCGGGTTCTGATGAGATCTTTAGCCAGATCGAAATACTAGTATCAACCTAGCTAATATGTTTGATTTGCTTTATTTTTGTAAATATACGGAGGTTGAGAGCTCGTTATAAATTGAAAATAACATAAAAATAATCTTGATGTATATAAAAACAAAAAACTAATATAACTGTTAAATTTCGAAGTTTTTATCCAATTTTAAAATTTTTTAATGTTTTTGGGGTTTTTTTTTTTTTTAAATATTAGCAATTTTTTTGAATTTTGGCGATTAATTTTAAATTTTTGGGATTTTTTTTTAATTTTTCACAACTTTTTTCACTTTTATCGATTTTTTAAATTCTGGCGATTTATTTTTTCTTGAATTTTGGAATTTTTTAAAATATTGCACCATTCTTTTTCTTAAAATTTTAAAAAATATTCAAAGCTAGAACTAATAATTTTTATGTAAAAAAATTTGTAAAGATTTGTATAAATGTCTGAGGAATAAAATGATCAACAAGTAATATTTTTTAGAAAGAAAAATGGCCTTTAAATCGAATTTTCTATTAAAAAAAATTCCACGGAATAATGAAGTTTTTATATTTAAAAATATATTCAGAACCCAGAGCATTTTTTATATATAAAACATTTTAAAATTTTCAGATTTTAGTGTACAAGAAAATTATGACAATGCAAGAGTTTTTATATGGCTTTTGAGATATGTTCACTCATAGAAATAAACCTGTAAAATAGCAAAAAAAAAAACCTACTAAAAAAACAATTAAAAATGACCTTGTATATTTGCTATATTTATATTACTAAATATTAGTAATATAAATATAGCAAAAATAAATCTGTTGAATTTGCAGTCATATTTGAGGTAAATTTTAGTTAATTGAAAGTAACAAAATAATCTGCTAAAATCAGCAGAAAAAGTTACTAAACATTAGTAGACAAAAAGATTATTAAAAATTGGTAAATTTTTAAAGTTTATTTTTTTTTTGTTTTTTTTTATGTTGTATATGGTCAATTCCTGGGCGACGGACGCGACATTCGCAAACTTTTAGTTGAACCAAAAACAATAAAGGAATATAAAGATGCGGTATATATCCTTAGTGTATTGAAGCAAGGAAGAGTACTAAATTTGAGGATAAACATTGGGCAGAATGATAATGTAGTAACAAGATATAAGCAAATATCAGCGAGAATCGGACGCAACAAATAACTTCTATATTTGTAGCGTCCGTTTCTCGCTGATATTTGCTTATATATTTTGCTACAGGAAACAACCCAAACAACTACATATTTTTTAAGCAGAAGTTCCCTGAGTGTACTAATAACCAACGATAAGACTTTAGCACTTTAACTATGAATTCTTTCATTATTATTTTTTATCAAAAATATTAGACATAAAAAAACCTTAAATAAACTGTTAATTTTAGAAATTTTTTAAATTGGCATCCCATTATTTTGTCCTTGTTTCGTGCCCTTTTTGCCTGCTATTTCTAACTCTTTTGAACAATTTTAAACTTGCCCTGATTGTAACAAATATTTAAAGACATTTTTGTTTTTCATTTCTGCTAATGTGGAATTTTACAGTAAAACTACCTTAAAGAATTCACTAAAGCACTGCATTTGCCATCCCTGCTACAAACAGATCCTAAAGCTATAATAAAGAGTGTTTTTTATACAGGTATAAAACTTTAAGTTGGCAACACTTTTTTAGCAACACATTTTGTCAGCTGTCAAGTGATTTATGTTTAGTTTGGTTTGGTATTTCAACAAAATCCAACTCGTGCAACAATTGAAGCCACACACTCACCTAGCAAGGATTTATTGAAGGAAACGTTTGGTAACCGCATAATTTCACGTTTCGGACACGTGAATTGACCTCCAAGATCGTGCGATTTAACGCCTCTGGACTATTTTCTGTTTTTATATGTGAAGTCGCTAGTCTACGCCGATAAGCCCGAAATGACTAACCACTTGGAGGACAACATTCGCCACGTTATTGCCAATATACGGCCACAAATGTTGGAAAAAATCATCGAAAATTGTACCTTCAGATTAGACTACGTCCGTGCCAGCCGTGGCGTTCATATGCCAGAAGTCATATTTAAATTATAATGCCACAAGATTATCTTTAGAATAAAGTAAAATTCATGTCAATTTAAGAAATTCATCTTTGTTGTATTCCATTTCAAAGTTCTATACCTCTATAAAAAAACACCCTTTAGAAATAATTATAAACATTATTTTTCACCATCAACAGGTTACCACTTTTTTTATTTATAGAAAAAAAAAGTAATAATTAAAAAAGTTTCCTCTTTTGCTTAATGGTTAAAAGTTTATTTTAGAAAGTTTAACAAGGCCAAACAATACTTTAACAATGTTCAAGGGTCTAATTAAGAGTAGATTTAAAAAAATATGGGAACAAAACAAATAATTAAGAAAACTTATAGCTATTTACCTGTTTAAAGACGTAAATTCATAAACCTGAAATAAATAGAAAATATATGTTAAATTCAAGACTAATTGGATATTAAAATTGTAAAATTAAAAGTTTAGTCTTTTGTCCACAATAAACAATTTTCGCAAAAAGTTGAATACCACCTACAATTATCCCTTATTAAATTGTTTGATATTTTATTGTTAAAACTTTTCACTAAAGTGTTATTTTAACAAAACTTTTTTCCAACAAGGGAGGTATACCGACCCTGAGCCGCAGATGTTAATAAACTTCGGATATGTTGTAGAGAATAAAAACTACGAATATCTCAAACAATTGAAAAATATGTGCATATTAATTATAGTATTAATTGCACACTGTCTAAGAAGACGATGAATAAAATTCAAAAATCCCCAATAAAAAATTAAATTTATTTGTTACTAAGTGGCGTCAAATATGGTACCATGAAATAACTCCCAAATGAAATAACTCCAAAAAAAAATGAAATAACTCCCAAAAACTTTCCATATTAAATTGGGATTTATTTCATTTTCTTGGATTTTATTTATTTATTTATTTATTGGGATTTATTTCAATTTTCTGTTAGGAATTATTTCGTTATGAAATAACTCCCAAATGAAATAATTCCCAACCAAATTTTGTTGGGAGTTATTTCATTAACTTTTTGTTATTGGGAGTTATTGCACTTTGGTGGGACTTATTTTTTCATTTTTAAATGTGATTTTATCGTTGGGAATTATTTAATTTTTGTTGGGAGTTATTTCATTTCTATTAAAATTGTCGTAAAGTAAATAACAGCAATACAATTAGTTATTTTACCAAAATAAACGCAGTTCTTGCTAGAATTTTGGTATTAAAGTGAATAAAAATAATGGCAAATCTTGAATTTGAAATAATGAGTGGCAAAAGAAGAAATAATAAAGTGTTATATGTAAAAGTCGAAAATCAAATTTATTTAAAAAATTCGGAAGCTAGAGAAAGAAAATATTATACGTGTTACGAAATAAGGTCCATGGACATTATACTCTAGTGTGGAAACACATCAGTAATTTTGAAGTTTCTTTTGTGTCGCACGCAGAAAAAACTTTATTTCGCGAAGCCGCCTGCCGAGTTCTACGGAGGAAAAAACCCCTAAGAGCGGCCCAAGGCCGCCACCCAGAAGTACTTGTTTTTCAAATCAGATGTCGGATCCGTTGACATCAAGTAATTTGTGAATCAAGTATTTCTGTGGGGCGGCCTTCGGCCGCTCTTATGGGTTTTTTTGCTCCGTAGAACGCGGCAGGCGGCTACGCGAAATAAAGTTGTTTCTGCGTGTGATTATACGATTTATAAATTTAGTTTTAGTTTGCGATATACTACTAAAGAATATTAAAAAAAATTGTATTGATATACAAAATATTATTAATCTTTTTATTTTAAAAAGTCTGGACGCTATGCCACATTTGAAAGTGACATAATATCAAAAAAAAAAAAAAATAGCGTAATGTCCATGGACATTACGACATTTTCCAAATTGTCATAAAGTCCATGTACATTATGACAGTTTTCGAGTGACATAACGTCCATGGACATTATGTCATTGGACGTTATGACATGCAACCTCCGGAAAGCGGTGCGTACGATTCGCGTCCTGTGGCGCGGACGAGTTTCGCGTAATGCGGCGCCACCGTGTTTCGCGTCCTATAGGCGCGACCATGGCCACGAATCACATGCGCCGCGAAAGCGCACTCCGCCCCGCCTCCTCCCTACGCACTGTTTCACTACTCCATGCTATGTAAACTAATTTATTTTAACTTTTAAAACAAAGATTATTCCCGGGTTTTCTACAAATATATTTTTAATATGTATTTTTCTATTAATTTTGTTGATTATTTTTGTATATTTATGTATACATTAAATTCTATCTTTATAATATGTTTAATATTATGTGCATATTTACATGTATTTATGAAATAAATAGAATTCGATATTTTTGAATTGGGAATTATTTCATTTTTTTGGAACTTTTTTCATTGGTTGTTGTTTCATTCTTTGTTGGGAGTTATTTTATTACTTTGAAATAACTCCCAAATGTTGGGGCTTATTTCATTTTTTCTTTGGAGGTTATTTCATTTATTAAAATTGGGACTCATTTCATTTTTTTTGGGACTTATTTCATTGGGAATTATTTCATTGGGACTTATTTCATTTGGGAGTTATTTCACGGTACCGTCAAATATGACCATATTTTTCGATTTTTCGAATTATTTTGTTATATTTTAAAGTAACTAAGAAGTGTATAAAAACATTTCCAACAGCAAGCATATCATTGCTAACCGCCATACGAAAAATCCAAAAATATGTGGTTGCCTTTATTTTTAATATTATGAACAAAAAAAAAAGAATCAACAAAATAATTTTTTGAATAAACTAAATTTAATAAATATATTTTTTTTATTGAAAAATTCTTTTTTTATTAAAGTGTGCCCACACGGGATTCGAACCTTGGAACTCCAGGTTGTCAGTCAACCGCTCTAACATCTGAGCTATCTCGACATGTTATACTTGGCAGATAAAAACATAAATTACTTACTTCCACAAAATGTCTTTACCTTCAAGATTACTAAAAATAAAATTGTAATTACGTCCTTACTAGAATTGAAAGAATAATGAGTCTAAAAATATATTTTCCAAAAATGTTCTGATCATTATTTTATATTTAAAATAAAGATAAAAATAAATAGGGGTAGGTGTACTCATAAAAATAAACCTATAAGAATAACAAAAAAAAGCTACTAAAAATTATGTAAAAATGAACTTGCGGAAAAAACTGCTAAAATTAGCAGATTTTTTTTACTTAATATTAGTAATATGAGAACAACAAAAATAAATCTGTTGAATTTACAAATATTTAGTTATATTAGAATCAAATTTTAGTTAATTGAAAGTAACAAAACAATCTGCTAAAATCAGCAAAAACATTTACTAAATATTAGTAGACAAAAAATCATTAAAAAATTTGGAATTTTTTTTAGTTTTTTTTTTTTTTTGTAATGCGAATAAAAGTCTGCCCTTATGAAATTAGGAATCTACAATTTCTTGTTAAAAGTTATTTTTTGCTAAAAAAGTTTGGTTAAAATCAGAAGGGGTAGAGGAAATCCAGTGGTTGATTTCATATCTTTTCAGTCCATATATAGAGTAAATTCCATTCAAACGACAATGAAAGAAATCTGGGTCCGCGAAAATCTACTGGTTTTTATATATACCTAAAAACTACTTTTGTATGGACTTTAGAGCAATTTTTTTCAATCACATTTTAACTTTTTCAAACTTTTTAAACATGTGGAAATAATACCAAGCTAAAATTTAGAAAACAAAAAATTCGAAAAGGGCAGTTGCAACACTTTTTTAAATATTTAAAAAAAAACAACTCATTCTGTAGTTTTCGAGAATTTTTGTAATATCTAATTCGGCTAAAGTACATTTTTCATATCAAATTGACGTTTCATCAAGAAAAACCCCCAAAGTTAGGTCGCATTTTTTGTTTTTGTTTGCTTTTTTGAAAATTTTAGGTAATTTTTTTAGAATCAAGCTTTTACAAGGTAGCCATACCGAAAAATCTTAATTTTTAGGAGTAATTTTTAGGAGTTGTTTGAGTGTCTTCAATAAAAATCGAACTCTAGCCTTCTAAGATAAAGTCTCTATAAAAGAAATAGCATTCACTTTCTAAAAAATTTTAGTTTTTTGAAATTAATGAAGACCTGCAGGAATACCACGACTTTATTCACTTCCATAACAAACAAGTTTTCAATTTATTTTTAATCAATGGTGATAAACTTCGAGCTCATATATTAGTTCTCATATAGTGAGAAAACTAGTTTATATGAATGTTTGATGTTTTGCATGGGATTGTCACTTCTTTCAAAACGTGTTCTGATGATGGGAACCTAGAAAATTCCCGAAATAGATCTATCAACACATTCCTGAAAGTGGCCAATTAATAAATTTGAAAACAAAAACTCTATAGATTATTTGTAAGGACAATATCCTAATATAGAAATATAGAGTATGGCCTCGAACTTGAATAATTTTCATTTGCAATTAATAATACTATTAAAATATTCAAGTGTTTAAAAAAAAAAGCGCAAAACGGAATAGGTTTTTTGCTGAATATTTTTTTTTGTTTTAACGGAATAGATTTTTTTGCTGAATATTTTTTTTGTTTTATTAAATAAACTAAAAATTAAACTAATTGCTGTTTTTATTTTACTAAGATTCAGCAAAAAGATTCTGCTGATGTTACTACATTTTTCTGCAATGTCATTTTTAATTAATTTTTAGTAACTTTTTCTGCTATTTTTACAGACTTATAAGGATGTATAATATGAGTCTTGAAATTTTTGTGTATATGAATTGTGCCGCGGTATCCACAATATTGGTATTTATGCAAATATTTTTTTATAATTATATTTTGAATCACTTAGTTCTTCCTTAGCATGGGCCACAATCAATTAATAATATAAATTAATAGAATACGTATAATTAATAAATACAATAATAAAAAAAAAATTAAATTGATATGTTTATTGTAAAAACGTGCTAAGCCACATTTATTGTTTTATGGATTTTTGCTATTTTCTAGACATCCATTGATTAATATTTGATAGAAGTTTGAATCACTTTTTTTTATTTTTTTTATTTTATTAATTAATAATCATATAATTACAAATTATATACTATTACCCTAACCGAGCACTAGCTACTATGGCCTTCGGCGCGTTGTAGCGAAAACAGACCAGTGCCTCTGATGGGAATCGAACCCACGACCACGACCCCCGCACTAATAAGCCAGCATGCTACCAACTAGCCTACCGGGGCGCACATGAATCACTTATTACAAGTACCTAGAGTATAAACGTGCTGCAAAAGTCATATTTTTTGCATTGTTTGACCTCTAAAAGGCGAAAGTGAACTAAAAATAAAATGTGGCTTATCCAGTTTTTACAATAAGCCCTTCAATTGAAAGAGATTGTAAATATTTAAAAAAAAAATCGCAATAGTTATCACCGGTTATTTAATTTAATTGAAGGGATATGTGAGTTTGTTCCGGTATTCGTAATCGATCGGTTTTTATGCGACTTTTCAAGAAGGAGTTTTTTCCCTATATTTCAAATTATTCAAAAATGTGGCCACTCCGGGTACACGCAATATAATAATCAAAATATTTGTTTTCGCTAACAATGCGTACACATTAAACTAATTTTCGTAAATTTCAGACATGTTTTCATGCATAATTCATAATTTTACACACCAGCTTTTAACCCTTAAAAATACGTTTCTCTTGTTTTCGTTGTTCATTAAAATATGCAGGTTTTGTTCGGAATACTTTCCTTGTCAGTGGAAACACTTGAATATAGCAGAACTGAAATTTATATTTCTAATATGAATAAATAAAATGTTTACACATTTTAAGGGTGTTACTACTCCTTTTTTAAACTAAATTAATGGAAATTTTTAGATATAAAATGCCTGAAAAAATTCAATGAAAATATTGTTTATTAAAAGTTTTGTGTAGAAAAAGTTTTTGTTAAGAAAAAGTTTTGTATGTTATTTTTTTTTTTGTAATGGCTGTTCAAAGACTTACACTGCTTCCAGCACACAAACGTTTTTTTTTTTTTAATCGTTCAAAATGCCAAACCTACAGAGTGATTAGTGGACTAACTTATTTGCCCACTAACTTATTAACTAACTCATATGTTAGTTTCATTTTTATGAATTTACTAAGAAGGCAAGAATGGAGCAAAATTGATTATTAATAGGTTTTTTTTGTTAAAGTTCTGCCTTTTATGGAGGCTCTAACTTTTCTAAAACTTCGGGTTCTGATGAGATCTTTAGCCAGATCGAAATACTAGTATCAACCTAGCTAATATGTTTGATTTGCTTTATTTTTGTAAATATACGGAGGTTGAAAGCTCGTTATAAATTGAAAATAACATAAAAATAATCTCGATGTATATAAAAACGAAAAACTAATATAACTGTAAAAAATATTACTTGAGCCAGAGTACAAACTAAAATTTTTTTTATATAAATAGAACATTTTTGGTCTTCAAAGTTTAGTAACGTCATGATGCTTGTTAGGAAAAGACCTAACCACGTGCTTGATTACTAAGAAGGCAAGAATGGAGCAAAATTAATTATTAATAGGTTTTTTTGTTAAAGTTCTGCCTTTTATGGAGGCTCTAACTTTTCTAAAACTTCAGGTTCTGATGAGATCTTTAGCCAGATCGAAATACTAGTATCAACCTAGCTAATATGTTTGATTTGCTTTATTTTTGTAAATATACGGAGGTTGAAAGCTCGTTATAAATTGAAAATAACATAAAAATAATCTCGATGTATATAAAAACAAAAAACTAATATAACTGCAAAAAAAAAACATTTTGGAGTGATGTGAGAAATTTTGGGGGGAAGTGGTAATAAAAAAAAAATACCAGAGATAAAAAATATGAACTTCACCGCATTTTATGTGTATTACCAGATAATTATAAAAGTAGATAAGAAAAAATATAAAACTAAGAAAATAATAAAGAAAAAGTAATACAACAAGTGCATAGAAAAAAAATTTATTTTCGTCCGAATATTTTAAGAAGAATGGTATTCCGACTAACCCACAGATTTTAATGAATATATTGTAAAGAATATTATATACCGTTGAATGTGTCTTCAAAAAAGCTTACATTTGGTACCAAACTTTTCTATATTTACCATTAAATATAAGAAAATAATCAGAAAAATCAAAAAATAATCAGAAAAAACAAAATGATTGAATCAATTAAATATTTGCTCAAATCCGGTCCTTGCTTGGCATTTTTATTTTACTACTGCTCAAAACATATTGTTGTTACTGTTTTTTGTAATATTTATGTATGTAGCTGTTTTTTATAAGTGTTTATGTATTATTAATAAATATTTTAAATTCAATTTAATTAGATTTTATTAATTCTCATTAGGTTCATTACTTTATTAAGTTAAATAATTTTATTTCCGTGATTAAAATCTAAATATTAAAAAATTATCATAAAATGGATAATGTAATTTTTGAAGTTAAATTTTGTTTAACAAAAATGTAACCATGTAAAATACTAAAAATTAATTAAAATTTTTTTTTAAAATAAAATACACTGGTTTTAACAAAAAGGCTAATTTCTGCAAAAAAAAAATCCAAAAAAAATTTGTCATACTCCCTATGTTTCAATAGAAAGAAAAAAACTTATTTCTGTGTGAAAAAATACACTGGTTTTAACAAAAAGGCTAATTTCTGCTAAACAAATTCAAAACAAATCAATATTGTTAAACACCCTACGTTTCAATAGAAAGAAAAAAACTTATTTCTGTGATAATTTGTTCACATAATTATAAATAATATAACTCTGCTAAGTAAATGAGAATTACATGTCAGTTTAAATTTAATGTTATAAAATTCAAGCTATAAAAAACATTTGTTATCGCAACAACACTTTATAGAATTGCTTTTTGAGAAGGTATACAATATTGATCACTTTTTAATCAAATGAGTTATTATTTAATTGAAAAATAATTCAATTACCTTCAATCACATTTTAATTGAATTAGTAATTTTTGTTGGTGTTCGTGATTGAACTTGGTTTTTATTTTTTGAGTGTATCTTTTTAACGCTGAAATCGTTATTTAAATAAAATTAGAAATCAAATAACTATTTAAAGATAAAATTAAATTTTTTCAAAATCCGCGGTTCAAATTGAAAACATAATTTTTTTAACTTAAAAAAAAATATGTTAATTACAAATTAGGGGAATAATTTGTAATTAACATATACATATACATGCCGTTGTCAAATCCCATTTAATTTTTTGGAAATATAATTCGTGTTTTTGCGGTTTTACTAAATTTTGAATGTAACTGGAAGTTTTTTTTAAAACAATAACTTTTTCAACAACAATCAAAATACAATAAAAATATACGCCTTCTAACAAGGAAGCTGCAGAGTGGTGAATTTGCAGATTTTAATAAAACACGTAAGGGAATGTACTTTAATGTGGCCCTACACCTGGTTTTTTGGGCTATATAAATCTTCTTGGTCATGTTTCGGCTATATACAAATTTTCAGAACAACTTAATAGGTCCAGATTCAGAACAACTTAATAGGTCCTTAAGTGGACCTAAATTAAAAAACTCTCTAAAAGCATATAAAATTGTTTTAAAATGAAGTAAAATCGACAAAAAATGTTATTTAAATTAAAATTGATTTTAATTTTGTTTATTAAAATGTTTTATGTATCGCTTAAAGCTGCCTATAAACAAGGAACGTTTACCATATGTAATGCTAACTTTTTTAATTGCGGTAAACAAACGATATTTTTTTTGTTGTGAAAAATGTCTAAAATAGACAGAAACAGTGCGTAATCCATAAAAAAAGACTGAAACATGGAAAAAATCATCAAAAAAAAGAAAATTTATCAAAGATCCCTTTTAAGGAACATTATGAAAATTTAATTTTTCAGTTTTATTTTATTTATTCCAATTTAAAAAAATTCTTACCGTTTACAAAAACCCAACTTGGAAATTTCTTTAAAACTTGTTTACGAAAAACTGCACTTTATATAAAACCAAGAAAAACTTGAAACTTTTTAAAAATAGTGATAGTGGAAATTAAACGCGATGACAGTTGACAGTTTATACAACAACACGAAAAAAACGAAAGGTCCACTTTAGGGAACATTCCACAATTGGGTGCATTACCTGCCTTGGTGCTCAATCCCAGGTTTAGGCGGAAAGTCAAAAATTACAAAATTTGTCTATGTGGAAAATTTAAGAAATTTAAATTTTGATACCAATATTTAAATTTCTTAAATTAAAAAACGTGTCTAATATTTGTTTGTCCGCTACAACATATCCGAGTTTAATTTAAATCTGCGGATTCAATATTGTGTAGTTTCCTTCTCCTTTCCTACATAAATAGTATTCTAAATTTCAGTCACAATACTATGTAGGTAAAGACCACTGCAAATGTAGTTAAAAACAAATTAAATTTCACTTGAAAAAAGGACGACTTACATTTCAGTAAATTCAGTGGCGTACTCAGGGGAAGTAATTAATAAACAAATTTTTTTTTCTGAAGTTACAAAAGTCTTAAATGGCGAAAATTAAAAAAAAAAAAAAATTTAATATTGTATGAAAACAGCGCTTTTTTAAAGGTATAGATAGTTTTTCAAATAAAATATCTGGTTAAAAAATAATCGGTTAACCCCCAAAAAACGGTTGCTTGAATATTCGAAAATGCAAAATATTCGAAACCGGTTCGGGTTTTGAAAATAAAAAAGCTGAATAAACGGTTACAGGGTTGGACAATCTAAATACAGTGAAATAAAATTGATAAGTATCTTTATTAAAAAAATATAAAGTTAATAACCAGAAAAATGGCGAAATCTGTGGTGTCTATGCCAAAAAATATTGGGAAACGGCAAAAACTAGCAAAATTACAGAAGAGGTAAAAAATTAGTTTTTTAAAAAGCTAAAAATTTTGAGAAAAACGGCATTTCACGCGAAGATAATTAAAAAAAGGCAATTTTAAAGCTCAAAAATCTTAAGAAAAAGCTGGTTTAAAGCCAAAAAATTAAAAATCAAAAATGGCAAAATAAGTAAACTAAGCAAATATGAGTAAAAATGAGTAAAATGGAAAAGAAAATGGAATTAATAGAGCTAGAAAAATTATTAAGGAGGGGTATCTTTTTAGCGGCCAATTTCACGTTTAATGGTTAAATTGCGGGAAAATGTAACCAAATTTTCTGTGATTTTCATGTTTTAATGCTTATTTAATTAAACAATATACAAATTTGGTATCAAATGAAATACAAACTGTCAACCTTGCCATTGGAGTACTATAAATATTGAAAAGTTTTAAAACAAAAAAGTTTGTAGAAACTCTGAAATTCATTTTTACCCACTAAATATGCGATTGGAAAATTATGTTTCCTTCCTATTACTTTTATTACTTTTGTCCCCTTTTGTCTTATATCCAATTTTCAATGAAATCTGTAGGACTTGCGCAACAAACATGTTTCAAATATGTAGAAAATTTAACGTTTCCATATTTTAAACTATTTGAAAATTTTTAATAAAAATGATATATTTATAATATCCCAGTGTAAAAGAGTATTTTATTTTTTTTAAATTTCATTTTTTTTTAATTAATTTTTAGGCTCAATATTTTTGTCTTTTACCAATAGCCAATATTTAGCCAATATTTTAAGAAAACTAACACGATTTAAGAAATTTGGACAGTTTTGTGATCTGCATGCACAATTTAGTAAGAAAACATATATTGCTATAGGAGTTTACTAAAAAAAAAATTTTTGTATTATATACATATTGTACTGAATATTTTGACATTAAAAACGCATTTCGTGAAAATTTAAGATAGAGGATATTGAATATACCCCTAGATATTATAAAAATATTAATCGACATCTCCAAATAAGGCATTTTATAAAATCTTTAAAATTTATTTATTAGGATACTGTCCTAACAAATAATCTATAGAATTATTGTTGGATGATGGGAACCTAGAAAATTCCCGAAATAGATCTATCAACACATTCCTCAAAGTGGTCAATTAATAAATTTAAAAACAAAAACTCTACAAAATTATTTGTTAGGACAATATCCTAATAAAGAAATATAGAGTTTGGCCTCGAACTTGAATAATTTTCATTTTTATTGCACAATTAAAGGTCGAAAAAACATACACAGAAAAAATTATGGGCCAAAAATATCTAATTAATCGATTGTTTGAATATCAATGGCAATTTAAACAATTTTTTTAATTGATTCAATTAAAAAATTTATTGAATTTTCTAATATATCCATACAGTGTTGACAACATGTATACAACATTTTTAAAAATTAGGCAAACTATTTTTTTTAATTTTATTTAGATTATATAATCAAACAAAGGTTTAATTATATCAATATATTATTTAAATAAAAAGAAAAAAAAAATCGCAAATGATTAACTTTTAATAAGTTGAATAGTTTACCGATTTCAAATACACGCAAAATCGTAGTTATTTCACTAGAGTTTGCAACACTATTTTTGTTGAGATATTCGTGTATGCACGAAAACTAAATTTAGTTTCGTGTTTTATCCGTGGTAATAAAAGTGCACATGTGGATTTAAATAAACCTTATCGAAAAAGGACAATTAAACTATTATTTTTGTAAATAATTAAATTTTCAATAAGTATAAGTGTCATTAAACTATCATTTTAAAGTTGTGTGTGATTTTTTTAAGAAAAGAATTTAATTACAAGAAAAGGTTCAAGACAAGACAAGCAAAACAAAAATTTTGTCTTTACTTTTATTTGTTTTCTTATAATACATTTTTATATTAAAAAGCTTAAATTTTATTATAAATAAAATATCAATTTAATTTACAAACCTACATTTCTTTTTTTATTTAATGGGGGGCATGTAACAAAAATAAAAAAATACGAGTTTTCAATTAAAACTACCATTGTTTTCTTCTCAAGTTTCAATTAAAGTTTTAATCAATTTAACTAAACTTTTTAATTGAGGTTGTAAAAAAAAACAATAACTCTTTTAATTGATATTATTATTATTTTAATTGAAAGAGTTTTAATAAACTGTCTGCAAATTTTTTTAGTTAATAATATCATTTCAGTCGTAGGTGCAAAATCAATTAAAATATTAATTGTTTCAATTTTAGTTTTTTCTGTGTAATTTTTATTTTTAATAAAAATTATATCAAACTTGTAAAAAAGACAAAGTACGGCCATGTTTACTTCCCCTTTACATCTTGGTTTTAAACAAAACAAGTGTGAATACAAAAAGGAGAATAAAAACAAGAAGCGTGTATTGTATATTCACCAAAGGTAGGGCTTGTACATAACAAACAAGTTATCAATTTATTTTTGAAAGTGGTGGTGATAATCTTTAACTTCGAGCTCATATATTAGTTCTAGTTTAGTGGGAAAACTAGATTATATGAATGTTTGATGGTTGCATGGAATAGTCACTTCTTTCAAGACGTGTTCTGATGATGGGAACCTAGAAAATTCACGAAATAGATCTATCAACACATTCCTGAAAGTGGTCAATTAATAAATTTGAAAGCAAAAACTCTACAAAATAATTTGTTAGGACAATATCCTAATAAAGAAATAAGGAGTACGGCCTCGAACTTGAATATTTTTCATTTTTATTGCACAATTCAAGGTCGAAAAACATAATTTTTATTTTTAATAAAAATGTATTTTAAAAAACATTTTTCCATTTTTGATTACAGGCTTCAATGGGTTAATGATATCCGACGAAGTCGGAATTCCATATCTGAATAATTTTTTCAATTTATTTATTTAATATTTTATTATAAAAATAGCAATCGACATCTCCATATTAGGTATTTTAAAAAATCTTTAAAAATAATTTGTAAACACGTCTTTGCAAATTCGTGGGTCAATCTTTATTCCAGGCTTAAGTATGTTAATGATATCTCGATGAAGTCAGAATTTCACATCTGAATATTTTTCAGTAATTTTTCAATAAATGAATAAATAAAATTTCTCAAAATTTCGAATTTTGGGAATTTTTTAAAAAAATACCATTCTTTATAAACTAGTGGAGTTATCACGTTTTGTTTATTAATTTCGATCTCATTTACTGAAAATCAAATTAAAATAATTTTAAAATGTTTATAATTATTGTATCATTATTTGGATATAAGTGTAAACAATTAAAATCCATTCATTATTAATATTATTTTTACTTAATGCCACTACAACCAACCGCCAATGTTCTTATTTTTTTTTTTTTTGTTATAAAAATAAATTATAGATCAATTTTAATTATGTTTTCATTCACTTTAGTTATTTTTACGTCATCATTTTTTTTATAAAAATTAATTAAAATTTGATATTATATCATTTCAATTACAGTTTTTATTGATTACACTATGGAACAAACATGAAATGATTCTTATACCGAGCTATTCTATTAGGTTAGTATAGTAAAACTCCCAAAGCGTTTGGCCCTGAGTGGGTACAGTCAAATTTTATGGCAGTTTGAAATTTTAATTTTTTTTCGCCAACACTGTATTGAATAAGACTTAAAAAGTTGTGTAATAGTTATTTTGAACAAAATTTGGAGTTCGGATGTCCCCAACAGAATTTTAAGAGGAATTTTTTCATAGAACATTTCAACCATGCACCTGCAATTTTTAATGGGTCAGTTCCTTTTCCAATAAATACAAAAAAAGTGTACTGAACTGTGCGTTTAAGGGGTTAATATGTTCTGTGAATATGTTCTGCTGCAAGTTTTACTAGGAAGTGTCGAGGACGAAAACGTCATCAGGTCATGGTAAATCATTAGAAAGGTGAATTTTAATTTATCACATGCAGCCCAGTGCATTAACAATGTTAGGTTAATTTTTTCTAAATTTATGTTTTTAAACCTAATGTAGTAATTTAATGGATTTTTTATTTAATATTTCAACCGCTTATCTCGAATTTTTCCTGGTCATTTTTGTATTTTTTTTTTTAATTGGCAACATTAAAATTAAGGATTTCAAGTATTATAATGTTCCGCTTTTTAATGTTTATAATTTACAGACTTATTTTTATATACACACAAAGGAAAATTTAGCAATTTGCCAACTAAATTCTGTTACTACGGATCATAGTCGGTTATTACGAATTTCAGGCGGTGCAACGCCCAAAATATTGAGAAATCGAATGTAAACATCGTTGTACTAACTGAATTTATAAGTTGTTACCATTAATATAAACTTTTTAATTCAGTTTGCACTTTATTTCTCTGTGTGTAGTTTTCAAAACAAATTACGGTTGTTTTTAATATCGATTCACCTTTTCAGTAATTCGACACCTCCTAGTAAACATACATACTCACAGAACATTTTAACCCATTAAACGCATGTTTTAGGATACTTTTTTGGTATTTCTAAAAAAAGGACTTTAGGGTTAAAATATTATACGAAAAAATGGCTCTTAAATTTTTATTGGGGACCTCCGAATTTAGATCCAAAGAAATGTTACAATATTTTTTGAGTCTTACTTAACACAGTGTAGGCGAAAGAAATTAAAACTTTAAACGGTCATAAAGTTTGACTGTACCCACACAGGACCAATGTATTTAGGGGTTTTACTATACTTAGCTAATACATTCATCTGGCATAGGAATTATTCACTGCAAAAAAATGTGTTATACAGTGTTATTACTTAACGATTTTATTTTAAATCTTAACAAAAAAAATATTGAAAAATTGTATTCTTTATAGAAAAATCTATTTTTGTCTTGTTTATTTCTTTATTGACTTAAGGAAAAACACTTGGTTTTGTATCATTATTTGTTTTCCGCTTTTCTTTTTATTTAACAAAAGAAAGAAATAAAATAAAATAGATTGTGGTTGTGTATAAGAAAAATATTATTCAAGAGTTTTATTTGTTGCACTTAAAGAAACTTAATAAATATTTGCAAACAAATATTGAAATATTATATAATAATGAAAAATACACTCAAAATGTTATGGATTTATTCCATATAAAAGCATCAAAATATATGCAATTTTCGAACTTTACCACCTTGACTGTGAACCAAACTTGGTAAGGGACGGTCAGTGTCATATAAATATGTCATCACCTAAGTTTTGGGTTGCTAGCTTTTACAGTTTTGGAAATATCGCGTTTTAAAATATGACAAAAAAATTTAAAATGTAACAAAAGTAGTCATACATAATCGATCTTATCTTTGTAACCGTTAAAGCTACGTGAATTATTGATATCTCCTTTTAAAGCTACTGTTGTAGAAAAAATTTGAATGTATAACGAATTCTTTCTTAAATCAGCGGTTTAAACCGCTGTTCTTCAAAAAACTGTTTTTTTTTAATTTTCGAAAAAAATATATGTTTATTACAAATTATTCCACTTTGCAGTTGCCAAAGTGGAATAATTTGTACAAAAATCTAAAAAAGCTACTAAATATAGTAGAAAAATAGATTTACAGAAAAAAATAAAAATAAAAGTTTTATAAAAGTATCCAGGAAAACGTTGGTAATGGGTGCGATAAAGTAATGCAATACCTTGTAATGTATAGTCCTTACATGTATTATTATTTTCCAACAAAAAGTAATGCGTTACCGTTAATGGGGTACACAATGCATTACTTTGTAATTGGTTACATAATGCATTTAACTTCAGCATTATTTCGAAACATATAGTAATGCGTTACCAATAGTTAGTTTCATAATGCATTACATTATAATGTATTCTCACCTTCAAAGTTATTTTGAAACATAAGGTAATGAGTTACCAATAATTGAACACTCATGGGATACCTTGTAATGATACGACATTACCTCTTGGATTATTTAAAAACACAAACTAATGACTTAACTAATGACATAAATTACATAATGCATGAAATATAAATGTAAATAAGTAATTAAAATATATTTTTGATAATCTATTTATACACACATTACTTTATGATTTTTTTGTAATCATGTAAGTAAGGTATATATTTTTAACATCAAAACTCGAAGCATTTACTCATTTAAATTTTAAGCAACCTATTATTATATGTGACTATAGCTCAGTCGGTAGAGAACTCTACCTAACAACCAGAGACCTCAGGTTCTAATCTCAACGCGACCATGTTATATATTTAATTAAATAAGTATTTAAAATAAATAAAATAAAATAATTATTTTTATAATTTTTTTTTATGAAAATCTATTTGTAAACATTACTTTTTCCCAACCCGAAAACCATATAAGTAACCAGTTACTTTACCCCCATATTAGGTAATGAGTCCACCCATTAAAAAATATAAAAAAACGCCAAAACTAAAAAATAAATGGCAAAAACTAAAAATGTTTTCGAAATATATACGTTTTAGACTTTGTTATGGTGATTTTTTTTAATTTTTTTTTGTGGTTATTTTAAATTAGGCTATTTTTTCAGTTTTAGCGATTTCTTAAATTTTTCTGTTTGTTTTTAATTTTAGATTTTTTTTTAGTTTTTGCGATTTTAAGAATTTTTTTCCCCCAATTTTTTGCATTTTTTTTTTTACATGGGTGATTTTTTGAAATTTTTTCAAATAAATATTAGCATTGTTTTTGTTTGACCATTGCGATTTTTTGCAATTTTAATTAAAGTTTTATTAAATACTATCTATTAAAAATTTGTTTAAAATTAAAAACAATATTCAATTAAATTTTTAATAGATGGCATTTAAATAGTAACAAATTATTTTAATTTATACTACAATTTTCTTGACAGGATCGAATCCAATTAAACTTTTCATTGAGCTAACAAATGTTTTAGTTGAAACTCGATACAAGTTTATTTTTTTGCGTGATTCAGTAAACTTGTTCTTAGACTTTTGTGTAGTGTACGTCAGAGATTTTTACGTTATTTTAAATAAAGTGTTTGTAAGTTGCAAATTGTAACCATTTTTCGTCAACATAAATTAAAGAAGTTCAATAGTGAAATATGCTCTTTAGAACGACATTTTTTTTTTTTTTTTGTATGAAGAAAAACTTCCCTTGTCAGTCCTCTTAAGCCCCCCTAAAGTATGCATACGTAAATTTAAAAAATGCAATACATACAAGTGCTTAATTTATTTGTATTAGAAATTAAATATCACTCATGCGTCTGACCACTTTGTTTTCAAAATATGTTTCTTGAAAGTATGCAGCAAAAATTTGGTTAGCACCACTAACACTCACGCAATACAAATTATACGAAATATTTATATTTTTATATATCACTCGTGGGTGTGTTTTATTTTTTCTAATAAGCGTTCCTTAAGTATGAAACAGCCAGTACCATTTAGAGCCAGTTTTTGGGAGGACGATCAAACTTAGTTTTACAGCTGTTTAGTTAAACTTAAATAAGATATAAACTGCTTTTAAACCTCCATGCTGTTTTTCAGTGATGGTTTAAAAAATCTAAAATTAAATAAGATTACCATATTTTACACCAAAAAGAGTAATGCCATTTTCAAAAGAAATATGGTAGCACTTGCGAATGTCAAAAATGAAAAACAAACAAAACAACGCGCATAGAAAAAAAATGTTTGTTTATTTTGTGCCCAACAATTAAATATTTCTTTTGTTTAATATTGGTTGTAATTAAATATAAAATGGACTCTAAAATAAATGTAAAAATATAAGCCGATGGTTTGGACGAGCGGAAGCGCTGATAAAACTCCAAATCATTATATAAATAAAAACACATTTTCAAAAATTTCGTATATATTGTTTTTTTTTTGGACTTTTAGTTAACAGCTGCTTTATTTATGTATAATTTTCATTCACAGCTGTTATGATTTGACAACTCAAAACTTAGTTTAAACGGCCAACGCTGGCCGGTTAAACTACAATTAAAATATAATAAACTTGATCTCAAAAACAGCATTTTAAGTTTAAACTTCGTTAAAACTATAAACAAGGTTGAACTACATCCCAAAATCTAGCTCTTAGAAAACAAAACTAACTTCTTAGTTAGCATTGTTTTAGTAAAAAAAAATTATGCATATTTTAGAATATGAAAACTTTAAAAAAAACATATTTTTGTATAAGTTTGATATAATTTTTATTAAAAAATAAAAATTATGTTTTTTTCGACCTTTAATTGTGCAATGAAAATAAAAATTATTCAAGTTCGAGGCCATACTCTATATTGGATATTGTCCTAACAAATAATCTATAGAGTGTTTTGTTTTCAAATTTATTATTTGACCCTTTCAGGAATGTGTTGATAGATCTATTTCGGGAATTTTCTAGGTTCCCATCATCAGAACACGTTTTGAAAGCGGTAACAATCCCATGCCAAACATCAAACATTCATATAAACTAGTTTACTCACTACATGAGAACTAATATATGAGCTTGAAGTTAAAGATTATAACCATTGATCAAAAAATAAATTGAAAATTTGTTTGTTATGTGCAAGGTCCACCTCTGGTGGATATTCAATACACGTTTTTTGTTTTTTCCTCCTTTTTATTTTTTGTTTCATTTATAAACAAAACAGGGGGAGTAAACTAGACTGTACTTTGTTTGATATAATTTTTATTAAAAAATGAAAATTATGTTTTTTCCGACCTTTAATTGTGCAATTAATTTGTATGCATTAAATAATCTGTTTAACTTTTAATTTTTACCCCTAATGAAAAAACAATTGAAAATAACCAAATTCCATAAGGCTATAAAAATTAAATACGAGCTAAGTTTTCAATACACTTTGGGGTTTTCGGTCTACTGATAGTCTAGTTTTGTTTTTATCCCGCTGTTCTCGTTAGGGAAACAATTGCACGGTGCATATTGTAATTAAAAACATTAACCAACTGACAAATAGTGAGTACATTTGTGCACTCGCAATATTTTGTTTTTTTTTTTTTCTATTGCAGACAACTGATGATTTGGGTTATGCCAATGAAACAATTATATTATCTATCATAAAAAAGATCAAACTTTTTAATAAACAACAAATAAAATTTAATATGACAATATCATATTAGATTTTTGGACTTGAGGTAGAACAATATTCTAACTAAATATATGAAAATATAAAAATCCCGAAAATACAATTTTTGTATTTCTAATACAAAAATTAAAACATTTTTAAATTTCTAAATATTTTTCTAATACAACGTGTTTGCTTTACTTGTAAATTTTTTTACCGACACATTATAAAAAAACACACATAAATACTGAAACGCAAACATCGCATTACAACGACCTCTGCTGGATTTGATTATCAAAATTGTAGTTTTAGACTTTCGTAAATTCTTTAAGAAAAATTTGTTACAAATTTAGTATGAAATAAAAAATACCAAAATTTTTAACTTAATGCTATAAACACATAGACCACAGCAGACTGCAGAGCTACACGACTGCAAATGCCGTTGACTGCAATCGTCGCCGTGTGGTCAGCTACTTATTATTTTGGAAACGACAGCAGCATAGTAAACAGCTGATCACGATTCAATTTAAAAATATCAATAGCTGTTTTTTATACAAATCAGGGATGTTAAAGTTGGTACAATTGTACTTTGTTTGGTACATTTTGACCTTCTAAAGTACCGTGGTACTACCGCTACTCATTTGGTACAATTTAAACATTTTTAATTTTTCCCCTTTTTGATGTTTTAGTATAGCAAACAAATTGTTATTGTGTCCTTTTTCATTGCATTTATTCGTTTTATGTAATGAGCTCTTAAAATATATGCGACTATATCCGCCAGATTTTACGATTTATCATCATTTTAAGGATTTTGAAGAATAAAGTTGGCAATTTTTTTTTTTTAATATCGATTAAAAATTTACGATTTTTTACAAAATTTATCTGGCAGCTCTTACATATATTGACACTTGTTGCAGCCAACTTCACTTTTATTTTGAATTTATTAAAATTCTGAAGAAGTGAAAATTGATATATAGATATGGCATCACTTATAACATATGGGAAAACAGTGGACATTAGAGTGAGGTGAGTTTCTAAAAATAGAACTGTTGTGTTGTTGGAGTTGTACTTCTGAGATTATGTATGCAAGAACAAAAACACCGTGTATTGAATAAAACTAGTTTTAATCACAACAAAACTCGACCTAACTATAGCTCAGAGGGCTAAAGCGCTCTGTCTAACGTGTAGTGCGAGTGCATGTGGCATTAGAAATCAGTTTATCTATACCACGGTCAGTGATTGCACAGAAAAATTTCATATAGACGCAATCGAACAAATAAAAACATAACAAATATTACATTATTCAAAAATTCAAAAAAAAAAACAGGGTCACTGACGAACGTTCAATACCAGAAACTGCGCAGTCTGATTCAGAAAAAATTGAATATTTGCAATGTAGTTATGATTTTTAGAAAATACACTCATTCTTCTCTACCACGCCTTTCACAATTAAATTAAATAAAATTGCATATTAATTATAGTATTAACTGCAATTGTCTGAAAAAGACGTTAAAATTCAAACTCAAACGAAAATTAAATTATTGTTAAAGAAATGAAAGAAAATTCCAAACAATCTTATATATGTTTAATTTAGAACGAGCTCTCAACCTCCGTATATTTACAAAAATAAAGCAAATCAAACATATTAGCTAGGTTAATACTAGTATTTCGATCTGGTTAAAGATCTCATCAGAACCCAATGTTTTAGAAAAGTTATAGCCTCCATAATAGGCAGAACTTTAACAAAAAACCGATTAATCATTAATTTTGCTCCATTCTTGTCTTCTTAGTAAAAATATTACTTGAGCCAGAGTAAAAACTAAAATTTTTTTAACTGAAGTCGTTAAAAAATAAAAACGTTTGTAGTTTTTGGTCGGTAGTAGCTAATTTTCAAAATGAACTGAATGTCAATATGTTTCCAGACATTTCTAGTCGTTGCTGGAATTTTATCCATTCCACACTGGTCTGCAAATGTGGAAAGAGTTTTTTTCTTTTCAAAATATAATAAAAACTAAGGAAAGGAACAGACTACATTAGCCAACATTATCAAGTCTCATACAGACTAAGGATTGGTTAAGAGCGACAAATTTATGCTGCTATGATGTAGAAATTCCAAATAGTTTATTAACTAAACAAATAATTCCATGATTTGGTCTCATATATTCATAAGACTTTTTTATGCCTTATTTTATTCATACATATAATGTATGTTATTGGAAGGTTTTGTTTTTTTCTGTACAAGAGAATTTTTATGTATTTTTTTTTTGTTGTTTTAATAAATTTAAAAAAAATGGTACCGTCAACGTCCAAAAAGTACAATTTTTTTTGGATGTTGGTACAAAATTGAAAACTCCATTTAACATCCCTGATACAAATACATTTTTGTTTCAGTAGTGCCAATTACATCTTTTTTTTTTTTATTAAAATAGAACAACATGCTTGGTTGTATACACGTATATAAAGTTCACTTAAAAATACAATTACTTATTTATAATACATTATTAAAACGTGAAAATAAATTTATATAACCCCTCTTGAATATTAATGCAATTATACCATTTGATGTTGCGACGTTTTTTGTGTTTAACAAAATAAAATATTTTTAAGCACTAATTTGTTACATATTTTGTTTTATTGTCAACACTATTTTTGTTTTGCAGCCAACAAAAATAGAAATTAACCTAAGTTGACTACAGCGGCAAAAGTAGTCGGGTAGCCGTGTAGTTGTGTTGGTGCCAAAATAATCGTTTTCATATAAACGTGTGTATTTTATTTTTGACAGGCTGTAGTCGTGTAGCTGCAGTCGTCTATGTGTTTATAGCATAAGTCTCAATTTTAACAAAAAATTAGTTTAACACTTGCAAAGTTATATTACTAACTTTCTTTTCTATCTTTTTTCTGTGAGTGTTTACTTAAACTCTAGTATATGATGATTTCTTAAATATAATTCAACACCTTTTATTAAAAATTGTAAATAAAAAAAAAATAGCCTAAAAGATGCAATAGAGGGTTAAATAAGAAATCATAATGTGCCTTCGTTTGTGATGATTATGTTGTTCTTCATGGTTTTATCATAATTCAAATGTTATTTATTATAAAAAATAGTGTAGATGCAGTGTTGCCATATATATTTTTCAAAAAACTGTAAGAAAAAACAGTTTTTTTAAGAAAAAACTGTTTTTTTTTTTAAATAAAAAACAGTTGAAAAAACAGTTAATATGTGCATTTTGAATTCAATTGCATTTTATTTAAACATTAAACAACATAAAAAACATTAAACACATAACATATTTATATACACAGAAAAAAAATATTTTTTTTTGTAGACTAACTCTGTTATAAAACTACATTTTAATTAACAATAGGAATAATATGTTTTTTTTTTCTGTGTACTTGTTTAAAGTAAAAAAAAATATAATATAAAAAAACATATTTATATTTATATTAATTATTTAACATATAGCAAAAAATAGCTACAAAACCATAAAAAAACAAAATAATTCATCACATTTTGAGATCTAACTTAATTACATAAAAATATCAGTTATACATTTTTTGATTAAATTTGATTTTCATTTCGTTTGATTCCACAAAATTTTAACACAAACAAATGCTAAAAAGGGAAATAAAACTTACTACACAGTTGCATTCAATGTGTAGTATTAGTATGTAGTAACATTTTGTGCAACTTTTGTATTAAATTTATAAATTCAAGTAAAAGAAAGTAAATCGAGCAGGTAAACTGTTAAAAACTGGAAAAAAAAGGCTGAAATTAAACAAAAACTGTTTTTTTTTTTATGAAAAACTGGAAAACTGTTACGCATCCTAAAAAACTGGAAAAAACAGTTAAAACTGGCAATATGGTAACACTGTGTAGATGGTAATTACCTGTCTGTGTAACATTGCAAATAGTTTGTAACAACTTGCAACAAAATTGTTATATCTAATATTATGAGAATTAAAAACATTTGCACTTACAAGACTTCCTCCAAACACAAAAACTGCTGTTTAGACAAACAAAATTTATTTGGGTAAATAATTAAAATTAATTGGATTAAATGTAAAAAAACAAAGTAATAAAAAAATATAAATGAAATTATTCAACACATTTGCTATGTTTAATGACAACATCTAAAAACCAACATTAATCAAAATTTCAAAAAAAAATCCACAAAAATGTTCAATAAAGAGGACGCAAAAAATGATTCACATGATGAGAGACACATAGACATTTTATACACTAGAACTATCAAATAGCAAATCGTTACAATTTGAAAAAATCATTACGTATTGAAAACTAAACACTTAAAATAAAAAAAATCGCTAAATGAAAAACACAGTGGAATAGAAAAAAAAATCCTCAAAACTTAGGAAATCATTTGGAAAATAACAAGCTATAATTATATAAAAATAATAGTAATCGGCAAAAAAATGTCAATGTTAAAAAAGCACTCCAATTTAAAAAATCGCTAAAATTAAATTACAACAATTGACAAAAATGCTTAAATTTAAAAAAAATAAAAAATCTAGAAACACTAGAAATAAAAATCGCAAAATTAAAAAAATTGGTGGAATAAAAAAACCTATCGTTAAAATCAAAAAAGTCTCTTAAATTTGAAAATATAATCGTCCTTATAAAAAAAATATTTCTCCAAATAAAAAAAAACGCTAGAAAAACACAAAAACTTTAAAAATTTATGGTATTGTTTTATTTTCTAAATTTTTAAGATTTTTGTAAATGAAACGACTTCTTAGCATTTTAGCTAATTTTAAATTTTAACGATTTTTTACGTTTTTTTTCTGTTACAAAATTTTTTTTCATTTCTGTTATTTTTTTATAATTGTATCAATTTTTTCGGTTTTAAAGATTTTGTATTTATTTGTTTAATACACGTTTTTTATATTCCCGAGTAAAAAAAATAATGTGATGTCATGTATATTATTGATCCGAAAAATGGCGGATCAAATTATATCGGATATGATAAGTATTAGAGCGGGTCGATTTAAAAATCGCTCAACGTTCAAGGAAAATTGTATTCTAGGGATCAAAACAAGAAACTTTGCCGGAGGAACCATACCTCTAAAACGAATTCTGATGACCCGACTTTTGACCCGTAGGGTAAAATTTTGAAAAAGCCCACTTTGATATTTCAGAAAGTAGGAGGAATCTCTCCAAGATTATGGGAGCTACTTCTTCTCCGGGAGACACGCTAGCAGATTAATGCATAAAACATCATTCTAGGTGACCGTTAAGGGGTTAAAATTTAAGTTGAATGAGGGCCTTTTTAGTCGTGTTTTTATAGCAAAATGTGCAAATCTTGGGATAGAGATATTTCAGAAAGTAGGAGGAGTCTTTCCAAGATTAGGGTCTCTATTTCTTCTCCGGAAGACGCTCTAGCAGATAAATGTATAAATTATATTCGATTGGGTTGGATTCGATTGGGGCACTCTAAATGGGTCAAAGTGGGATTTTTCAAAATTTTAAACTACGGGTCAAAAGTCGGGACATCAGAATTCGTTTTAGAGGTATGGTTCCTTCGGCAAAGTTTCTTATTTTGATCCCTAGAATACGATTTTCCTTGAAAGTTGAGCGATTTTTTTGCCTCCATACTAAGCGACCCGGCCTAATAAGTATATACGTGCTTCTTCAAAAATTCTCGGCACCTGCTGAAACCGACTGTATATGGCTCTTATTTCTAAAGGTTTTTTGAATTGAGAAAAACGTTGAACAGGGTTTGGAAGACTGTACTTAAAAGATATGACATGCAAAATTTCACGTTGAAGAGTCTTCACCTAAAGTATTTGATGGCCATTTAAATGTCGAAAAAGAACAAAACCTACTACAAGAGTTTTTTCATTAATTTGATTATTTTTTCTCATAGTTTTTAACTTTCAGATCCGAACCAATACAAAATGGAGTCACTAGACCTGGGATATTTATTCACCAAAAAGGAATTTTCTATATCTCTGCCTGGTGAAAAGTTGTATGGTGATTTACAAGTGAAACCAAAATTTTACGAATTTTAAACTTTTGCAGTTTTTCCCATATAGTTTTTGAGCCGTTTATTGGAATTGGTCAGTGCACCAATAACGGGATACGGTCATCACAAACTTAAATGGAATTCGCGTAAATTTTTTGAAAATGTATGTTGTTTGCGTCTGACATTCACAATTATTGTTGAAATTGGCTAGCGTATTGCGTGAACTGAGTATCTTAGTATACTGCACCTCCAAGTCCAAAAAGGCACTAAACGCTAAAATTTTGTGAACTTTTTAAAAATATTTCTAAATTCAATATTTTTTGCATATTTAGGTATCTAGAGTGAATCTTCATGACGGATATTACTGATAAAGTGCAAAAAAATTGATTTTTTTCCTGTCTAGCGAGTACAGAGACAGTTTTTTCCAAACAAATTTCGCTTTGTGGCAACTAAATGAATGTATGAATTCCTCCAAAACGAACATCAAATACAAGATTTTAATGAGGTGAATACTAAAATCGATAAGGCGTCAACAAATTTTAGAACATCGCATCGTTATATAAAAATGCAAAAACGCATCGTTTTATAAAAATTTTAATTTTCCGAATGTAAAAGTATTTGATATGATTTCCTGGAAATCAGTCACCTGCTCCAAATGTTTGTAAATTTTATGTAAATTTTAATTAAAGATTTAATAGTATCTCCTAAAAATGTTTTTGAAATTATAAACAATACTCAATTAAATTTTTAATAGATATGATTAAAACCTTAGTTTAAAATAAAATCAATTAATTAGTTACAAATTATTTTAATTGATACTACAATTTCCTTAATTGGACCGAATTCAATTAAACTTTTAATTGTATCAACAAGTATTTTAATTGAAATTCGATTTTAAATACAACTAAATTTTTAGTTTGGCAAACAATTTGCATTTGCGGCACAAGGAGTACTTTTTTCATAACACAGGCCCTTTTTAAGACCCAAACTGAGAGAATTGTCTGCATGATATCAATGAATTTTTTCATTAGATATATGAGTTGTCACTGGAACTCGTGCATTGAAACTTTTCATTAAATTAATGCAATTTTTCATAAAATAAATTCATTAAAAATAGTTTCATTAAAACTATGAAGCTTTTCCATAAAGTTAAAGAAATTTTTCATTCACATTGTGAAGAAAACTAGTCCGAGAAATTCTCTCTGTGTATTTGTACATAAGAGAGTATTTGGCAAAGCGGCATTTGCCAATAACTCAGGAACATTTGGTATCTCCTTTTTTGTTGGCCTGACCTTTGCTAGTCTTTACAACAAATCAGCGGTTGAGTGGTACCAAAGGAATACTGTGGTTTTGATACCACGAGAGGTGAATCCACCTTACTGCCCAGAACTGAGACCAATAGCAAAATATTAAGCTCTGGTGAATATAATTATAAAGAACACAACACAATACGCCAGAGATGCTAAAACTTTTAAAACTTAGTCTTTACACAGGAAGAAGGTCACAGAAAAAACAATAAAAGCCTTAATGGCGGGAATTTCTGAATAAGTAAAAATATTAATAAAAAGCAAATACATTTTCAGATCTGTTTACTTCGCAGTTTTCTGCATTTAGCTATACTTAATTATATATAAATGATATATAAAATTTGATATGATTTTCTATAGAACCATTCTAAATTATATATGATACAATGCTAAAAACTTCCGAGCATAGCTAACTACTAGAGTGTCCCTTAAGTTTAAATGTTAGAAATGTTAAGTCTGGGGTCACTTGGGGTCGAAGGTCCACATGGGTTAATAATGTTCGAAATATTTTTTAACTTTGAGTAATGCTTATAAAATACAACTATAAAAGTTACAAGAGTAGCTAATTTTTGATTTAAAATATTTTATGGCAACAAATAAGCCTTTTTATTACTAAAAAAAACAATTTCCTCGAAATCCGTAAAATTTAAATCGTTGCCCTACCCAAGTGTACTGGAGGATATTTTTAATTTTTGTTTTTTTTTTAGTCTCTTAGATGTTTTAAACAAGTTTAAGCAATAAAAATCTAAATTTTTTCGATTTTGTTGAAGAAATTTTTTTAAAATTTGAAATTGGAGATTTGAAAAACACCCCAAAAATTTTGTTCGTTTCTGACATCACCGTAGGACAGGTTAACACCATCCAAAACAAAAAACTTCTTTTATGTCTTACAATTATGAGTGTATTAAATAAAAAAATTATGTTTCAGTAAACAATTTTAAAAACGTTTAGAATTTGAGCTCGAATTTCTTGCTGAAGTGGTATTTGGCACATTATTGGTCTGGGGCATTATTTATTACTGGGGTAGTTCTTAACCGATTTTGTATTTTTATACCTTTTTGAATACATAATTTTATCTTAATCTCGATTAATTTATCATCTAGAGTAAAAACTATTGCAATATTGCAAAAAAACAGAAAAAACTAAAAAAAATATCCCTTTGTCCCATATAAACGTATGTTTCGATCTTTAAGGCAGTATCGGGTAGGGAAGGCGTGGTCGTAGGGGCGTAAAATTTCACATGAGTTATTTTCAAGACAAATGCAAAAAAATTAAAGGGTAGCTTCTCAACATTTCTAACATTTAAGTTTAAGGGACACTCTACTAACTACATATGATACATATAAGTATGTATGGGAACATACTTATTCTTATATGCGAACATACTTATTCTTATTTCTTTATATATGAATTATAACCACACAAATATAGTACCACGCTTGGCTATATATAATCATATTTGTCTACGTAAAATAAAAAAAATTCTCTATAACTTTTTTACTCGGGTTCTACCGATTTGTGTCCAATTTTAGAGAACTATGTGCTTTTGTAAATTTCTAATTATTATTTTTTATTTTTAAATTTGCTGTTTTTAATGACAACATCTAAAAAAAACATTAATCAAAATTAAAAAAAAAAAACACAAAAATGTTCAATACAGAAGACACAAAACTTACTCACATGATTAGACACTCACACACACGCATTTCCTACACTAGACTACGTGAATGATTGTTGTTTTTATCGTCTTAAGAAAACATTTTTGTAATTTTAATTAAAGCAAACATTTTGTAAAAAAAAAATCATTTTCAAAAAATCACACACATTTTCCTCTTTTTGATTAAAATCACATTTTGTGTTACGTACGAAAATCAAATAAAAAATTTGTATTTCTAGTGTTTAACCATCAAGAGACCACAATAAACTGATGTCAGTCAAAAGTATATTAGAGTGTATAAAATTCAAATAAAATCGTAAAAACAAGAAAACAACAAAAACAAAACCAGGAAAAAAAAAACAACAACAACAAAATTGAGAACATTGAATTTTTACTCAAATGTTTTTACGAACAACAACAACAAAGACTACATAACAATACTAACAACAACGAGAAAAACTAAAATCTGTTGAAATGAAAACTAAAAATCCTGTTGAAAACAAACCTTATAACTGCCAAAGATGAGTCAGTGAAAAACCTTGCATCATATTTCAAAAGGATATTCTATTGTACGACAGAACATATTGCTACTACAAGGACAAAGTTTATATAGAGTTGAACTTTTAAACAACAACAAAAAAAAACTAGTTGCATTATTTTTCCAGACATAAATTCATTAAAAGAGAATGAATAAAACAGATGCAATGTTTTTGTTTTTTAAATAGAACAGAAAACATACGTAGACGTATGAGTAATAATTAATATAATCATTAATATCGATCATACGCCTACGTATGGGATTTAATGATATTAACTAGAGATGTGTGATTCACGTGAATTGAATCCCATAATCTCAAATAATTTTACTAAGGTGAACGTGTGAAAAAATGTTTGCGTGAGTAGAATTTTACCAAACAATTTTTTTTTTTTTTTTTTGCTTTCGAAAATATTTTCTTTAATTCTTTCGCCAATTAACACATTGTACACTACACACAGAACAAAATTTACCTATTTGACAACTGATGCATATAGATGCAATCAAACAATAAAAACCATAACAAATAATTACAGTATTGTCAGAAGGATTACTGATGAAGGTTGTGTTACCAGAAACTGCGCAGTCTAATTCAATTAAAAATTTACAATGTAGTTATGATTTTTAGAAAAGTATGCTTAATCTTCTCTACCACGCCTATCTCAAATTCGTTTACTTCGACACAAATTCTGTTATTACGAATTTCAGATTATTGGTGCAACTTAACATTAGTTTTTACGACGAAGTTCGGTTAATTCAAGTGAATTTGAGTTGCAACACCCATAATATTCATATATCTGATGTAAATATCGTTGCACTAACAGAGTTTATAAGTTGTTACCATTAATTTACACATTTCAATTCGGTTGGCATTTTATTTCTCTGTGTGTACGGTTGCTTTAAACTACCTTTAAATTCAGTTAATTTTGTATAGAAAGAAGATATAATAACGCAATAAAAAGCATGTGATAATTTGGGGTCTTAACTATACAAATAATGTTAAAAAAATGTAATAGCTATTGTTCCAGGGTTGCCGTACAATTAATTAATAAATACAATTTTTGATAGTTTTTTGAAGCACATTTTTGAAAAATAATTAATTTATAGAAACATTTGATTAGGGACGAATGCAAATAATTTATGAATGAAAAAAATTTGTTGTCCAGTTTGCACTTTTAATGTAAAATTAAAAAATCGCATCAATAACTTTTCGAACTTATAAAAATTTTAATTTGCAGAAAATTACTCCGTTTTCTCTTTTGATGAGAAAAATTAGCCAGTTTCTTCCAACAATTAAAAAAAACAAAAATCGTAAAAATCAGATAGATAAAATTGTGTGTTTCAGTTTGATAGATATTTGCCTTAGGAACCCAGTGTATAAACGGTAATGTCATATCATTACTCTATGCCTTACTTTAAAACATATATACAATGACTTTAGTTAGAATACTTAGAATACTACTTATGTAGGTAAAGAAAATGTAGTTGAAAACAAATCAAATTTCACTCGAAAAAAAATATACCACAATTGTAGTAAAAATTAACCATATATGTAGTTAGAAATAAACGAACATTTATTTGTTTCATTTTTTTTTAATAAACAAATCTACTGCATAAAATGAATGTAAAATCATAATACAGTAATTTTATGTGGTTCGTTTTTTCAAATTTCTGATATAGTCAGAAATGAAATTTCTTCTAAAAATTACTGTGTTTTCATTAAAAAATAAAGATACTGTATTACAACTCAAACAACTACAAATATTTACAGAAGAAGTTCCCTGAGTGTGGTTAAAGTTCCGATTATTCCAATATAAAAAAATGCCTTACCCATAACTACTTATATTTATCATCTTTGGAAATTTTTAGACTCATTTTTCAACTCTACATATATAAGTACTTATTTTGGATTTTTTGTAAGCTGGAAAGTAATGACAGTATAAGTATAACATGTCGAAATAGCTCAGATGGTACACAGCAAGAATTCATTGGACGAGTTTTAATGAAATTTTTTACTACACTAATAAAGTTTTCTTCACAATGTGAATGAAAAAAAGTTCATGAAACAGCTTCATAGTTTTAATGAAACTATTTTTAATGAAACTTTTTAATTAGTCGTATAAAGATTTCTATAAATACGAAATTGTTTATTAAAAAAAAATTTTCAATAAAAAAAAGTTCTTTTTATTAATCTAAGTTTATATATTTTTGTCCATACACTCAAAAAAATAAGTTAGTACAAAAGTTAGTAAAACGTCTTGTAAATCAGGTATACTATATTTTAGCAAATTTTTTTGCTAAAATCGTGTTTTCAGCTAAAATTTTTGTTATACTTATTCAGCACTTACCTGTTTTATACTAATGCTTTACTAATATACTAATGTTTTACTAATTAATTTTGCTAAAAAAATTGTGCTGATAAGCACATTAATAGTGTGTACGACAACCAGATTGAAAGATATACGCAGAATGAAGTAGATGTCGTGGCATGCCAAGATGTAGTAGAGAAGAGGAAAATGATACAAAAAAGTACAACTCTAATAAGACATATAAAAAAATCAACCATGGAAGATTTTTGTATCTGTATTTCATACATAAAACATAATTGTGGATTAAAACAACTTAAATATTGCGTTGTCACCGGCTTGTGAAAATAATTGTCTATTAATTAAATAAAAGACAAAATAAAATATTTAAATTTAATATGTATTTCTAAACTAAATATTTAATAGTGTGGTCAAATTACAAACAAACATATACAGACATGTAGACAGAGTAAAGCGAAAGACAAAGACACACATCTTAGGCAGATTTTTATGGTTCCTTTTTCTTATTGCAAAAAAGGGTTGTTTTTTTCGTTTCGTTTGTTTTTGTTTATTTTTTCGTTTCGTTTCTATAATTATCTTCGGCAGTTGCGTCCTTTAAAATAAAGCATCATTTAGACAACCATTGATGTGAGTAGTTGAAAGAAAATTTTTGTTATGTTATATATATTTATTTCTATATATTTTCAGATATTAAATTAATTCATGTCGTCAATGTGGGAAAATGGAAATTTTTATATATCGTAATTATTGTAAATTATTTTTAAAAGAATCACAAAAATATGTTTTATGATTTTCAGCAAATAAATTAACTAAATTACAATTTTTCTAAAAATTTTTTGCGTTTTTTTTCAGTCTACTAAAATTCAGCAAAAATTTTATTAATTTTTAGCAAGGCGTTTTTATTTCTAATCCACTAAGTGTTAGCAAAACTTTTTTGCTGACTTTACAAACTTTTTTTTTGAGTGTCCTAGTAAGCATATAGGTAACCACATATTTTTTGATTTTTCGTTAGATGTTTAGTAACAATATGTCTTTATTTTGTGCGACATCCAAATGAGATTTGTAATGAGAATTGTAAGTACTTGCCATTACCAAATATATATGGCAATACTTTTCTACACTGGGCCTCAAACAAACTCTAATAAATATCTAGCATTAGTCGAAAAATGTCTCTAGTTTTCGCAGAAAAACTCAGTGGTCTTGTTTCTATTAAAACGTGACTTAAGTCGATTTTTTAGCCCTAAGCTAAAAGTTTTGACTACTCGATCAAATCCAAATTTGGCAAAAACAAAGAAAAAACTGTGTGCACAATTCTGAAAAAAAAAATCGGGCCCGTTCCCAAAATAAATTGCTGTCTACGTACCTAGTAGTAATTAATCAAAGATGCCAAAAACAGTTAAAATGACTGGTCCGGCCATTCTAGTGTTAAATAGAAATTTTTAAGTAACATACGTAGACGTATGAGTAACAATTAATATAAGTATTAATTTCGATCATACGTCTACGTATGTGATTTTATGATATTAACCCCTTAATGAATGTGGATGTATTTAGGTAATGTAAACATTTTAGGATATATTTTAATTCAGTGAATTAATTGATTAATAGAAAACATAATTTCCCGTGTAAAAAGTTTAGATCTGATTAGATTTAACCAGATATGATTTAATCTGATTAGATATGAGTACATGGTATTAACTTATGTTATTAACTTTCAAAAATATAAGTAGTTTAGTTTACTTTATCTTTTCAGTTAATATTAATGAAAATAAGCACAAGCGTTGTGAATGTGAAATTTATTACTGACGTTTTACTTGACAAAACTAAAACACTTATATAATATGAACTATAAACCAACTGAGAATTTTATAGTTTTAAAAATCTTAATCTTCTTAAACAAAATTTTTAAGAAGTTATTATACTTAATTTTAAGAAGTTAAGTTTGTAAACAAAATTTAAGTAAGGTGCGTATTTGGTTTTAGTTTTTTCATATAATTTAAAATTTCTTAACTTTTAGTTTAATAACTTATTAAAATTTAAGATTTTTTACTAAAAGGAAATAAATTTTCTAATATTATTTAAGAGTTTTAACCTAATTCAAGCAAGGAAATTTAAAGAAATTGGCTTATTATTTTTGAGTTTTTGAAAAATAAATATGAACTAAAATCAAATAAATTTGCATTATTTTAAAGCAATTTTTTTTATTTTAAAGAAAATTGCACGGTTTTTTGTTTAACAAAAAACAAAAAATTTTATTATCTAAATTTTAGTAAGGCTTAAACTTAATTTTGGTTCATACTTTTTTTTGAGTGTACTATAGACATTCCGAATTTTTGGCAAAACATTTCTTCCCATCAGTAAATATGTAAAATACAATTTTATCAAAATCGGTCCATGTACTAAGACAATACATGTACAAATGTTATTAAATTTATCATAAATAGGATGAAGCAGTTTCACAAGTTTTTATGAAAGTTTCATAAATTTTTATGAAATATTTCATAAATATTATGAAACTTTCCATAAACGTTTCATATTGTAATCAAAAAATTCTACTTATATTTAAAATTAAAAACACATAAAAAAATATTTAATTGGTGTTTCAGAATTTCAAATAATTTCTGGTAGTTTTAGAGTTTTAAAACATCTAAAGGCTTAAACATAATTGGATTAAGTGACTTAAGTCAGTTATTGGTATGGAATGAAAATTAAAGTTTTTAAATTTAAATAATTTTATTTCCAAATTTCTGTTATACCAACTCATGCATTATGTCACTTAAGACAATTATGTTTCAGCCTTTTATAGCAAATTATAGTTTCTAAATTTCAAATAAAAATTTCAATAAAAAGCTAACATGTTCTTTACAAAGTCTAAGAAACATTTTTATGAAATAATGAAGGTCTATGAAACATTTGTCCTAAATGTTTATGATGTTTCATATTCATGAAAACTCCATAATTATGATGAATAATTGATGACAAACGATTTATGAAACAATATCATCAATATGATGAAACGCTATTCTCTGTGTGTACCGTCTTCTGTTTCTGCAAATTTAGTAAACTCGCGTTTTTATTGCCGTTTTTTAGTTTAGAAAATCCAAAAATACAAGTTTGTTATAATTTTTATTAAAAATAAAAATTATGTTTTTTTCGACCTTTAATTGTGCAATGAAAATGAAAATTATTCAAGTTCGAGGCCATACTCTATATTTCTTCATTAGGATATTGTCCTAACAAATAATCTATACAGTTTTTTGTTTTCAAATTTATTATTTGACCCGGCAAAATTTCAGTTTATGGGGGACACCCCTGGAAAAAAAAAAATGCCACGCCCCCTTAAATGACCCCAGGAGTGCGAAAATCATAATGAATAAGGGGGCTCACGCCCCTTATGGGCGTGGCAGTCGAAAAACGACCCGGCCCACCTACGTAGACAATATGGGTATCAAATGAAAGCTAATGTCTTCACGATTCCAAAAATAGCCGTAGTTGCCAGATCGGGCGATTTTTGTAGCCGATATGGCCATTTTGGCAAAATTTGGGGTGGGGGAAATTTTTTTTTTCCTTTTTTTTTGCTTATATTTTGTTAAAATCAAACAAAAATGAGCATTTTGTACGAAAAGATTACTATTGTTAGCGTTACCCAGGGATTACCTCGTGTCAAGAGTCAAATCATAAATGAGGATAAGTACAAAATTAAGAAACGAGGAAAACTCTTGAAAGCTTCTGATTGGTTAATGAAAATTTGTTATACTGGCTTCGCTTAGTAAAGTTTTTCTGCGTGACCGGCCTACGGCCGGGCTTAGGGGTTTTTAACTCCAGTATGTCTTAATTCTAGACGGCGGGGATCTCGAGTGCTCGGCCTCTGGCCGAGCTAAAAAGAAATAAACAAAAAAAAGTCCTTCCCCCATTTTATAAAAATTAACATATCTTCCTCAAATTCTGGACGATCTGGCAACTACGGGTATTTTTGGAATCGTGAAGACATTTCCTTTCATTTGATACCAATATTGCCTAAGTAGGTGGCATGGGTCGTTTTTCACCCCCGCCCCTATTTAACAAAAATGGCCGTATCGGCTGCAAAAACCGCCCGATCTGGCAACTATGGCTATTTTTGGAATCGTGAAGACATTAGCTTTCATTTGATACCCATATTGTCTACGTAGGTGGGCCGGGTCGTTTTTCGACTGCCACGCCCATAGGGGGCGTGAGCTCCCTTATTCATTATGATTTTCGTACTCCTGGGAACATTCTGAAGGGGATGGCATATTCAGATTTTTTCTCTAGGGGTGTCCCCCATAAACTGAAATTCAGCCTTTGACCCTTTCAGAATTGTGTCGATAGATCTATTTCTCGAATTTTCTAGGTTCCCATCATCAGAACACGTTTTGAAAGCGGTAACAATCCCATGCCAAACATCAAACATACATATGAACTAGTTTACTCACTACATGAGAACTAATATACATATGAGTTTGAAGTTAAAGAATATAACCATTGATCAAAAAATAAATTGTATATTAGTTCTCATGTAGTGAGTAAACTAGTTCATATGTATGTTTGATGTTTGGCATGGGATTGTTACCGCTTTCAAAACGTGTTCTGATGATGGGAACCTAGAAAATTCCCGAAATAGATCTATCAACACATTCCTGAAAGGGTCAAATAATAAATTTGAAAACAAAAAACTCTAGATTATTTGTTAGGACAATATCCTAATGAAGAAATATAGAGTGTGGCCTCGAACTTGAATAATTTTCATTTTCAAATCCAAAAATATTTAAAACTAGTGATCTTCGAAAAGTCATATTTCCTTAAGTCGATGGAATATTTCAAAGATTTATAAAGCATATGAAAGCTTCAATTGTTTTCTTTACGATTTGATATTACCAACCAACCACTTTTTCGAAAATGCATTTATAATGCAATAGCAATTTTTTAAAGCACTTTGCGTTTTTCCCCCTTCGATTTTTGAAACGTTGTCATATTTGAAAAATTTATAATTTTTGGAATAAATAACAACTTCGATTTTTTGGGACCAGAATGCTAACTACTTCTAATCATTTTTTCAAACATCTCGTATGTAGCTTAATACATTTTTCCATATAAAAATATATTTTTTTTTTGTTTGTTTTAGAATTAAAGACTTTTTTATTGTAGTTTTTATACCTGTATTAAGCTAAAAATAATGCAATGCCTATTTAATTTAATCAAGGGGTGTCTGAGCTTTTTTAAATATTCGAAACCGTTCGGTTTTTATGCGACTTTTCCCGAAGAGCCCTTTTCTCCTATATTTCAAAAATGTGGCAACTCTGGGTCCACTATATAGACAAAATGGGTATGAAAAATTTTGTTTTCTTGAGTACTTTAACCCTGAGTGCAAATAAATCCAGTTTTCTTAAATTTAAGACAAGTTTTCATACAAAAAACAAATAAATATTTTTAACCCTACTTTTTAACCCTTAAGCTAAAAATTGGGCAGCTAAAAAAAAATACATGTCTCTTTTTATTTGCTCCTTTACAACATAACCAAAGTTCATTAAAATCTGCAAGTTCGAGTCGGGATAATTCCCTTGTAGGAAGGTTTTTAGATTTATATGATTTTTTTTCATTTATGAGTCGCCATTGATTTCTCAATAATGTTTTCAGATTTTTTAGCTTTTCTTATAATTTTAAGTTCAAAATCATGTGTAAATAGTGCTGCACTAATAGAAAAAAGTTAGTAAACATTTTTGCTAAAACTACTAAAAATTAGTTCAAAGCTACGTTGCAAATCAACTCAAATATAAAATATTGTAAAAATCTGACAATCTTAGCACTTTTTTCTACAACGAATATTTAAACCAATTTTAGCCAATTCTTAGTAGGATATTTTATGCTACTTTTACGGATTTATTTCTATGAGTGTACCGTAAAAAAATGTACAAAAGTGTTTAACCGTCACCCCTCCCCTTGATTGAATCCCAGATCCGCCACTGGTCAGTTATAATGACAGAACCGGTCCCGCGTCGAGTGAAAAGGGAATATACCCCTTAACGAACGCTGACAGCTAAATTTGTTTGTTTAAACATTTTTATTGTTTTTAATTTTAATTTTTTGGGCAGATTTGTTAAGTTAAGCTTTTTATTTAACAAGAAATTTTGTTTATAACACTTGATTCTCATAAATCAACAAAATTATTATTCACATGACTACCCAAGCAGAAAAATACAATCGTTACAGGGTTTGGCAAAGCGTCGGCGACGGTCGGTTGTGCATTGGAAGAACGTGGGATTAACAATATCGACAGTATTGTCCTGTTACCCGATTGATAACAGTGGCCAACCGTTGGTTTGAGCGAACTTGCCACCGTTAGAAATTCAAAAAATTTTGGGCTTTCACAATACCTTAAACTTAATTAATTTTGAGAAATATGTGTATTAAAAAAACGCATTTAAAAAGCAGCAATACAGTTTGGTCCTAGTCTTTTCCATCATATTTAAATGTGTGAAATATAATAAAATATTAAAAAAAAATGAAAGCTTCTAATTGGTTTTAGTATTGGTAAAAACAATATTGGCAACAAATTCTTCGGGTGGTACTGGCAAGAAACATGCTTTGTAAACAGAATAGTGTTTTCCTAGTAAAATATTAGTTGTACCTTTGGTAATTTTTAACACGGTGGGTTTTAAAAAATAGCAGTGGTTTCCGAGTATTATTTTTTTGTACGGTTGGCAATTTCTACCTGGGTATTTATTCTAACATGAAAATTTTGTTTACTTTCTCTTTACGTCTTGTTTTTAAATAAAAACAAGTGTAAAAATAAAAAGGAGAATACAAACAAAAAGCGTGCATTGTATATCTACCAGAGGTAGAGCTTGCACATAACGATCAAGTTTTCAATTTATTTTTGATCAATGGTGATAATCTTTAACTTCGAACTCATATATTAGTTCTCATTTAGTGAGAAAACTAGTTTATATGAATGTTTGATGTTTTTGCATGGGATTGCCACTTCTTTCAAAACGTGTTCTGATGATGGGAACCTAGAAAATTCCCGAAATAGATCCATCAACACATTCCTGAAAGTGGTCAATAAATTAATTTGAAAACAAAAACTCTATAGATTATTTGTTAAGACAATATCCTAATAAAGAAATATAGAGTATGGCCTATAACTTGTATAATTTACATTTTCATTGTTTACTAAATGCTCAGTAAAAAAATTTCGTGTTTTTAGAAGCAGGATTAAACAAATGCGCTGATGTACGTGCTTACTATTACATACTACTGAGAAGCAGCAAAAGAAACGAATAATTTTCGTATAAAAATAAACAAACAAAAATTTTGAGCTTACTGTTTTCCCTAACAAGGATGCAGGTTGTAAGCAGCTTACCCTAATCCCTTATAAGGATGCAGGTTGTAATGCAGAAAGTTTCATATCGTGTATTATAAACGATCTGTACCAATTTTCTCGAGTGATCTCCGATTGTGTTTGCTGTTTTCGAGTATGTAATAAAAAATAATTAGTCATTTAACTGTTTCTGAAGAGCTAGCACATGGAGCGGTAAAAAAAATAAAATGATTATATTATATGTCAGAAATTTTAAGAACAACAAGTTAATGTCTGTTGAATTTTATGTAAAATAATTTGTGTATTGTATATTCATGCTATTACTTTTAATCGTAATAATGTAGACATGAAATATGATTTTACTGCAAGCCATGAAATCAGTTTTTTGTAAGCGCTAAAAACCGCGCCTTATTTTGCCCAAAAGTATTGCTTCCAAGTGGGAATTCGCCATATAAAAATCATAGCATATATAAGCAGGTTTGTAAGGGATTCTTTTTGGCTTACTCCCTTACAAACCTGCTTGCATGTAAGATGCGTTTTTTACTGGGTATTTAGTAAATTAGATTTTCTAAATTAAAAATTGTAAATTTTAACCGTGTATAAAAAAATACTGCCTTTATTTGTTTATTAGAGGGTTAAATTAAATATAAAACTAAAAAGTTTTGTAGTCATTAAATTTTGTAATTTTATTTACCATCACAAATTTATTACAAAATTATTAATTATTTATTTGAAAATTTAATCAAGTGTAAAATTTTTTGCGCATTTGGCAAAAATATTTTAAAATATGCATGTATTGAAAAAAGGCAATATTTCATGTTTTATTTATTAGTCTTATTTTTTTTTTTTTTTTTGTGGGAAACAAAATTTTATGACCTAAACTAATTTGAGCAAAAACAAAACAGGCGTACAATATTATAAAAAATACACAAAAAAAAATATAATCTATGAAAATAAGCCATATTTCGAAAAACGACAAGCGTTTAAATGGAATAGACACTAAACAATATGAATTATTAAAGTGGTCAAACTTGAAAGAAAGTTTTATTACTTCTTTCACATTAAATGCGACTGGACCACCACCAATTTTGCTCAGTAACTACTTCAGAAAATTAAAATTTTCTTTATAGTAAGGGCGAGTTCGCGATTTTAATATTATTGAAGACGAAAGTTCACCTATATAACCTGGTGCCTTAATTTTCTCTGAGCATTCTAAGGAACTATTTACAAAAAAAAAAATTCAGCATTTCTAAACTGGAATGTATAAAAACAAAATATTCCCGTATAGTGATAAGCAGGGCAGCGACTTTCATGCATTAAAAAATCGAGAATTTACTCTCAAAATATGCATTAGAAAGTCCATAGTATTTGTTTAAAATATGGACTTAAATATAAATGTGCACTAAAAATGCAAAAAAAAAAAAATATGCAGCTAAAATTTGTGGATTTTTTAAATTTATTACTATATTAGAGCGTTGGTTTAAAACATAATACAAGCAGATGATATGTAAAGGTACCCATACACTAGCAATTTTTTAAATGTATTCCTTAATCTGTTAAAGAACAAAAAAGATAAGTTGTGCAATAATATTGCTAGTGTGTTGGTACCTTTAGGGATTACAAAAGCTTCCTTATGTTTATTTTTAATTAAATCTTAATTTAAATTTTTACAAAATATGTTATTAAATACAAAATATGTAAATTATGCAACAAAAAATGCCAAAATATGCATTTATAGCAAAATATGCAAAAATACGCATTTACATCGCATTTTAACCGGTTGAATGATTTCCAATTTGGTTTTAGGGAAGGATGTGGTACAGAGGAAGCTGTTGTGAATGTTGTCAACTTTATTTGTAAAGGCCTAGATGATGGATTTAGTAGAGTGGCAGGTATATTTTATGATTTTACCAAGGCATTTGATCTTATAGATCATGATATTTTTTTGAAAAATTAAAATTTTATGGTATTTGTGGTAGAGAAATGTCTCTTTTAAGAAGTTATTTGATGAATCGCAAACAATTTGTTTATATAAAAGGTCAAACAAGTTCACTTGGTGCAGTTGAACACGGTGTGCCACAGGGTAGTGTACTTGGGCCATTATTGTTTATCATTTTCATTAATGATATAATAAATCTTCAACTTTCTGGAAAAATCTTCATGTATGCGGATGATATTTGTTTATTCTATCCCTCCAAACACGAAACAGCCGCCAAAATTTATATGGAACGGGATGCGTCGTTATTAACGGAGTTTGCGAGAATGAACAAACTAGTTTTAAATCTAACTTAAACTCAATTAATGAGATTTAAGCCATATGGTGATCACAGTCACTTTAGCGTATTTGTGTATGGTAATGAGGTTCAGGAAGTTAGTTCCATCAAGTATTTGGGCTTCGAACTCTAAAGTAATCTATCTTGGAGTCAGCATATTCGTAATTTAAAGACAAAAACTTCTCAGGGTAAAGGTTTACTTTATAAATTTAAAAATGAATTTGATAAAAGTACGAAATTATTACTTTATAATGCTTTAATTCAAATCCATTTCAATTACTTGGCTATATCGTATGGATAAAAAAAGAAACAAGCTCACAGCGTTACAAAGAATGCAAAATAAAGCGTAAAAAGTTGTAGCTAACCTTACAATAACCTATTCTACGGTGTTATTATATATAAATGTCTTTAAAAATGTTCTACCTATTCACGGAATTTATAAGTTGCAGTTTAATAAATTAATTTATGTTTTCAAAAGTCTTCACAATATTGGTCATCACACTATAAGTTTTTCGAGAAACCAGTCTTAGTTTAATACACGTAACAATATGAGTTTATCAGTTGCCCGGTGTAGGCTGGAAACAACGAAACCAAGGATAGAATACATGGGTTGTCGTGAGTTCAATAATTTGCCTTCAAATTTTTAAAATACAGACAGAGTTTAAATTTAAAAAAAAAAAACGTTAAAGATTATTTATCTCAACATATAGAAGAGATCTTATTATAGCAATTATAAATGCTAAATTAATTATAGTAAAGATATATACATATGTTATTATTTTATTTATTTTTTTAATTAGTTTAACTACACTCAAAAAAATAAGTTAGTACAAAAGTTTGTAAAACATCTTGTAAATCAGGTATACTATTTTTCAGCAAATTTTTGCTAAAATTATGTTTTAAACTAAAATTTTAGTTATACTTATTTAGCACTTAACTGTTTTGAACTAATTTTTCACTAATATTTTACTAATGTTTTACTAATTTATTTTGCTAAAAAAATTGTGCTGATTAGCACATCAATAGTGTGAACGACAACCAGATTAAAAGATATACGCAGAATGAATTAGATGTCGCGGCATGCCATGATGTAGTAGTAACGAGGAAAGTTATACTAAAAAGTACAACTCTAGTGAGACATATAAAAAATCATGGAACATTTTTGTATCTGTTTTTCATACATAAAACAAAGTTGTGGATTAAAACAACTTCAATTTTCCGTCGTCACCGGCTTGTGAAAGTAATTGTCTATTAATTAAATAATAGACAAAATAAAATATTTAAATGTAATAAAGATTAAATGTGTATTTGTAAACTAAATGTTTATAGATATTAATAATCTAGTGTGGTCACATTGCTAACAAATATACAGCAGATAGACAGACTAAAGCGGAAGACAGACACACATCTTATGTAGATTTTTATGTTTCCTTTTTCTTATTGCAAAAAAAGGATTGTATATGTTATATTTTGTTATTTTATTCTTCGTTTCTATAATTCTCTGCGGCATTTGCGTCCCTTTAAAAGATAACATCATTTAGACAATTATTGATGTAAGCAGTTGAAAGATAATTTTGTTTATGATATTATTTTAATTCATTCCGTCAATGTGGGAGTAATTACATTTTTATATTTTGTAACGTATTGTAAATTATTTTCAAAAGAATCACAAAAATAGGTTTTATGATTTTCAGCAAATAAATTAACTGAAGTATAATTTTTCTACAAATTTTTTGAGTTTTTTTCAGTCTACTAATATTCAGCAAAAATTTTATTAACTTTTAGCAACGGTTTTTTAATTTCGAATCCACTAAGTGTTAGCAAAACTTTTGCTGAATCTACAAATTTTTTGCTAAAAATCAGCTCGCTGATTTTCAGCAAAAGATTTTGCTGACTTTAGCAATTTTTTTTGCAAGCACCCTCCTGACCAAAATTTTGCTGACTCAGCAACATTTTTTGCTGACTTTACTAACTTTTTTATTTGAGTGTAATATACACATCTTAAGTTTGTAATATTTGTATTACCAACTCGCAACAAAATTATAATGAGTTATTTACTTCAAATGAATAAAGACTTAATGAAATAAAAAAAAATATGCAACAAATCGATGATATTTTATTTGAAATTCTTTACTTCAGAAAAGTATTAGTTCTAAATCGATTTTGAGCAACTGGCGACAAACATGTATTTGCATGAAAGTCGCTGCCCTGGTTATTAGAAAACACACCTTTTGGCCAGGCCAATGTTTATATTATATTTAAAACAAAAGTAAATGAATCATTTAGCAAAGAAAAAACAATTTTATTTTAGAAACGAAAATAAACATTAATTCCCAATACAATTTAAATTGAGGAATTCATTTAATATTTTATACATTGTTGTGGGTACAACATTTATTTAAATGAATATTTATACAAAAAAATTCGTTTATGGCTTAAATCCAAAATAAATAAGCAAAAACGTTTTTAATAATTTTGTTGTCGGCCTATTGTTTAATATCTTTTCTTATATTTGCTTTAATTATGCAATTTTGTGTAACAAAGGTTTTTTCTTACAAAATGCTAAGATATATATTTTGAAAGGTTTTCTATATTTATTACATGGTTTTGGTTACAAAACATTATTTTTGTTACACTCAAAAAAGTTCGATTGCAGAATCTGCTGAAAATAACAGTTAAACAACTGTAAATTCAGTTAAAAAGACGGCAGAGGTAATTACAGTTAAAAAAACTATAAACTTAGTTATTTTTAGCTGTTGAAAAACAACTCACAAATTAAAATTAAGTTTCATGGGTCTTTTTTGTACCCCTGACACAAAGGGTTAAAGATTTTTTTTAATAAAAGTAAAGATACCACAGTTAAACACAGAAAATGCATCAGAGATGCGACTTATCAATTGTGATAGATTTTAGGAAGTAAATAGCGAATGTGAACACCAAATTGTAATATTACACTCATAGAAATAAACCTGTAAAAATAGCAAAAAAAAAAAAAGCTAATAAAGAAATCGTTCAAAATGGCCTTGCAGAAAAAACTGCTAAATTTGCTAAATATTAACAAAAGGTTTTGCTAAAAAAATTGTAAAATGCTGATTTTATAAGGTCAGACTTTTATTCGCATTGAAAAAAAAACTAAAAAAAAACTTAAAAAATTTTACATTTTTTAACGATTTTTTTTTGTCTACTAATATTTAGTAAATGTTTTTGTTGATTTTAACAGCTTATTTTGTTACTTTCAATACACTAAAATTTAGCTAAAATATAACAAAATATTTTTAAATTCAATAGATTTATTTTTGCTATTCTAATATTAGGGAAATGTGGTATACTATGAAACGATTTATATATTATCCGCTATAGCTATGCAGAAAAGACATGTAAAAGCCCAGTTTACAGTGAGATATATTTATCTATAAGCATACCTAAATCGTCTATATAAAAATATTGAAGAAATTTTAAAATTGCAAAATAATTGCAAATTTTCACACATTTGGGTGTACATTGAAATAGTTAAAGTGTACCTTAAAACGCTTATTTTTATAGTGAAAATATGCTGTTTTCAGACCACGCTTAACAGTTTTGATTTTATTTAACTATACTATAGTTGAGAATAAATAGACAAAAGGTCAGTAAAAAACAAATAAGAGTTATATAATGGGTCGAGTCTTTTACACCTATCACCATTATTATATTTTTTTTTTTTTCATTTACGTTTAAAATTACTTTGTTCCATACCTTCATTTAATGAAAGAAAGGTAGAAAGCACATTTTTAGAACATTTTATAAGACTAAAGTTAATGTACCGGCACTTAATGCCTATATTTTAATATATTTTTATTGATCCGGTTCATTTAAGAGGGAATACATAAGTAAGAATTTTAGTCCTCATATTTACTAGAACTAAGGTCCTTAATATAGATCTCTTTTAAATGCCAATATGTAGAAATTTTTTTTTAATACATTGAAAATCCTATAAAAAAAATCGAACTTTGTTAGACTTATACATTAGTTTTTCCCGACAAAGGGCGATTTTGTGAACTGGCTTATGTAATAACACTAAAACCATGAGTAAACTGTTTTTTTTTGTAAACTGTTATTAAAAATACTCAAATATCACTTTGCTAATGTCAACGTTTCAAGAAAAATAATTAAAAATTGTTTTACATAATTTTATAATCCACTAATCGTGAAATAAAATATAATTTTTAAACAAAATTTGGCTCAAAATGTTTGCAATTCAAAGTTTATTAAGGAAAAAATTTTTTTTTTATTTTTTTTGCTAGTCAGTTAGTTACAAGGCTACTTTAAGAAACCTTATACATTTATATTTACTTGTTATCTCAAACTAAAAAAAGTTATGCGTGAAATAGACTTACGAAATTTTTTAAAATATTTTTTCCCTAAACACGCTTTGCATTGCAAAAATTGTAAGCCATATTTTTTAATTATTTCGCTAATAGCGCATTGAAAAATTCTTTAAAAAATTTTGAAGTATTTTTTTATGTTGACGCTAGTTAAGTGGCATACAAGTGTTTTTATAAGAAAAAAAAATAAAAAATAAAATATACTTGCTGAAAACTAAAAAATGCTGTGGTGGACCAAACGTGTTCTAAAAAAATATGAATATTTTTCCCATAATAAGCTCTACATAACGAAACTTTTGACTCTATTTTCGACAAAAAGTAAGACAACTTTTTTGAGCAAAACTTACCGTTTTCGAAAGCTTAAATCGCGTGTCGGGACCTAAAAGTACCCTCAAAAAATTTATTTTTTATTATGCCCGCAATCAGCTCTTTAATACTCATCGTTTGAGTGATATTGCTTAAAATTTTTTTCTAACGGGACACCCTATTGTACATGGAACTTTCTTACGTTTACCGCTTATTTGGTAAAAATTATCAATAATTACAATAAACCAGCATTGAAATAAATATTTAAGTAAAAAAATATTTGTTTTAAGGTGCACTCGAAAATCGTTTCAAGATACACTTATGATAGTGTTTTAAAAAAAATTAAACTTTCACTCTTATTCACTAAATAAGTGTACCAATTTTAAATTCCAGGCTTTAATAAAATTAAATTTGTTAATATTTTTTAGTTCTGAATAAAAATATTGCACTTATACAATTTAAATGAAAAAATATTTCTGAAAATTTCCTTTTATTGTTTCAAGGTACACCACCCAATTTTTCTTTGCATCTACTTAACTTATGGACCTTTATCTATGGTAAACATGAGCGCAAGACAAAATAAAACACTATATGGTAAATCATTTTTTCAAAATCTGCAACATATATAAAAAAATTGATCGTTTCAAGGTACACTCGTATCATGGTACACCACTTTCCCTTCTAAAAAAATTAACGCAATAGCACTCAAACGATTGAAAAATATTTTTTTAATACAATGTGCCGACACGAAATCGAACCCAGGCCTCAAGGTTGTTAGTCAATCTCTCTACCATCTGAGCTATCTCGACAGGTTATACTATTGATAGATAGAAGCATAAATGACTTGCTTGCACAAAATGTCATTACTTTCCAGCTTACAAAGAATAAAAAATAAGTAGTTATTTATGTACTTACTAGAAGTGAGAAAATAGGAACATATTATTTTTTTGCGGTTTTCAAAAAGACACGGTATAAATCTTTTTAAGTTTTAATGCACGTTAGGGTGTCACGGAAGTGTACTATTTTACGTATGGTGGAAAAAATCAAGAATACTTATAGTTCGCTTATCGTATTTTATAGATTTTTGTGCAAAATTGGGCTCAAGTTGGGTAATGCTGTGCATATTTTTAAAAATATATTTATAATCTTTCAATCTTTAAATTTAAAACAAGTAATAAATAAAATTACTGGTTTCAAACTAAATTATGCTGTGGTGAATCAAAGTTAATCGTTAGAAATTTTATAAGCATTTTTCCCATAATATGCTCAGCATTTCCAAAATTTTGAACTCTTCTTTGCCCGAAAAGTTTAAAAATACAAGTATAAGTAAGTATGTACCATCCAAAAAATTTTTCTTTTTAATCCATAAACAGCTCAGTAATACCTATCATTTGGGTACATGACGAAATTCGCAATTTTTTTAAATTCGAGACAGTCTAATATTTAGCCTGCGGCAATATGTAGTTTTATCCAAAAGAGGATATACAATTTTCTGATAAGGAACGATTTATAACTATGAATAGGTCAATGTATCTTTTTATCCAAAATGAAATAAATTTTTTTTGATATATCACTGTATGTTATTATATATAATTTGGATTTGTGCTATATCTAGTTATGCATTTATTCGTACATAATTATATTAATTATATAATTAATTATATTAATTATATTGTATTATTGTATATGTAGGATTTTATATTGGTCTATATGTAATAAGATGTAATTAATTATATGTGGCATCGTATTAAAAAATTTAGAGGAAAAATGTCGAATATGGGCTACCTCAAAAATTTTCGACACCTGCTCTTATTTCTGGAGATTTTTTGAATTGAGAGAAACATTGAACAGGATGTGGAAGACTATACTTAAAAGACATGACATGCAAAGTTTCACGTTGAAAAGTATTCACCTAAATAATTGATGGACATTTAAAAGTCGACAAATGAAAAAAATTACTTGAAACTTACAAGAGTTTTTTCATTCATTTAATTTTTTTTCTCATAGTTTTTAGCTTTCAGATCCAAACCACTACAAAATGAAGTCACTAGACTTGGGATATTTATTCACTAAAATTAAATTTCCATATCGCTGTTTGGTGAAAATTTCTATGGTGGTTTACAAGTGAAACCAAAATTTTCCGAATTTTAAACTTCTGTAGTTTTTTCCCCAAGAGTTTTTGTGCCGTTTAATGGCATTGAAATTTGAGAACAGTATTTTCAGGTGTAATTTTATAAAGTTTTAGGTATACCAAGTTGATGTCAGCGCACCAATAACGACATACGGACATTACCAACTTAAAAGGAATTCGAGTAAATTTTTTGGAAATGTATGTTTTTTGAGTCTGACATTCACAATTATTGTGGAAATTGGCTAGCGCATTGCGTGAAATGAATATCTTAGTATACTGCACCTCCGAGTCAAAAAGGCACTTAAAAATTTCTAAACACAAAAATTTTATGAACTTTTTAAAAATTTTGCGAAATTAAATATTTTTTCCAAATAACTTAATATCATTAAACCGGTAAAAAATGCGTGTTTTCCAAAAAAGAATTTAGAATTTTAGTGTATTTTCATATTTTGTGGTGGTGTAATATATATTTTGAAATGTGATGAAAACAATGAGATCTATAAATTGATGTAGCTATAATTAAATGCAAGCAAAAACTGCAATTTTAATATTTTTAATTTGCTTGAAACTTAAGACCGCCATAATTTTTGCGTCGTTAAAGATAAATGATTAACGCGAATGGATTTAGTATGCTTAAACATCGGCTAACATATACAATAAAGGTTATTCATGGCATGTTTATATATAAACATGCATAAACATATGTATTCACATAAAATAGCATGCAATAACATATATATTTCTATGAAATAATGCATGATTATATGTAAACGTTCTTACTCGGGATATCTTATTATGTATAGCACATATGTTTAATATCTAATTTTATAAAGTTCAATGTATAAAAATATATCGTTATATATGTTGCCATGTAAGAAACATATAATAATATATGGCTACGCATGACACAATTTATTTTTTGATCAATGGTTATAATCTTTAACTTCAAACTCATATATATATTCGTTCTCATGTAGTGAGTAAACTAGTTCATATGAATGTTTGATGTTTGGCATGCGATTGTTACCGCTTTCAAAACGTGTTCTGATGATGGGAACCTAGAAAATTCCCGAAATAGATCTATCAACACATTCCTGAAAGGGTCAAATAATAAATTTGAAAACAAAAAACTCTATAGATTATTTGTTAGGACAATATCCTAATGAAGCAATATAGAGTATGGCCTCGAACTTGAATAATTTTCATTTTCAACAACATTTGACTTTACCAATACCGAATATCGTTTAAAAATGTTAATGAAAAAAAAATCGTTAATTTTGTTGTTTACTGTTCTAAACAATTCTATTATCGTTAAAAGAAAGTTACTGAATCGCACTACTGGTGTCCACATAAAACTGTTTTAAATATTGTTTTTATTTTTGATAACAATCAAAAAGTAATATTTTTGCAATGTCTTTAAATCGTTGCTGTATCTTGCTCCACCAAGAAAATTTCCCCATTTGAATGTTACTGTTGGAAAAATCACCCTGGGACAATATGGGTTAAGCAACCTTATTTTCAATTAATATGTGGTTCTTTATTTAACTAAATTTTTAAAAATAAACAAAAAAAAAAAGTTTTTAAGCTTTATTTCTAGGGATCCCGGTATCACGCTCCACAGAAATAATAAAAAGTAAATTTGTTTTGAATTAATTAAAAGCGTTTTATTAGAAAGCGCAAAATAACTTGCTTACTACAAATTAATTAAAAAACACTTCAAAAATCAATTTTAATTTAACAGTTTTAGAGGAACTTGGATTACTAACTTTTAGCTTTTATATGTAAATAAAGTAAAAACAATTTTTAAGCAATAAAACGTATTATTTTGCAGATAAAGGGTTTTTTATACAGGTATAGAACTTTAAGTTGGCAACACTTTTTAAACTGGCAGCCATTTTGTCAGCTGTCAAGTGATTTATGTTTAGTTTGGTTTGGCATTTCAACATGAATAGACTGACGTCTGAACAACGCTTCCAAATTGTGCAAAAATAAATCATTAAAAATTTAATGTAAACTTTTTTTTTAAATTTCCATACAAAATATTCGAAAAAGTTTAAATTTTTGGCGACCTTAAAATGTCATTAAATTTTTCTGAAATTTGAAACATATGTTAATGTGGTCCATACGCAACGATCCAGCCTTAAGCATCACTAATCGGACTACATCTAGTTTCTTCATACGATTTTGAAGTAACCTAATGGACACACTATATTTGATCGGATCAAATCAAAAAGTTTTGTTTTCTATTTTCCGTATCAAGAAATTGTTACCAAAAATAAAAGTTCGTTTACACGTATATTTTTAGGACATAGTGTTTATCTATGTAGAGTGGGTAGAAAATTTATATAAAATCGATTGTCATTACCTTTACGCTACGAAAAAGCTGTGTATGGATGGGAAAGACAAATTGTAAAAATTTTATTAGAAATCGGTTCGTGTTTAGCGATTTTTCAAAATTCGAGTTAAATTGTTTCTTCAAAATATTTAGATATGAAAGAGGTCCATTATAGGTGTTCCTGGTTGTATGGAGATTTTTCAAAATCGAAATTGGAAGGTTGGGTCGGATTTACTTTCTTTCTAAAGGGTCCGCCATCTAACGTTTTTTTTTTCAACTAGTGCTTATTTCGTGAATGGTAACACTTAGCTCATGTCTGATTTGACAGATAATTAGTTTTATCCTTCCGCTGAACGAATATGGTCCATATGTTCGTTATCTTGTGAAAAAAGTGAAAGAAACTGGCATCCTCATCGATAAACCAAAGCGTGAAAAGCCAAAAACAGTGCGTACACCCGAGAATATTGCTGCTGTGGCAGAAAGTGTGCGTGAAGCGCCATCAACATCAATGTAGGGTCATGTCCAAACTCATATATATTATTCCCTATTAGGTTTTAGTGGAACTATGTTTTTTATTTCTTAGATATTCGTGCGCGTTTGGAATTTAGATTAAGTTTCCCTTAGCACTTTATTTTGTCACATAGTGGCAAAAACGCGATTTATTTATTATTTAATTTTTTTCATTAAGTTATCATTTTGAATATATTTTACAATATAGTGTTGTTACTTTAGTTAAATAAAGTTTTTGTTAAAATCTAAAATTTGTTTATAAACTTTCTTTTAGAATTGTGTATAACATGTGGTACAAATAACTTACGTACTTCACTTAGAATACTATGTACTGTTCAAAATATGACTAACAATTGTAGTAAAAATGAACCACAAACATTTATTTTTTTGTATTTCTTTTAAATAACAAAAAACTACTGTAAAAAATGGTTGTAAAATCATAAAACAGTCATTTGATGTGGTTTGTTTTTTTAAATGAACTACCACGGTTAGTAAAAAATTTAATTTGTTCTACAAATGACTGACATTAACTTAAAAATAAAAAAACTGTATTACAACCCAAACAACTACATATTTTTAAAGCAGAAGTTCCCTGACTGAAGTTATAACAAATCAAAGAAGTTATTTTAACTGTCTAACTAAGGGGTAACTACTATAATAACAAATATTAAGAGTAAGCATTATAAATTGGTTTGGCTTGCAAGTTAAAAATCTCAAAACAATCTAAATTGTTTTAAACTACCGCAAAGTTTCTTAAATATAGAAATAAATGTATTTTTATTCATAACTAATTTTTTTGAAAAATACCCCCATATGCAAAAATTCTGTTCCAATATTAACGTTTTCAATGTTTTTATGTTTACCTAATTAGACAATTCAAAGAACACATTTGATTTTTAGTAATTTGTACCACATGTTATACATCATTTGAAAGAAAATTTCATAAGAAAATTTTAGATTTTAATAAAAATTTATTTTACAAAAATAGCAACACTATATTGTGAAATATATTCAAAATGATAACTTGATGAAAAAAGTTAAATAATAAATACATGATATATGTTTTTCAAAAATTTATAGATAATTTTAAAACTAGGGTTTCCCTCCGTTAAAAAGAGATATAACTGATCAAAATCGGTTGTCCGGTTACTTTTCATTAGAACCAAATTTATAATATAGTTTTTTTTAAGAATTATTAAAAAAAAAAAACAGAAAATGGGTTAATTTTTGACCACACTTTTTAACAACTAAGTGTGATATTGGACAACTAAAAAAAATGATGGGTCTCTTAATTTTTGATTTTTTAGATCATATCAAAATTTCTTCGCAATCGGCGGGAACTCATGAACGGACTCTCCTTGTAAGCTATATTTTTTTTAATAATTGAATTTTTACAGGTTCGGGGACCCCTGTCGACAAAGTGCGATCTTTCTAAAATTTCATACATAGAATTTTAATGTCTCTTACAACCATGGATGGTAACCGATTCGATGCGGTTATCTGTGGGCGTAATGCTATTTTCGTTTATTTCGGTAACAATATTTTAAGGATATCGATATTTCAGTTATTTCGGTAATGGCTTTTTGAGTTAATGGTATTTTACTTATTTCGGTATCGGTATTTGAGCGGTAACGGTATTTTAATTATTTCGGTAACGTTTTTTAAGAATAACGGTGTTTCAGTTATTTCGGTTAAAGTATTTTAAGGTATCGTTATTTTGGGAAAATAAATATCTATTTAAAGCGATTACTTTTTTTGATTTTGTTAGATTATTTCGTTAACGATATTTTAGCGATAACCGTATTTTAGTTATTTCGGTAATGGTATTTTAAGGTTATTTATAGTTTAGTTACATCGGTAATGGTATTGCACGTATAACAGTATGAAAATTATTTTGGTAACGGTATTTTAGGGATAACGATAGTCAGTTGAAAGGGTTTTGAATCGATAACGATGTTTCAGCGTCATTGCCTGCTATAACTAACCTTCAACCGATCCCGCCTATCGCCGAAGTCGATTTCCGTTTTTTTTCTCGCTCCCTTCCAAAAAAGGTCAAAGATTTACTTTGTACTATTGAATTTTAAGAAACCTGATTTAAAGTATTATAACACATTGTGTGCTGTACTACTACATGACAGTTCTTTGTGTAGTATTGCGGTTGCAGTCATTTTAACTGCAATTGCAGTGGTTTTACTTCGGAAAGGCATTTTAAATGTTTTTGACAGTTTTTTTTTTTTAACAACTTCCAAAAAATACTGCATTTTTTGTTACATTTGCTTTTTGTAGTTCTAGTTTGCAGATCCTCACAAATTTTTTCCATCCTTCTCATACACATTTTTTACCACTCAGGGCGCCAGTGAGAATTTTTTGACGAAAATTGGCGTAAAAATGTAATGGTGTCTTAATAAGTTTTTTCTGAAGTCTTTGTATATTTATTGTGCACTTTAGCGGTGGTAATCGCAATTTAAATTCAAACATTGACACCTTGTATGTACTTAACGGGGTAAGATTTATTTAAAATTATAATTTTTATTTATTGCTAAAGCAATTAACTATCAAACTATCTATCAACTGATCTATCAAATATGCAGCTTATAATATGGCAACACTAGCGAATCAATTTTTAAACTTTGTTTGATTTGTTTGAAAAAAATAGCTAAGTTTTACTTTAAAAAGGAAAATGGAGTAATTTTCTGCATATTAAAGTTTTTATAGGTTCGGAAAGTTCTTGGTTCGATCTTTTAGTTTGACATAAAAAGTACGGAACACACAACAAATTTTGCTCATTCAAAAAATTGTTCCATACAGAAAAGTCAAAAATTATATGGCAACCCTGGAACAATAGTCGGTAATTATGAATTTTGGAACGAAATTTTAAGTTTATAAACGTAATAAAAAAAAGTTTTTAGAATCTTATGATTTGCCAACGCCGCATGTTTTTGCTTTGTCTGGTAACCTAGATTACAAAAAGATTAAAATCTGTGAAATCTGTCCACATTTGTAAAAGTTATACCCCTTTAAAAAAAATAGATACCCGAGATGGTCTACTTTGATACCCTGTAGGACACCCTGTGTTAAAACAGGGTGATTAAATTTTTCCTAAATGCTAACTCCCGCTTTCCAATTTTTTTAACACTTTTTTATGATTGGACCAGTAATTTAGAAGATCCATACTTATAACCATGTTTTTTGTATTTAGAACCACTGTGCAGCGGTGTAAAATGGGTTTAAAATTAATGTTTTCTATTTATAACAGAAATATTAAAATTCTGAATTCGAACCTGACAATTTAAAAGGAAAATGCAAATTTAGAGATAAATCATACATACGAAATGAACAATATTGATTTTATTATTGATTTTTTTCAAAGTTTTAAAAATTATTTTATTCTTAAGTAATTTATTAAATGAATTATTTAAAATCAATTTAGACATAAACTATTTTAAGCCGTATGAGTGATATTTTAAGTCGTATGAGTGATATTAATTTATACCCTGTTTTTAAATTACGTGTATCTTCACACACGAACGAAAAAAGAATAACAAAATACATGCAATACGAAAACAAAACACATGTAGTAACTCATTCGTGTAGCGGCGAACGTCTTGTAAAAGCCAGTGCTTAATATTACTAACACAACATATTACTCATACGACGTGTAGTACACATTTCTTATTAATATCATTCACACACTTTAAACTCAATTTTGATCTTTGTTAGAAGGTGGACTAGCTAAATAAACTTATTTTTATGATAATCAGTGGCAGATCCTGGATTCACTCAAAGGGGCTGAGGCTAAACCTTTTTTTAATTACTGTACGGCTTCACTATTTATAGATATTTATGAACTAAAAATATATACAAAGGCTTACAAGATCTGATAAGATCATTGAGAAATCAATAGCTCCTCAAAAATTGTTTAAAAAAAACTTTAAATTCGTTTATTGTGTTCAAAAAAACTCATAGATCAAGTACCTACTTATATTTTAAAAACGTAATATTCGTGGTTTTTCGAATTTTAACGAACTTTTAATGAATCCTTTTTTGCTACTATTTTACAACTTGACACGCCGGTGCAAAACTATAGACAAAATGTTTGTCAAATTTACTCTCTGGATGAGAAATTTAATTTTATGCTTATTTTTCGAAATTCGAAAATTTCCGACACACCAAATAGCCATTCACCCTGTTTTTATTTCGTGATAACACTAGTTTACAGCACAAATGCGACAAACATGTACTCAAAAAAAAAGTTTGTTGAAAATTTTGTTAAACGGCTATTTGAAATATATAAATAACTTTTAGCAATTTGTTTGCTGACATCGCGTTTTCAGATAAAATTTTATTTAAACGCTTTTACCGAAAATCTAATTCTGAACTAATGTTTAACTTATTTACTGTCCTACCAAAATTGTACTAATATCCTCATTAATAGCATGGAGAACAAGTAAATATACTAGATGTAGATGTCGCAGCTTGTATGGACGAAGTAGAGAAAAAGAGATTGATTTCGTTCATTTTATTTTTTCTTTTGTATACAACACGTCAAATAAAGGCACGCATGTGCACATAAAAATTGTGAATATCAAAAGAATATAAATAAAACAATAAACTAATTAAATAAGCAAATTTAAAAAAATTACTAAATGAATCATATTTTGATAAATTTGAAAATTGAAGATGCAGGCAAAAATAAAATACACTTTGGTGCTACTGTACTAAACAATATTTTGATAAATTGAGGATACAGGTAAAAAAAATATAAACTACGCTTTGGTCCGACTATACAAAACAATAAATACCAGTCTCAGGTAGTTGTTTTAAAAAGATAAAGTATTTTTATGATATTTAGCGATAAATGCAAAAATTGAGTCATACATACATGTAAAATTGCGTCGTACATACAAATTGTGAAATTGCGTCATACATACATATACATTAGGGCGGCACTAAAAATTTAACTTTCGATTTTCAATAGTTTTCGTACGGAATATCGATCCAGTTGATATAAAACGGCTATGGTCAAAATTTGAACAAAATCGGACAACTTTAAGCAGTGCCGAGGTCAAAGGTCAAAATATGGTATATTGTGTATTTTTTAGGTATTTTTTATTTATTTTTATTGTTAATCTTATAAACAATTACAATATTTCTTTCTAATGTGATTAAGAATGCTTCATAATATTTTTTTTTGTTGAAAAATTAACCCGTCTGTGCGCTGAGGCTCTAAATGGCCCTTTTAAAATTTTAAAATTACACAATTTTTTATTTGTTAAATATTTTATGGACAAATTTAATATAGATTAACTTTTGATATTACCCCCTTTTTCTGGGGGTTGGGAGGATGTGGATCGCTTTAGGCCGTTCAAAACTACCCTAAATTTATTACTTAGCAATGTGAAAATTTACGTTATAACGAAGACTAAAACAAGTAATTACTTTTAGCATGTCTGTGTTTTACCAAAAACAAAATTAAAACCTTAATAAATAGTAGTTTTTGTTACGTCATGTAACTTAAAATTAAATTAAAGCAAGTGTTAAACAAATCTCTTTTAATTAAAAAGAAAACTTTTAATTTGTTTGCTAAACTAAATAATTCTAACTTACGTGTCACAAAGAAATATTTTAAGAACAAAAAAAACGCGAACAAATCGTGTCTGAATTCACAACAAACCCTGTACCATTGACAATTCATTGGGATACCAAGCTCTTATCTAGCGTTACAGGAAAAACTGAAGATCGTCTTGCTTTAATAGCAGCTGCTCCAGGTCTTGAGCATGTACTAAATATGCCTGATATACCAGCAGGAACTGGGTTAGAAATATCATCTGCCGTTTATGATACTTTGGAGGAAAATAATATTTTAGACAAAGTAGAGGCATATGTGTTCGACACAACCGCGTCGAACACAGGGAAATTTAGAGGAGCTTGTAACCTTTTGGAAAAAAGAATTGGTCGACATGTGTTATACCTAGGGTGCAGATATCATATCTTTAAAATTATTTTATCATTAGTGTTCATGGAAGCAAATATAAGTGCTTATACTGGTCCTGAAATAGTAATATTTAAGAAATTTAAGAAACATTGGCCTTAAATACAGCAGGATGCTTTTTTGACTGGATTAACACACCCCAGATTCAATGCAATTTTAGGTGGTGATCGCGCTAATATTTTAAAATTCGCGAACGATAAAATAACGGAAGACTTTCCTACTACAAGAAATTTTTGGAATTAATAATAATACTTTTAGGAGGAATTCCACCAAGGGGAAATAAATTTACAAAACCTGGCGCACTGCATTTAGCCAGATGGATGGCCAAGGCCATTTATTGCCTAAAAATTATTATATTTTGAGACCAATTTCCCGAAATCACCGAAAGTGAAATAAATGGTTAGATTGAAGTAGCTGGATTTGTGGTTAAGTGTTATTCAATTTTCTGGTTTAACGCTGATAAAGCAGACCAAGCTCCTGTAAATGACATCAAATTTTTAAAGAAATTAGAAAATTAAAAAAACAATTAACAAACCTATAGCTGAAAAGGTCATATCGAAATTGTTTAACCATCTTTATTATTTGAATGAATAAGGTGTAGGTTTTGCTTTATTCGACGAAAGAATCGATTTAGCAACTAAAGCCAAACTTGCTACAAAGATGCTTGCAACAAACTTGTCTGAACAAAATCTAGAAGAATAAGGAGAGGAATATCCAAAAAGGCTAACAGTAAACCAACAAAATTTAAGCCATTTCCTTGCCAGAGACAATAATGTAATTTTGGTGGAATTATTTACCAGAACCACCAACAAGCTTTTACAAAGGTTTAACATTTCTTCAGACTTTTTAAAAAAAGACTCAAGTTGTTAGACAATTTTAGACGACTATCGTAAAGGAAAGAACATAATTTCAAACTTAAAAATTGTCAATGACTGCGCCGAAAGCGGAATTAAGTTATTACAAGAATTCCACGAGAAAATTACAAAAGTTGAGGATCAGAGGCAGCATTTTTTAAAGTAATGACAACTTGTTTTATTATTTTTAATTAAAGATTTGTATGTTAAAATTTCTTGTTTTTCTTTTTGTTTCAGGTTGTACAAAATTATAAACAACAATTTTCATAAGAAGCAAATTTACAAAACTTAAGAATTAATTATAATTAAAGTGTTCCATATTTTATTTTTTACGTATTTTTTACGTTTAATTTTTTTTGTTTTATATGTAAAGTATTTATTCAATGTTTAATTTAATAAAACTTTTGACACTGGTGGGAAAAAAGGGTTAATGATTTAAAATTGTCATAGATAATTTGTTAGCATATCTCAGGTAATTAAAAAAAGTGCAGAATATTACGGTTTTACAGTACAAAATATATTGGGAATTATTAAAATACTTAGTTTATTTCCAGATTTTTTATTTAATTGCATCCATATGGTCCTGACAAAATAAATTAACTCAAGTTAAAATTTTATAGTTTTTCCGTTTTTTTTTTAATCTACTATGCTCTAGCAAAAATTTCATTGATTTCCACACTTCGATTTAAGTTTGCATTGAACTAAGTGTCAGCAAAATTTTTTGCTGAATTGACTAAGTTTTTTTTTATTCAGGAGGATGCTTGCAAAAAAGTTGCTAATGTCAGCAAAATCTTTTGCTGAAAATCAGCGAGCTGATTTTTAGCAACAAAATTTGTAGATTCAGCAAAAGTTTTGCTAACACTTAGTAGATTAGAAATAAAAAAGCCTTGCTAAAAATTAATAAATTTTTTGTTGAATTTTAGTAGACTGAAAAAAACGCGAAAAATTTGTAGAAAAATTGTAATTTAGTTAATTTATTTGCTGAAAATCATAAAACATATTTTTGTGATTCTTTTAAAAATAATTTACTATAATTACGAAACATAAAAATTTTCATTTTCCCACATTGATGTCATGAATTAATTTAGTATCTGAAAATATATAGAAATAAATATATATAACATAACAAAAATTTTCTTTCAATTACTTACATCAATGGTTGTCTAAATGATGCTTTCGTTTAAAGGACGCAACTGCCGAAGATAATTATAGAAACGAAACGATACGAAACGAAAAAATAAACAAAAACAAACGAAACGAAACGAAACGAAAAAAACAACCATTTTTTGCAATAAGAAAAAGGAACCATAAAAATCTACCTAAGATGTGTGTCTTTGTCTTTCGCTTTACTCTGTCTACATGTCTGTATATGTTTGTTTGCAATTTGACCACACTATTATTATTCTATAAATATTTAGTTTAAATAAATAAATATTTTATTTTGTCTTTTATTTAATTAATAGAAAATTATTTTCACAAGCCGGTGACAACGCAAAATTTAAGTTGTTTTAATCCTCAATTTTGTTTTATGTATGAAAAAGAGATACAAAAACTTATTAGAGTTGTACTTTTTAGTATCATTTTCCTCTTCTCTACTACATCTTGACATGCCGCGACATCTGCTTCATTCTGCGTATATCGTTCAATCTTGTTGTCGTCCACACTATTAATGTGCTTATCAGCACAATTTTTTTTAGCAAAATTAATTAGTAAAACATTAGTATATTAGTAAAGCATTAGTATAAAACAGTTAAGTGCTGAATAAGTATAACAAAAATTTTAGCTGAAAACACGATTTTAGCAAAAAATTTTGCTAAAAAATAGTATACCTGAATTACAAGACGTTTTACTAACTTTTCTACCAACTTATTTTTTTGGGTGTAGTTAAACTACCAAAGAGATATATTTTTTAACTTTTCTATTTATTATTCGAAAAATAAAATAACCATAAAAACGGACTTTCGGTATTTATTAATATATTAAGTTAAAACTGGCCCTATGTCCCAACTAGGAATCCCAGGAATTTATATATATAAGTTAAAATTATCTATTTAAAACAAAAAGTTGTTTTATTATATTGAGTATTGAATTTAACGAAAAAAATATATTATTTTTACCGATTTTGTCAATTAATTTTTTAAAAGTTGAAAATAAACTAAAAAAATATGATTGTTTTATACGAAAAGTAAATAATCCTTTTTTTTAACTGATAGTCTTTACGGAAAAAAATATGGTGTTAATTTTTGAGTAATTGGACTATTTTGACTATATCTCGATTCAGGATCAATCTACATAGGTCGGTGAAATTGCAAAGCAAATATCATTTAATGCACAACACATCTTTTGAAGATTGTTTTTAAATCAGTTCAGTAGCATTTTACCTATGGGTAGAAAATACACAAAAATTAAAAATAGAAAATTTCCAGAAAATATATAAGATATTTTTGTCTTGTCTTGAAATAAAATATATAAAATATTTTGTTTTCTCAAACTTAGTACTGCAACACAAAAAAAAAACCTTTTCGAAGAAAATCTATGGATAAATACCAAAGTTTTTACCATTTACTTTTATGAGTTACATGGGCACTAGGTCTTCACATGGACCAATTCTCAACAAAATCATTAGCCATTGTGCTTCGGCCTCAATATCTGAATATGTGTAGCCTGCAGCGTGCGGAAATGAAGAAAAGACAATGTTTTAGGATAGGACCGTTGTATGGACACTTGGAAAATTTCACAGATTTTGTCCTTTGACCATTATAAGTCAGTGTACCAAATTTTGACAAAATATCTAAACACTTGCTACATGAAGCGTCAGCATAACAAATTCATTGTATAAAAATAGAGAAATTCTTAAATTAGGATAATTTTACAATGGTCATAGCTTTGGAAATTACTCATAGATTTGCTTCGGAAAGTGCTACGTTTAAGAAAACATGTTTTTATATTTTTCATTGCAAGACACAAATCCTGTATACTTGTTCGAAATTTGACGAAAACAGGCGATTTTTCAGTGTAATTTCGACACGTAGGTCCAAAACTACTGAACCGATTTATAAACAGCATTAAAAATAAAATTAACTGATAGTTATTGTGCAATTTGACTGACCAAAGTACATTGATCCTAAATCGAGATATAGTCAAAATTGCCTCTACTCTAAAAACTGCTCCGTAAGAAAAAATTTTAATGTGCTTTTTGGTTTAAGGACGCTTAAATGCATAATAATAAAAAAATTTACTTGTTTGTCACATTTTTGCTGTAAACTAGTGCTATTAGCAGTGCATCCGAAAATATGCTCTAAAAAAATAAATTTTATGCTCATAAAAACTTACTTAAAAAACGGAAATTATGCTCTAAAAATTAAAAAAAAAATAGATTATAAAAACACATTTTTTTTTTAAATCCGTAATTTAAAGCTTATTAAAGGTATTCACAAGGTGTACTAAGTGTTGTATATGTTGTATTGTAAAAATAGAGATGGTAAAATTTTATGTTCAATTTGACGAAGATTTTAGGTTTTTTGGGTTGGGTTTTCACTCGGTTGAAACATAAAAATACATAAAAATACTAAAAATACTTAGGAACAAATGTTGTATCGTGCTATCATCTATTGTTATACATCGTTAAATAAAATTTTACCATGTCTATTTACGATACGACTGTGTTTAGTACACCCCTTGTGAACGACCTTATTGTTCAGTACTTTTGTGAAATTTATTTCCATTGCTAACATAAAAGGATATAAAAGATTAATTATATCGAAATCGGTATAGTCTTAAAACTTGAAATTTAAGTTTAAAATATAGTTTAAATTTCCAGAAAATTAAAAATAAAAAATTGAAACAAAAATTTTCGAAGTTTTTTTATTGAAAAATATAATTTTTCAAAAACGAAAAATAAAAAAAAAAAACGGAAAAATATGTTCTAAAAATAGGCTTTTGTTCTAAAGCATACAAAAATATGGTCAAAAAATTGCGTTTTATCAAAAATATGCTCTTACGATGAAAATATGCGATTAGAGCAAAATATGCATAAATATGCTCTAAAAAATTGATGCCAGAATTCGTCAATTGTTGTGAAACGGATAAATAACTAATCCATTCTTCAATACATGATACAGCGTATTTCTGATTGTCCTGGTTATTAGTTAATTCAGTCTAAAAAAAAATTGTTTTAAAACACTTCTTCCATTCTAAACGGCGAATTCAATCTAATTACAAAATGTTGCTTAACATAGAAAATCCTCTCGCGTGCCACTACTGCTGTAGTTTTGCAAGGATTATTTTGGTTGCTAATATTTGCACTAGAGGGCTCTTTCAGGGAAAAAACCTATAAATATTTCTTGATTAAACACTGTTTCATGCATCGGTAAAGTTTGGTTGTAAAATGCCTAGTGTTTCTATGACGTATCTTTAATAAGTTAAGAAAATCCATAGATAAATTTCAACATTATGGTCAATTAGGTTGAAACAAAATTTAAAAATTTTTCATTTAATTAACTCAAAAAAAAGTGTGCTACAAGTCGTATGTGCGATATTTATTTCATACAAAACATATTACTCATACACATTTTTGTGTTAATAAAAATTTGTGTTTATACTTTATTGGCCATTATTTGGTCATGTTTTTTTTTTTTGTATACCTTGATTTATTTTCTAGAAGAAAAAAATAAAAAAAAAGGGCTCTACGCGGAAAATAAAAAAAACTATAATTTTTTGGTAGACTTACAATTTTAACGATTTTTGCAAAATTTTAAAATTCGTCAAATTTTGATTTTTTTCTAATATATTGTGTCTATAGCATTGTTCATAAATTAAATTGAATGAAAATTTTAACTTTTATGCTCCAAATTGCCTTAATTAAGCAATTGTTTTTTGTTCATGTCAGCACATGGTTTAAATTTCATTACAATGAAAAATTTTGCACACTAAAGCATTCAAAATTCATAATCTAATGTGTTTTACATAATTTACAATACAATTTAAAACAATTTTAATAACTAACAATATAATATTACACAACAACAACAAAACAAAAGGGAATGTTCCCTATATTGGCCTGTTCCCTATAGTGGCCTGTTCCCTAAAGGGAACCTTTCCTTTTTTCGTGTTGTTGCGTGAATATGTCAACACTATTATCGAGTTTAATTTATGCACACGTTTTTCCTGGTTTTATTGTGTAGTTGCAAAAAAACGCAAAATAAAGTGTAATTTTTCGTACACCTAAAAAGTGATTAACATACAAGTTTTAAAGAACTTTCCACTTCAGATTTTTGTAAACGGTTAGAATTTTATTAACAATTTTAATAAAACTAATTATTTCCGTAAACAAATATAATAAAAAAAAAAACGAAAATGTAAAAATTTAAATTTTCATTAATTGCGACTGTCTATAGGACGTTAAAATAACACTGTACTAAAATACATTATAAAATTTGCCCTGTGGCGATGTCTTAACTTAAAAAACGGAAAAGTTGTCGACACTGAACGTAAAAACCATACATCAATCTGATAACGTTGTGAAATAGAGACGGAGGAGATTAGAAAAATAAACAAAAATCTAAAAAGTATATTTGTGTTTGTTATTGTTGTCACTTTTGATTATAATATACAATAACTGAAAAGCTAATAGGAAAGTAAACTGCAATTTAGCTGCAATTTAGCTGCAATTTAGCTGCATTGGTCGCTAAAATGGTCATGACTTGGTATTGTTACGTTTGTAATGTAAGACGAAGCGCAGGTTTGATTCTTACAGCCGCAAGTTGTTGAAAAGTTATCATATATAGACAATCCGACAATTATAAGACACAAATAATAATACAATTTAAATCGAACATCACTAGTGACGCTTGTCCATAAATAGGCAGAAATTAGTCTAGTCTGATTTAAAATGAATAGTGAATAATTTTTAGAGAAAAACATTTATTTTTCTTCTTAACTTCAACCTTACTAAATTAAATTTTCATAATGTTCCCTAACTTGAACATACGTTGGATATATTTTTTTTTTTCAAGTTTTAGTCTTTTTTAAATGGTTTACGCATCACTTTAACTCATTATTGACACAGTGTTCCTTTTTTGACCCAGTACTTATAAACGGCTATATTTGGTTAATGGATAATGTAATTTAAGTGGTTTAAAAATTCTTAGATAATCCAACATCTTCCCTACAATCGTGGAAATTGTGCAAAATTGGTCTACAGAGGTGCCAAATAATTTTTTAAAAACGGAAATTTTTTATCTGCTTTGATAGAACTTTTTTCAAAAATAATTTAAAAATATAAAAAAGCCTTATATTTTATATTTTTGATTGTTATGCTGATGATGAAAATATGAAAATAAATTTATCAGCTAGAAATTGGTTCAAGGATCGTATATAAGTTTTTAAAATCTGACCGATCGGACGATGAATTTTTCAAATACCCAAAGTACAAATGTATTCCGTTTTTCAAAACATAAACAATGGATGGTTTTAATTAAAATACTACTAAACTTATAAAAATTATATCGTTATATTAAAAATTGTTCAAAAAACACAATATTTTTCCAAAAAATTTAAAAAATCGGTTAACTTAAAAAAATAAGTTTTATATATATTTCTGAATAAAGATTCACAAAATTATACAAAATTTTAGTTTTTAAAATATCTTAAACAGTCTTTGCAATGAAATTTGGAACAGGCATAAGTGACATAATATCGAGCTTAAGTTTTTAAAACTTCCAAACAACCTGAGGGCGGCAATATGACCACCCCAACTAGAGAACTTTTTGCATATAATATTTTGAGTGATAGTCATTTTTTGTTTCTAATCCGATTTTCAAAAAATTTACATATGTAATCTGCTAGTAGCGACTAACGAAAAACGTGCTTACATGTACGCAGAAAAAATTATGATTGGACATGACTGGGGACAAGAAATTCTCACAATATGATTGTAACAATCATAAACATGATTCTGACTGATCATAGTATGATCACTGAGGACGATTTAGTAATTTACTCCGGTTTTGGTTCTGATTTTTGAATATTTGTTGATTTTTCTTTAAAAAAAAAAATTTTTTTTTTTATTAATTAATAATCATATAATTACAAATTACAAATTATATACTATTACCCTAACCGAGCAATAGCTACTATGACTTTCGGCGCGTTGCAGCGAAAACCAACCAGTGCCTTTGGTGGGAATCGAACCCACGACCCCCGCACTGATAAGCCAGCACGCTACCAACTAGCCTACCGGGGCGCACAAAAAAAAATTTTATTTACACTTTTTGATTTAAAAAAAAAAATAATTTCTTTGCTTTAAAGGAAATTTTTCTTCATTTTTTGAGTTTTAACTAAAATAAGTTAAATTTTTAACATAATTTTGTGTTTAACGAAAAAACTGTTGATGTATTTTATGGATTCTTTTTAGGCAAAAAGCTCATATTTTCAAAAAGGCATGTAAGCGATCAATTTCGTTTTTACTTTACTAATTTAACTCAGCCGATTTTTACTTTTTCATTTTTTTTTTAATGTCTACTTTAAACGAATGTAGTTTTTGAGTTCACAAGGTATTGCATTAATTTTTTTTATTTAATCCAGAATTTATTTAGTTAAACAACCAATATTTTAAAAAAGAAATTTACCCCGATTTGTTCCCGCTATTCGCAAAAAACTGGAGCTGAGTCGGACCAAATTTGTAATTTCGCATTTTCAAAGAGGAATATCTCGGGAACAATTAGAGATATAAGTCACTACTAACGGATTACTAATATGTAAATTTTTTGAAAATCTGATTAGAAACAATAAATGTCGAGCACTAAAAATTTTATATGCAAAAAGTTCTCTATTTTGGGTGATCATATTCCCGCACCCGGCGGGTATGGAAGGTTATAAATCACAACTTAAGCTCTATATTACGTCACTTATGCCTGTTTCAAAATGGCTGAATTATTTTCAAAATCTTTGATATAGCCCACTGTGCAAAGTTTGATTTACAAATGTATAGCGGATCTACGACGTGTCATTAATGAGTTACCTGTTCTTGTATATTTTGGATAATTTTAACTTGTTTCACAACAACAACAAAAAAGATATAGTTTTTTTTATCGCAATTAAAAAAGTGAGAATTACATATGGTAATTACTTAAGCAGCTTTAAATGATACATAAAACGTTTTATTAAACAAGATTAAAATAAATTTTTATCGATTTCACTTAATTTTCTAATAATTTGATATGCTTTTTGGGAGGTTTTTAACTTAGGTTCGCTTTGAATTGCTTTGAAATTTGTTGTCTAACTTTTTTAAATTAGTCGCCACAAGAAAATATCCAAAGGAGTTGGACTATTTGGACTTGGAATATTCCACTTAAATTAGATTTCTGATATAGCCCAAATACCAAGTGTTGGGCCACATTAGGGAACATTCTCTTACATATTCTTGGTAATACAAATTTCAGGGAAAACAAATAAATTCCAATGCCATAAAGTTTATGCTTCAAAACATTTGTAAAAACCGCATCCACAGTGTTCAACACACGTTTTATCTGTAATACAACACCTTTCTTTTCTTAAAAATAAATATGTATGAATGTTTGAAAAAATATACCAACTTATGTACATATTTACAATATTTACAAATTAAAGTTACAAACAAACATCAATTTCATTCAACAAATATGACCAAAGAATATAAGAATGTTGAATGTAAAAAGTCTATGTTAAAGAAGATTGAAAATAAAAAAATATACATTTTTCTACGCAATAACTTTTATTCCGTATTAAGTATACGTATTTTGATCATATCCTACCCCAACTTCTAAGAATATTATAGATATATACGAAATAAAACACACCTACACTTTCGTCAGCTATATTATGTATAAGACAGAAGTGTTGACAACTTTTTTAGTTTAAGAGAAAAACGCTAGAAATAACAAAATAGAGGAAGTGTGTTTAAATTCTGAGTTTGAGGGATTTTTATATTGCTAATTGATAGATTTTAACACACACAGAAAAAAAAAAGTGTCAACCGAATTAAAAGTGAATTTTGGTGGTAACAACGAATAAATTTAGTTAGTACAACCATATTGAAATTTGATTTCTTAATATCTTGGGTGTTCCAACTAAAATTCGGTTAACTTTATAGTGAAAACCAATGCTCAGTTGTACGAACCGATTTCTAGTCGTAGTAAACGAATTTACGTCGTAGTAACCGAATTTTAGTTGGCAAATGACAAAATATTTCTCTCTGTGTAGCTTTTAAGAAAGAATGTTACATAAAATTTTCTTTTAAATAAATGTTTCTTAACAAAATTTAGAATTATTCAACTTTGCAATTATAAACTTTGCAATTTTATATTCGTAAATAATTTCAAAAATTTTGGACACCTAATGAAACTGACCAGTGTAGAAACGGTAATGACATGTCATTACTTTTCTCACTACCAGTAATGACACCAGTTTACTCTCTGCATTACTTTAACACAAATAATATGGACTTACTTATAACTAGTTAATGTTCCCATTATTTCAATACAAAAAATAATGCGTTACCCATAAGTATTTATTTTTATCATTATTTTAAATAAAAGTAATGATGTTACTATTTTTTAGAAAATCTATTTTTAGACTCATTATTTTTATACTACTAGTAATATAAATTCCCCCCTGGGGATTATATTTCATCTTTGTAGTCAAGTGCTATGAAGATGAAATATAATATCTTATAGGGAAGCACAGCTGAAGTGCTAAGGGACGCCTCCACAGGTTGCGGATAGTGGATGACCCTACCATGCAGTATGATGGGTAACTGCGAATAAAATAAGCAGTGGCGGACAATTCAGCGGGTTAGAGAAGAGAGTCTCAGATGGACACGTTTAGCAAACGTGTAACCTTTAAATTCTGAGTGCCATTGAGGCTCTAACCGACATGGTGAAAATTTGGCGCCATTAAATATCCAATGCTAAAGAAATAACCAAAATCTGATGGTATATTCAGATACGCTGTGCCTTTTCAGCTTAGGTGGCAATCCCACCAAAAGGCTAGAGGCCTTAGGCTGACAACCTACTGCTCTCGAAATTTAATTGTACACGAAACCAGAAATAAAGAAAACTCTCAAAACTTGGCAACGACATTTGGCATGAAAACCCGGACTCGAATTGGTACATGGAACGTACGAACGCTAGCGCAAACAGGCAAACTCGCACAACTCGCCAAAGAAGCAACTAGAATCAACGTCGAAATACTCGGAATCTCTGAATTGCGTTGGACAAACCAAGGTGAACAAAAGCTTAACACCGGACAAGTACTCCTATTCTCTGGACTATTAGGTGACAACGCCCCCCACCACCATGGAGTTGGATTTCTACTGAGCCCAAATGCATACCGCTCCTTAATCAGGTGGGACCCAGTAGATGAGAGAATAATAACAGCTACATTTAGAACAAAAGTGCGGAACCTGACAATAATTCAATGCTACGCCCCCACTGATGTTACTGACACTGCTACGAAAGAAAATTTTTATAGCAAATTGAATGGCGTATTTAGAAAGATACCAAAAGGAAACATTAAAATCTTAATGGGCGATATGAACGCAAAAGTAGGAGATAACAACAAAGATCTTGAAGACGTAATGGGACATCACGGTTTAGGGGAGATGAATGAAAATGGCGACTTGCTAGCCGAATTTTGCAACAACAACAAAATGGTGATAGGGGGCACCCTTTTCCCTCATAAGAAGGCACACAAAGTCACATGGGTCTCTCCCGACGGTACAACCGAAAATCAGATAGACCATATATGTGTTGATAAGATGTGGAGAAACAGCCTCTTGGATGTAAGAAATAAACGTAGCGCAGACATCGCCTCTGACCATCACCTCGTTATAGCATCAATACGATTAAAAGTTGTTCGAACAGACCAAAAAAACGCACAAACAGAACAACGCTTTGATATCAGCAAATTGAAACAACCTGCAACGAAAATGCAATTCTACCAACAACTAAGATCTGTTAATAGAAATTTTGAACCCACAAGCTCAGTGGATGACAACTGGAACTCAATAAAGCAAGCCTATTTAACAACATGTCAACAAGTACTTGGCATTAAGAGAGGAACCCGTAAGGAATGGATAACAAACGAAACCTGGAATCTGATAGAAAGAAGAAGAGAGAAAAAAGCTAATATTAACAGCGCACGAACACGGTCTTCAAAAGAAACGGCCAAAAAAGAATATGCAGACCTTAATCGTCTTGTTAAACGGTCATGTAGAAATGATAAACGTAGATGGATTAACACCATAGCTGATAAAGCGGAAACAGCAGCGGCAAGGGGAAACTTAAAAGAGCTGTATGAATGCACCAAGCAAATATCCATGAAACGCAAAAACCCCAATACACCAATCAAGGATAAAAGTGGACAGGTTTTAACCACTGATAGTGAGCAATTGATGAGATGGTTTGAACACTTTACAGAAATTTTTAAAGCTCCAACTGATCCGCCAAACTCTAATCCAGCGGTACTTCAATCGCCTTTTAATTTTAATGTTAACTCAATTTCGCGAATTAACATCAATTACCCATCACACAGCGAAATAGAAAAGGCAATAATTGCAATGAAAACCGGCAAAGCTCCAGGAATTGATGGCTTAAACATTGAAGTCATTTCGTCAAATCCCATTGAATCTTCTAAAATACTATTTCCACTTTTCAAGCAAATTTGGACAACTGAAATATTTCCATCTGATTGGATACAGGGTGTTATCGTTAAAATTCCGAAAAAAGGTAACCTAAACGACTGCAATAACTGGCGCGGAATTATGCTACTGTGCAGCTGTCTCAAAATTTTCTGCAAAATTATACTTAACCGTATCGAATCCAAGATCAACGAAACTTTACGAAAACAACAAGCAGGTTTCCGGCCCCAAAGAAGCTGCATAGATCAAATTGCAACTTTACGTATAATAATGGAACAAATAAATGAGATGAATGAATCTTTACACCTAGTTTTCATTGACTTTGAAAAGGCATTTGACCGCATAAGGCACAATAATATATGGGCAGCTATGCAACACAGGGGAATACCGCCAAAGCTGTGTAATCTTATTAAGTCGCAATACACAAACTTTCAGTGTCGAGTGCGGCATAATAACCGATTGTCACAGGCAATAAATGTTACGGCAGGAGTACGACAAGGATGTATTTTATCCCCACTCTTGTTTTTAATTGTGATCGATGAAGTCTTAATAAGCGCAATAGACAACCATCCTCAACGGGGCATCATCTGGCACCCTATCAAAATGGAACATCTCAACGACCTTGTATACGCAGATGACATTGTTCTGCTCTCAAGTAGAAAATCTGATATGCAGTCAAAAATAAATGATTTAGTCCGAATTGCGGATCCAGTTGGATTAAAAATCAACATAGGCAAGACAAAGTATATGAGCAACAAACAGGAAGAACAATCATTTAATGTAGCAGGGCAACCCATCGAATCAACCCACGAATTCACCTACCTGGGAAGCCAAATAACAGCCGATGGCGGAGCACGTGCTGACATTCTACAAAGAATTAAAAAGGCTAAAGGGGCTTTTGCAGCATTGTATAACATTTGGCGCTCCAATTCTATCTCTGCAAGCACCAAAATCCGTCTATTTAGCACAAACGTAAAATCTGTACTGCTTTACGGTTGTGAAACTTGGCTGTCTTCAACAGAAATGAACAACAAGTTGCAATGCTTCGTAAACAGATGCCTCCGATATATTCTTCGAATATGGTGGCCTAACAACTGGATCTCTAACGAAGAGCTATACCGCAGATGCAAACAAAAACGAATAGAAGTCGAAATCACGGAACGAAGATGGAAATGGCTAGGCCACACATTGCGCAAACCTACTGACGACATAGGGCAAGAAGTACTCGAGTGGAACCCCCAAGGCCAAAGAAGGCGAGGAAGACCAAGGGGAAGTTGGCGACGCAGCTTGTTAGAAGAACTAAGACAATATGACCAACAGCTCTCATGGCCACAACTAAGGACAATGGCACAGAACAGACAAGAATGGAGAAACTTTGTAATGGCACTATGCGCCGACAATTTGGCGTAAAAGCATTTAATAATAATAATAATAGTAATATAAATAATACTACTTATTTTTGATTTTTTGTAAGCGGGAAAGTAATGACATTTTATGCAAACAAGTCATTTATGTTTATATCTATCAAGTAAGTATAACATGTCGAGATAGCTCTGATGGTAGAGCGGTTGACTGAAGGGCCGTGTTCGAATCCCGTGTGGGCACATTTTCAAAAAAAAAGAAATTTCAATAAAAAATATTCTTTTATTAAATTTAGTTTTTTTAATCGATTTTTAGACTCATTTTGTCCATACTGGTAAGAATATAGGTCAACTTTATGAAATTGAGTTTCGAGAACTTGATGATATACCTGGTATACCAACTTGATGTCAGCGCACCAATATCGGGAAACGAACATCACAAACTTAAACTGAGTTGGCGTAAATTTTTTGAAAATGTATGTTTTTCTGTCTGTCTATGGACCGACAAAGAATTACACAGAAAATTCGTTTTTCAGTCACTCTATCTGTATGTGGAATCGTCTCACTGAGGAGGTTTTCCCTGCAAATTTCAATGTAGAAATGTCCACAAACACTACTCCCTCTTTCCTCCTCACTATAACCTATTTAACTGATATCAATACAAGGCAGTGCATTAGTAGAGGTCATCCTCTGAGTGTTAGTTCAACGTAAAAAACAAAAAAAAAGTATTTAAACGCAAAAATTTTAATGGTATCTTCAAAATTTTGGCGAAATTTCATTATTTTTTTTTTCTTATTTAGTTTATAAAAATCATGGCTTCAGAGCAAAAAAATTTTTTGGATTTTTTTTGTAGGATTTTTGTTGAAACCAGAGTATTTTTTTTAAAATAATTTTTAATTTATTTTTAATAAACTAATATTCAGATTTAAACCATTGAAATTAAATAATTTAACTTAATAAAGTAATACACCTAATGAGAATTAATAAAACCTAATTGAAATAAATTTATGTAAAATATTTATTACTAATACATCAACACTTATAAAAAACAACTACATAAGTACTACAAAAATCGACAACAATATGTTGATGTTTGCTTTTGAGCGATGGTATAAAAAATGCCAGAATTTAAGCAAATATTTAATTGATTCAATTAATTTTTAATTGCATCTTCTTAAATGTTCCACAAATCGATTTAATTGAAAAAAGTAGGAAAATATTAGGTGTATAACTTAAAAATGCGACATTTTTGGCAAATTTGTGAATTTGTCGCATATTTTGGTCGTTTTTTGAATCAATTGTGTTCGCTACATGTCCCCTGTGATCGTCTGTCCCGATTTCAGCAGCTCATAATAAATGGATCAGCCCAGGTCAGCCAAAAAGTTATTTGTCAAAATCAACACTTCTGAATCGAACAAACCAGCTCTCGGACGTTGAAATCGATCGAACATATTCACGAACAGCTTCGGTAAGCAATCGATGTGCTTCAGCTGCACTTTTGTTCAAATTGCAAAACTTCCCACAAATGATGCTTTGTTAGCACAAAATTTAACATTCTCAAAGCAAAAAAAAAACTTTGTATCGTTTTATTAGTTTATGGTTTTTATATACATCGAGATTAATTTTATGTTTTTTTTTATTTATAACAAGGTTTTAACCTCCGTATATTTACAAAAATAAAGCAAATCAAACATATTAGCTAGGTTGATACTATAGATCTTATCAGAACCCGAAGTTTTTGAAAAGCTTGAGCCTCTATAATAAGCAGAACTTTAAGAAAAAACCTATTAATCATCAATTTTGCTCCATTCTTGTCTTCTTAGTAATCAAGCACGTGGTTAGGGTTTTTTCCTAACAAGCATCATGACGTTACTAAACTTTGAATACCAAAAATGTTCTATTTATATAAAAAAAATTTAGCTTTTACACTGGCTCAACTAAAGGTTTTTTTCAGTTTTATTAGTTTTTTGTTTTTATATACATCGAGATTATTTTTATGTTATTTTCAATTTATAACGAGCTTTTAACCTCCGTATATTAAATAAAGCAAATCAAAATTATTTGCTAGGTTGATACTAGTATTTCGACCTGGCTAAAGATCTCATTAGAACCCGAAGTTTTATAAAAGCTAGAGCCTCCAGAATGGGCAGAGCTTTAACAAATAACCTATTAATCATCAAATTTAGGAAACAATGTACTTAAATTAGCAAAAATTGTTATTGGCTAAATTTCCGAGAAATTTCATGGTTTTTATGGAACAGGTCCTTAATAGTACTATAAATGAGATATAAATTCTCTCAATGTATTATGTAAAAGTTTTAGTTAAAACATATAGCATTCCCAAAGTCCCGTATTGAGCGGCATAAAAACGCATACGATTTTTTTTTTATAGAAAAACTCCAAAAAATAACATAAAATCAGCAGAATTTACATCACTGCTATAGAACAACATATTCACACACATTTATATCACCTTCTAAACAATGATACTTATTTACTTGTACATATTTATTCTCTCTCTCTCTCTCTCTCTCTCTTACACTCATACTCATTTAAAGTTTAATCAATATTTTAACGCATGCTTTTTATTAGACAATTTAATTTCACAAATTATAAAAATTTGGCGCCATTCACCATATATAAATTTCTATGTGGCCTTTTAGAGGCCTGTTCTTATTAAAGAGTTACATTTGTAATACTTGCAACAACTCTTAGTACATTACTCTCTTAAATAAACAGCATCCCAGTATTTTCATCACCAGCGTCTATTATAAAATCCATAAAAAAACTTGTGAAGGCCATATTTTTTTCAAGATTCTTATATTGTATTCACAAAGCAAATGCATCTTGTGTAATTCTTTTATATCTTTTAAAAGGTGCACATTTTTAGCAACAAAACCCGGTTTTATTCGAATAATCAAATACAAAAAGAAAGTCTTATAAGAAATTATAAAACAGAAATAAAGATAATTTTTTTAGATATTTTCTTTTTAATTTCGTTTCTGTAATATTAAAAATTAATCATATAAACGCTCAGAAAAAATTGGGTTTGTTCTAATGAAGATATCGCACACCCAGTTCAAAAGTGACTCAACTCAAAATTTTAATTTTTCGGTTTTATATGCTTAAACTATGCACAATACACTTGTTTATCTATAAAAAAAATGTCAGTGTATTTCGTTGTTGTTAACTGTTGCTAAAAAATAGTTATGTCTTTCTTTATGTTTCAATTTGTATAAAGTTGCAAAAATTTTGAGTTGAGTCACTTTTGTACTAGGTGTGCGATATGACGATTTTGAAGTTTTGACGACTTTGGCTTTTTGATAATTTTGATATTTAGGAAAAACATGTCTTCATTTTGATATATTTTAATGCAATTTATACATTTTGATACGAATATAATGCAAGTTAATATTTCTGAATTTCATTGAATTCCACTTACGCATTTTTGAGCTAAGATTATGTCCATTAAGTGTATCCTGCCTGAGTCCTTCGACCAAATCATAATATATTTTCACAAAACAGACTTCCGACTAATTTTGGGTTCATTATTTACGTTTTCCAGTAGAGTTTAATATTCAAAAATGTTTTTTAATTTTTGTATTAAAAATACAAAAATCGTTTTTTCGGACTATATTTTTATATATTTAGTTTCATATATTTGTTCTACCTCAAGTCCAAAATCGAATTTGATATTGTCATATTAGATTTTATTTGTTGCTTTCCAAAAAGTTTTGAAAAGCAACAACACTTTTTGAAGAGCAACAAATAAAATCTAATACAACAAAATGAACCAAATTTAATATACTTGTAAAGTGACCTAGTGTACATTGTTGGTCTAGTTGAGTAGATCTCATTACAGTTTTCAGAAATTTAAATACATTCTTAAAATCAGAAGTTACTGTCAAAAAAATCACACTTCGACGACTTAAAATTTGTCAACTAACAAGAAAACTAAGTAGAAGTGTAACTCGAAAATTTTAATGAAACTTGGACATTTTATAAAGGGGAAAAAAGTTATTAAACATATATTTTTTTAGATGCACAATCGCGTGTTTAAGGTTTAAAAAGGGGATCAAACATGAAAACATGTATAAAATTTACGATATTTAGATTTATTTGTGCACAGTATGAAAGAACTTAAAAAGCAAAAAAATTGTAATACTCTTATAGCCCATATCTGATCCAAGTTTTGCCACTTATTTGAAATATTAAAAATAAGGGATGTAAAAGCTCATCTGGCAATTTTTACGCATTTATAAACCTTTAAACGCGAGATTGGGCAGCTGAAAAAATACTTGTCTCTTATTTTTTCCTTTACAATACGAGTATATCCAAAGTTTATTAAAATCTGCGGTTTCGGCTCAAGGTACATATCTTCCTTGTGAGATATTTTTCAATCTAATCTTGTAATTTGACATTTATATGCAAACGCAAAGAGTGATTGTTTAGTTAAAACTAACAAGGAAATACCTCTAATGGGTTCCCGATTGCCATAACATTTGGATATAAAATAAAGTGGACAAAATAAATAAGAATGAGTACATTTTTAGCTGAGTAATTTCATGTTTAATGGTTTAAAGTTTTGATCAAAAACAAACAAAAAATTTCCGATATTTTCCAGCTTCTTCAAAGAACAAATTTAGTATCAAATAAAAGGTATTTGGGTAAACTTTACATTGGTATACAAAATAACTACGGGCTATAAGGAGTTAATTTCCCTTAAAGGACAAATCCGGGGACTAGTTAAAGTAGGGCATATTATGAAACTAATACAATTTGCCATTGATGTGGGTTAAACGATGTCAATTATATTTAATTAACTGGTGCACTGGCCGTTGAAATGGAGATGTACCACTTAACAAGCAATGTGTTTAATCTATTTTTTATATCACATTTATAATACACGCAGTAGCAAAAAATACTAGTTCAGAACCAGTTTTGTACTAGCCCTGTGGGAAATGAATGGTCGATTGATTCAAAGTGACAATTCTGTGATATATGATTGGGGGGCACTTTACGAAACTGGTGAAACCAAAATTGTGGTGCACCAAAAAGTGTTAATTTGAGTATAGTTATGGTGACAAAACATTTACTGGTTGGTGCCAGATACATCATGTAACTGGAGAAAAAGTAATATAACATCAAAGTGTACTGACCGTAGTTCAGGTCGTAGCAGTTGAAGTTGCTACTGGTCATTGAACTGGTTCAAAACTGTTAGCAGTGGATGAAATAATGGCAATTAGTGCCAAAGGATGCATTCCCTTGATTGCTATAAACCAGACATAACACCGAAGGAATTTTATCTGTACCGACTATGTGACAGTAGAAATGAAATGTCGACTGGCGATTTTTATGGCGATTTTTCGAGTGAATGGCGAAATATGTGACTAGTTTTCCTTCAAAAATGTTTCTCCAGTTCTACGATACGTACACCTACACCAGTGATACACGTGATAATTATTTTCAAACTGGTCTTGTTGCATGTCACATAAATCCTAAAATGATCCTACTTTAACACTGCCTACTTCTAACTTATCCCGTAGCTTATTCATTTCAGTCGGTATGGTGATAGGTAACCTTAAAGTTATTCGCCACGTCACAAGGTGCTCCAAAGGTAGCAATTGCTACCTCCTGTGACATTCCCATGTTAAAAGTACCGGTCACTTTCATATAACAGAACCGAAACTATTACTCATTCATACACACAAAGTTCTAGTGATGTGACCATACCAGTGACTGGTCCGTTCCCCGCACGGTAAGGACAAAAACAGGAAGCAAAACTGGTACTAATGTGACACCAGCGGAACCAGCTCTGAACTAACTCTTTGGAACCAGTACTGTACCAGTTGGCTTAGAACTTAATTATATAAATAAAAACCAAATACAGTTTTGTTATTTTTTTTGTTTTTATATACATCGAGATTATTTTTATGTTATTTTTAATTTTTAACGAGCTTCCAACATCCGTATATTTACGAAAATAAAGCAAATAACATATTAGCTAGGTTGATACTAGTATTTCGATCTGGCTAAAGATCTCATCAGAACCCGAGGTTTTAGAAAAGTTAAAGCCTCCATAATAGGCAGAACTTTAACAAAAAAACATATTAATTATTAATTTTGCTGCATTCTTGTATTCTTAGTAATCAAGCACGTGGTTAGGGTCTTTTCCTAACAAGCATCATGACGTTACTAAACTTTGAAGACCAAAAATGTTCTATTTATATAAAAAAATTTTAGTTTTTACTCTGGCTCAAGTAATATTTTTTACAGTTTTGTTAGTTTTTTGTATTTCCCTTTGATTAAACGAAGGTTAGACCAATAGTTTCTTTCATCTTATTGAGATAAATAGTATTTAAAATAGTTTGTGTTTATGGTTTCCATTTTGAATAAAAAATCTATGTGTTTATTTCAGTGGGTTTCCATACTACTCAGTGTCACTCAATCTGCTCTCTTTTTATTTGTTCGTAAACTCTCGCCGAGCAAACGAAAACATCTTGCAGAAATTTATGTTTATCATGTTTTTAAATAATAATTTAATACAATTTTTAAAAAATTGAAATATTAATGATGAAATCAGCAAGATAAAATTAAAATATATTAATTTTTAATAGAAAATAACAAAATATATTGCAAAATAAAAGTGAATGTTTTAAGCAACAATTAGTGATATAAAATGTTTTCATTTGCTTGTCCGAGTTCGGTATTTTGTTGCTGAGAGGCGTGGGAAGTGTAGTCTCTCTATTTGTATATACTCTTTGGTTTATTTGCCAACGCAGAATATATTCTTAGCATATATTATTGTTTAACAAAAAACAAATGATCTTGAACTTGAATAATCTTGATCGCATCATAATTTATGATAAAATATCGAAAAAAAACTTTTGGATTTAATTTTTTAAAATTTTAAAAATTGCAGAGTACGGCTAAACTGACTTATGGCCCTAATAGTATAGTCAGAAAGTGTTATTCTTTATTTAATAAACAATAACAACACATTGACTAGAGACCCCTGTACACGAACATCGGTAAATACGACTAAAGCGTTGATCTTTTTCCTTCACAAATTATAATTTGGGTAATTCTTCTAACAATTCTACATTGGTCCTCTGAAGATTTTCGATGACGTGAAATGAAACATGTAAGGACCTGTCAGTAGATAAAGTCTGCAATAAATTAGAGGTTGAAGAAGTTTTTTAATTAATAAATAAACATTTCACGGTTTTTTGTTTATCAAAAAACAAATGATCTTGAACTTGGATAATCTTCCTCACATCACAAATTAATAACAAATGTTAGCAAAATTAGAACTTTAAAGCTCGTATTTAAATGGTCTTGACATATTTCCTATGAAACTAAAGGGTCCGCCAAATAACTTTTTTTTTTGAAAATGCTATAAAAAAAACTACTGAATATTCTTTCGTGTAGGCTACTTCATGGCCAGCAAAGGCAGCCATTAGAATGAAATTATTTTCCATTATTAACCGGAAGGATTGTACTTTCAAATAAAAAAAGAAATTTGAGAAAATATTAAGTAGTTTTTTTTATAGCATTTTCAAAAAAAAAAAAGTTATTTGGCGGACCCTTTAGTACAGCTGGTTCAAAATTATTGTTTTGGAAAGCAAAAACAAACTGGTTCTAAAGATAAACACATAAACTAGGAGTGACTCTTTGGCAACAGTTTATAAAATCTTTTCAAACAGTCCCAATATTAGTTAATTTGCACTAGTAAACAACTGGTTCAAAATTACTGTTTTGAGAACTAGTTTGTTTTACTAGTCTGAAAACTAGTACATTTCGGAACTAGTTCAACAATTTTCTACTGGGCAGCTAAAACTGGTATTTTTTGAAAAGTATTTGTATTTACTTTTCAAATCCCAAAGAATGTTTTAATAAACAACCAAACGATTTTAAAGACTACTAGTTTTTAGTTATAGTACGTAAGTAATATATATCCCGGCTATGTTCCGGGATATATCCTTGGACGACATATCCCGGGACTGGTTAAACAATTTATTTTTTAAGTTTTGTATTTACGGGCAGCAATGCACTTCAACTATAATTTGTTGTTGTAGTATGGTTTTTTGCATTACATTTTTATGTTGATAGTTTGCCAGCAACTACGCACAATCAGAATTGGTTGAGGCGGTAGCGCGCTTGGGATTTCCGCCGGCGAGAATACAAAAAAAGTTCGAACAACTTTTAAACGTAATTTATCCCCTAAATATGCGATTGTTTCTTACCAATTTTTTATTACTTTCGTTTCCTCTATCTTACATCAGAATTTCGTCGACTTCCCTTGCATGTTAAATGAGTTGAAAATTTGCAAAGTTTCTCCAATGTGAAGGCGGATTTTGTTTTTAGATGGTCTACAAACTAGTTTCCAACGAAAACGAAAAAAATTTAGGTGGCGCTTTTTTTCGCGGCCAATAAAATTTTCCAAATTTGTCCTGTCTGTGGTTTAGGGTCACATCACCGATTTTGATAAAAAAAAACATCTTGGAACGATTCAGATAAGTAAGCTGAGTCGAGAATTTGAAGTCGGCAAGACTTAAGAGTTAAATTTTTTTAGTTCAAATTTTTTTATTTAAATGGGTTGTATCAAAAATATTTTGGAAATAATTCAGAAATTTCGTACTGGTTAATCGGATTAAAACGAAACTTCATACAGCGATAATCAGCGAATTTAAAGCTTAAGTTTCAGGCGCTGATAAAATAGACTCCAAAGTAGGATACCTCGCGTATTCAAAAATTTTTAGATTTTACCAAATTATATTTATCAACTGATTTTCAAAAATTAAACATTTTTGTCATGTGGGTAAACTCTTAAAGCACAAAAGGTATAAGCAATTGAAAATCAAAATTTTGCATTTTTACAATAATCTGGTCCGGGATTTTTGGCAATGAAAAAGGCAAATTCAGTCCAATTGCTTAGAAAAGTGTGGGTAATATTAATATTTGGAGATTGATCAGCGCATGTTGTATCTAATGGCCCTTCTTTGAAACTTAAGCTTGAAATTACGTTGATTATTACGATTTCATGGCAATCCGACCAGCCAGTAAGAACAGTAATGACCTTCTTGGCCAAACTTTTAACCCTATTTACTCTTTCGCAGATGACAGCAACAGTTGCCATTATTTTCCTTCGATCGTAGGCCAAGACTTGACGATGTTGGGGGCAAAAGGTTGATTATGAATGACACGCTCAATCGTGACGTTTCTACAATCTCTGAGTGGAGTCGTGCGAATATGGCCGACTTCAAGGCACCCAAGACCCAATGTTGTGTGTTAACCCATAGGGACGTAGGGTCAATATAGTCATCTGTTTATTTGGGTGCTATCGATATTGAGGATTCGGGCACTCTGGATGTTCTGGGCATGAAAATCCAGTGTGACGTCCGTTGGAATAAGCACGTTTTTCAAGTGCAGAAAGAAGCATTCAAGTGTCTCGGTATTCCAAGGCGGTGTAAGAAATTCTTCACTCTATCCGACTTACTCACTATTTATACCACCTATATCCGAAGATGGAATACAACTCCCATATATGGGAAGGGGCTTCGCAATATATGTTGGAGCTTCTGGACCATGTGCAAAGTAGGGCGTCGGAGCTAATCAATGATAGTAGGGTATCCAGCTCTATTGACTCATTGGAGCATCGTCGGACTGTGGGTTGTGTAACGCTGTTCTATCGATATTACCATTGGAGGTGTTCTGCTGAGATAAGTGAACTTATCCCCTAGGTCCGTGTTTTCATTCGGTATACTCGCGGTTTCTAAAGTACTTATCACGTTATCGGTTTAAAAGTGTCTTTCACGTGACTGGTCTGAATAAGTGCTGGTTTTAAAGTATCTATTAGGGAAGTCTTTCAAGGGAGACCTAAGACTGAATTAAACAAATAGAAAAAATAGATAAAAGGACAAAAAGTGCATGCAATATTATTTATATTGCTTCGAAATTAATTAAACGAATTGGTATCAAATTAAGGATATTTTAAACTTTTTGGCCGTCTTTACATACATAAGAACAACTCTAATTTTTGGGATGGAAATATTCGTCCGACTAATTTATAAGATTATTTTCTGACCGGTAATTGTACCAAAAAAAAAAAAAGTTTTTGTAATAAGGAATTATTATTTCAATGGAGTTAGTTCAGTGACATGTTGTTTGAGTTAGTTCGGTGACATTTCCTTTTGCGTTAGTAAAGTGACGCAAAACGGCAGACAATGCCACTAAAATACCGTTATCGATTCAAAGCCCTTTCAACTGACTATCGTTATGCCTAAAATACAGTAAAATACCGTTACCGATGTAACTGAAATACCAATATCCTTATAATACCGTTACTGAAATAACTAATATAGCGTTATGGCTAAAGCAACGTTACCGAAATAATTTAAATAGCGTTATCCTTAAAATGATGTTAACGAAACCATTTAAAATAGCGTTACCCTTAAAACATCAATACAGTCAGGGAACTTCTGCTTTAAAAATGTTGTAGTTGTTTGGCTTGTAATACAGTTTCTTTATTTTTAATGTAAATGTCAGTCATCTCGAAACCCTGATGTGACAGAGAAGTGCTCAGATTCAGATTCAACGCACCCCAAACATTTAGAATAGTTTACTCTAGTTTTTGGGTGTTGACTTTTTTAACAAATTGTCTGTGGTTATAACTGCATTTGTAGTTGTTTATACAGTTTTACAATAATTTGTAGGTCTGTTGATTTAAGTGCAATTGTAGAAGTCGAAAGAACTACATTTGACAGTTGTTTTTAAACAGTTAAAAGCAATTACATATTACAGTTGATTTAACTACAAAGTGATGTGCACCTTTCAAATGCAGTTATTTTAACTGTCATTTGCAGTTGATTTTACCTACATAAATCCAACCATTTGTTTATATGGATTTCTGTTTAACTTTGGAAGATTTTCAACTAGAAAAATTTCAATATTAAATTTTTTATGAAACAAAATCATCTCAGATAAAGTATTTTCAAAATTACTCGAATAATCATTTTTTTTTAAGCAAAAATATTCACACTATTCATGTATAAACACTTTTTATTGCTAATGTTTTTTTTTTTCATTGTTTGATAGGTTACATTTGTTTTTTCCCCAGCATAGGGAATTGAAAAACGGTTGGGTTGGTTGGTTGGTTGTTTCGTTGATTAGTACAAAATTTAAAACGCAATTTCTGCATTTGTTTTAAATTAGTGTGACGGTAGGTTTTTGTTGTATTAGGCATTTGCGGCAATGGATGTGTGTTCGTAACTGTATAAAAGCCCTTTACAAAGTTGCCAAGTAATAAACAAAAACCTAAAATTAACTTGTAAAGCAGACTCAAAAAAAATATATGATGACATGTTGTCCTTGACGCAAGGATATATAATTTTCTTAGAAATATATATTTGCATATATGCAAAAAAAAAACAAGGAAAATCATTAGATAATTATAGAAGATAAATAACAAAGAATTTTTTTATTTCTTTTTGTATATTTTGTTTTCCAAGAATAAATTGCGTTTTAAAGAATATTTCTTTTAAAGAGGTTTATTTTTACGTCTTTTTAGTAGGCTTTATTTGTTTGTTAAATTGTTCCTTATTATGGGTGAAAGTGTTCATACAAACGTATATGAAGCTTTGCAAACCAACTGCCCCGCGCTACAGGAAATAGTATCAATGTCAAACTTACAGTACTTATTGTTCTATGTGATACACTCAGGAACTTCTGTTTTAAAAATATGTAGTTGTTTAGGTTGTAATACAGTTTCTTTATTTTTAATGTAAATGTCCGCCATTTGTAGAACAAATTAAATTTTTTACTAACCTTGTAGTTCATGTAAAAAACAAACCACATAAAATTATTGTTTTATGATTTTACAATCATTTTTTACAGTAGTTTTTTGTTATTTAAAAAAATAAAATAAAATAAAATAAAATAAGTGTTTGTTTATTTTTAACTAACATGTGGTTAATTTTTACTGCAATTGTTAGTCATTTTTTGAACATTAAAAAACATATGACAATGTTAGTTGAATTTACTAAAATGTAAGTCGTCCTTTCTTGAGGTGAAATTTCATTTGTTTTTAACTACAATTGCAGTGGTCTTTATCTACAAAGTATTCTAAGTGTACGAGTAAAATATAAGACCTTTTAAGTTTCCCGAGAAGAGTGGGCTAAATAGGCGTGGTTTACAAAGTTTGAGTTCATAATTGTATTTTTTTGTAATTAAATTATATTTGGAAAATGCTAAAAATGTTTATTTTACAAAAATATTTTTTTTAATTCTTTACTACGCCATTTGCAACTGTAGTCGAGAAAATAACAATTGGAAAGGAGATTATCTATTTGAATATGAGAAAAGTTCATTTAATTTTGAGATATTCAACTATCGATATTGAGAATTTCCATTTGAAATTAACAAAAAAAAAACACATTTTCATTTAAAATTGGTATTGAGAGGTTCTATTTCATATTAAGAACAAGTACATGCATTAAATTTGGGTTTATGCTATAAATGGAATAGCAAATAAATTATAGGAAAACAATTTTGAGATAAAAAACATTTTAGTGGTGAAAAAATTTTTGGATGTAAAAACGAAATTGTGTGGAAAAAAACATTTTCTAGGTGATAAACTATTTATGTGGTTAACAATTTAATTAGTGGTGAAAAAATTGAGAGGAATTTCAATCATGATTCACCTCTGTTGAAAAAATATAACATAGTTTTTTAAACACCAGACGCTACTATGAGATTGTACTAAGTATGGAAAATTTAGAGGTATCTTCACATTTTCACTCATAACCGATTTTGCTCATTTTCAATACCAAACTTTAGCGAAAATCCATCAATCCATCAACCTGTTTAAAAATTAACTTGCTCCAGGCACGTAGCTAGGAATTTATTTCGGAGGGGCTTTTTTATTTTTTTTTTTTTTTTTTCAGGTCATTTTGTGACCAATAATTGTTTAGTTAACTTTTTACTTATTTTGTTCGTTATTTTGCTAATTTTGATGTCAAATCTGTTTTATCAAAATCAGCGAAACACGTCAAATTTTAGAACGTCCTTTAAGTTAGATACTCATCGTTATTGTATAATTAGGTTAACAGTTTAGCTAAATATTAATTTTTAGTTTAATTAAACAAAAAGAGTATTTTGCGGAAACCCTTTTGAAAACTGCGAAGAAATAAATTTTATATTTTTGTACGGCTAGGCTAGCTAACATTTGATAATTAAAAAAAGTCAAAAGTTATAACCCTAGTGCCTACAAAAACGTTAGTCTTCTAATAACCCGACTAAAAAAAATTAATATGATGATTTATAAAAAATTTATTTCATACGAAATTTAATATGAGTCTTAATACAGTTTTATATAAGGTTGCATTAGTTTAGCTTTAATTTGACAATATCAGATTAAATTACATCCGAATAATGGTGCGGTACAATTTGATCCGATTTTATAAAGCGGTATAAATTTATATCTGAACTGAAACTAATATATACAAAACAAGCTATAGTTGAATCCAGTTTTTGATTTTAAAACTTCATTAAAATCCGAAATATTTGCAGAAATAATTACCGTCTAATACGGGTTTTGCTTCAACGTTATTAATCCTTTTCGAATTTAACCACTTGCAAAAAATTTACAAATTCCTTTCCATTTAGACATTTTGTTTTATTCAAAAAGTTCTCTTGAAATTACCAACAAAAAAAAAAAAAAAATAAGTTGTTTGGGAAAAAAAACTTTAAAAATGAAGATATAATGAAAATGAAGATTTTATGGAATTTAGTAACTTAGACCATTGAATAACAAACACGGAAAAAACGTTTAACTTAATTTAGCGTTTTACATTGAAAAAAGTCTAAATTGAAAATAAAAACTCCTAATGTTACAAATAAAACAAGTTCTTTTTTTTGGGTTTCTACATCTTTTGTGTATAAGGTGTAGAAATTCAAGAACAGGAAAGAAATCAATTCAAACGACAAAAAATTAGGTAAATTTTGTATATAAAATTATACACAAAATGAGGCAATTAATTGGACTATTGTATTGATGTAATACATATTTATATCCAAAATATGATTGACAAATTTTTTGTGTGACTCTGCATGGGGTAATATACAATTTTATCCAAAATTAAATTGTGTGTTTTTGAATATGATATTATATCTAAATATATATTATTTTGTATTTTATAATGTCTAGTTATATATAACGTCATTATTAATTGGATTAGTTTTAGCGTATTCTAAATGAAATGCACAATTATATATTTAGCAAGATGCTATAAGACGCAACTATATATGACATCATATTAAAAATTTTCGACGAAACTAATTTTGTATATGAATTTATATAATTATGTTCGGTTAAATACAATTTCAGACATAGACTTATAAAATAATGTATAATCCTATGCAAATGTTTAAACTCGTGAAATTAAAGATTTATAACCGTCCACAAAACTACGTATTTTTTAATCGTGAACTCAAAAGTTTTAGAATTTGCAGAAAAATTAAAAAGCAAATATCCTATATAAATTGCCTGACACTTAAAAGGAAGCTTTTCCGATGGGTTGCCTTTGAACTTAATAAAATTCGGATAGGTGATAAAGGAGCAAAAAAATATGATAGCCCTCTTCCCCCCCCCCGTGCCCTTCCTATGGGGTAAATTCGCTAAGCTGGTGTTGTACAATTGTTAGCCATAGATATAACGGTTCTGGTGGAAAACGTATATATTAAATTAAATAATCATTAATATTGATATCAATAGTTTTAATTTTAGCACCAAAATATCAAAAAGTTTATCTTCTTCGAATTTGTTAAAAGAAAATTACGTCTAACAAGTGCAACACACTTGTAACGAATTAATATTATATATACTCGTAGTATACGTCTTTTAAAGTGCTACCAATTTTTGCTGACGAAACTACCCCACCTTGTAGTCAGGCGTATGTGCCCCATGATCAGCCGGTCACATATTTTTTTATTTTTTACGATTTTTAGAAATAAATTTAAAAAAAATCATGTTAATATTATAAATTAATATCAACGCTTTGACATTTTAAACGGTATTTTGTTTTAGTACACGAAATGAAAAAGTTATCCCAAATATATATATATTATTTTTTTGCAACCCAAAAAACACAAAAATATGGCTATCCTCGACCATGCTCCGTGGGGTGAAACCTTCCCCAAATATGGGGCGTTTCATCTCAAGTGACCCAACTTTTGAAAACCATGTCTTCCGATCGGGATGAAATTTGCACCAAGGTTAGTAATATTGGATAGTAGTTTAGGCACAATTTTTTAACAAGATCGGCAAGAACTCTCTGATTTAGAGGGAGTCAAAATTTGACATTTTGGCCAAACATGTGTTTTTTCTCATCCATGTCACTTATTACCTATTGTTCTTAGTAAAATTTGTCATAAATAGTTTAGATAGCTATTTCTTCAATCTTTCTAAAAAAAAAATATTAAAAAAAAAAATATTTTGACTATTTTTTTCAAAATCAAAAACTTTTTTGGCCTTGTTTTTAAGGTCTTAGGTCTTTTCCTTGAAGAGCTTTTTGGTCGCTTAGTGGGATGCGAGTGGGATATCTATCTATCAAAATAAATGTTTTGTAACTCAAGACAAAGGTTTTTCAATGTTTAGCATATGCACTAATTTGAATTTTTCCTATTTGTGTGCCAGTGTTTCTAAAACCTTAAAAATAAAAATTCTACTGAGAAACTAAATTAACCTTTCCGACGGTATGTAACATACCTAACTAAAATTGCATACCGTCGATACTGTAATACCCACAATATGTTAAACCCCCCTTATTTTTCCACCCCCAACATTTTTTCTGAGTCTTGTATCTTCCTTTCATTGCAGCTTTTTTTGTCAATCCTATTGGTAGTTTTGAGCGCACGTAATATTAATTGTGATTTTTATTGTCAAAATATCAGGTGCCCCAGAGAAAAGTTTTTGAATCAGGTGGAAATATTTTATGACCATTCTCCGAAATACCAGTTTATTTATTATTTTATGACACTTGACTTTAAAAAGTGCTTGGAGAGGTAGAAGTTAACATGTAGTTTATTTTAATATTATGTTGAAAAGGTAAGTATAGTGTTATTATTATTAGTAAGCCAGAAATACCAGTTTATTTATTATTTTGCTAAGAACAATTGGTAATAAGTGACAAGGGTAAGAAAAAACACCTGTTTGGCCAAAATGTCAAATTTTGACTCTCTCTCTCAGAGAGTTCTTGACCGATCTTGTTGAAAAATTGTGTCTAAACTAATATCCAATATTACTAACCATGGTGAAAATTTCATCCCGATCGAAAGAGATCGTTTTCCAAAGTTGGGTCACTTGAGATGAAACGCCCCATATACAAAATTGTTTCTATATCCTTAATATTTTTAACTTTACGTTTTTTTGCTCCTCCTGTAAACCTTTGAAAAGTGATGTTACATTTTTTTTTTGCATTTTAGGTGACGATATGTACTATACGAGGGCGGAACAATAAGTCCGTGACTTTTTGAATGAAACACAGTTTTTTTTTGCAAAAAAAATGTATTTTTCAACATAATCTCCTTTTAGCCCAATAAACTTATTCCAACGTTTCTCCAAATTTCGTATCCCTTCCAAAAAATATGATTTTTCGAGGTCCATAAAATAGGCATTTCTTGGCCATATGGTGTCGTTTTTTTTTTCAATCCTCGTAAAATCGGTCCAATAAGTTTGCATAATATCCGCCGTTTATTGTTTTTACCTTTTGAAGGTAATCGATGTGGATTATCCCGCGTGCATCCCAAAAAAACTGTTGCCATCACCTTATTGGCCACGATTACGTTTATGGCCAATTGGAAGCGGCACCCATCTTGCAGACAGCTTTCTTAAACCGTACTGATCATATAAAATCAAAACCACACTGCCATATGAAATACCTATGGCATCAACAATCTCACGCACTTTTACTCTTCGATCGGCCAACACCATATTGATCCGCCCTCGTACTAAAATCGAAAAGGCTTCAACAAATTTTAAGGACTTTAAAAATAGCTGCCTAATATTAAATTTTTAATTTTGAGAATTTAAAAGTATTTTATATGATTTCCTGCAAGTGAGTAACCCTAAACCCAACTAAGTATCATCAAACCGGTAAAAATGCATGTTTTACAAAATAATCGCGGTTTTCTTATTAAGTTTTAATATATGACAAATTATTTTTAATGTATTTTTATATTTTTGGTAGTGTAATATATATGGGGCATTCTTTGTGAACGGGAGACCCCCTGTCCAAAATTGAGCTTGACGTACACAGCTCTGTAATGGCTTAAAAGTTTAGTGCAAATATCTATTTTCAAAAGACGAGTGGTGCAATATGGAGGTAATGATTGTTTAGCCAATATGGAGCAGCGAATTATGATACAATTTTCATATGTAAAGGAGTGACGGAATCGTCTTGAAATTTAGCACACGGAGGACTTGGGGTCGGTGAGCTCGAATTTTGAAAATTCAAAATGGCTGATCCAATAGGGCGGATGATCTAAAAAAGTTTCAGAATTTGCTTCAAAATTGTCACTCAATAGTTTTTGGGATCGCTGATTACGAATCTGATATTAGACTTTTAAAATTCAAAATGGCGGATGATTTTTTAAATGTGATCGGTTTTATTGCATATTTTTTTTTTGCATTTAAGCTTTTGCGGTAGCTAAATACTAATCTGAAATTGGATTTTCAAAATGGCGGATGTTTTTTTTTTTAAGTCATCGGATTTGTAAAGGGTCCGCCATCTAACGTTTTTTTTTTCAACTAGTGCTTATTTCGTGAATGGTAACACTTAGATCATGTCTGATTTGACAGATAATTAGTTTTATCCCTCCGCTGAACGATGTATACGCTTGAACAACGCTTGTATACGCTTGAACAACGCTGGGAAATATTGCGACATTACTTTGAAAATCATGGTAATGTTGCAGAATGTGTGCGAAAATTCAAATCAGCCGCAGAGCTGATGTCGTTTGGCCACCTCGGAGCTGCGATTTGACATCGTTGGACTATTATTTGTGGGGTGCCGTCAAAGATAAGTGTTACGCCAACAAGCCAGAGACAATTGACGCTTTAAAGGACAATATTCGTGAAGCCATTGGTGAAATACAGCTGCACACAATCGATAATTCGATAATGTGCTTAAAAATTGGACCGATCGTGTAGGCTACTGCATGGCCAGCCGAGGCAGCCATTTGAATGAAATTATTTTCCATTATTAACCGGAAGGATTGTACTTTCAAATAAAAAAAGAAATTTGAGAAAATATTCAGTAGTTTTTTATAGCATTTTCAAAAAAAAAAAGTTATTTGGCAGACCCTGCATAAATTATTTATTTGTCACGTTTTAGGGATCGCTGATTGCGAATCTTAAATCAGATTTCAAAAATTAAAAATGGTGGTTCCAATAAGGCGGATATTTTTTTCTAGAAAATCATCGAATTGTATAAAAAAAATTTTTTCTGAAATGTAGAAAAATTTTTCTGAAATTTTTAAAAACCTGAGTTCAGATTCGTATTCAGCGAACTCTAAAATTTTTAGAAAAAAATATTTCACATAATTCGATGATTTTGTACAAAAATAATTAAGTCCAAACAAAAACTGTTATTTTAATCTTTTTAATTTGTTTCAAACTTGTAACCGCCATATTTTTGCCACGTTAAAGATAAAGCATTAACACGAATGGATTTAGCATGTTTAGACATCAACAAAATATTATTCATGTCATACAAAAAAAAATGTTTGAAAATATGTTAACTCAAAGTGTGGAAAATTTTTGAAATTCGTCATATATTAAAGCTTCACATATCTCAGAGTAAATAAAAAAATTAGATATCAATTGTTAAAATCGGACTACGCTTTTAATAACTACGACCATTTCAACAGTATGTATTTTTATAAATTTTTAAAAAAAAGTACCAACTTTAAGCAGCGATAAAGCGACAACGAATTTTAAAAAAATAAAAAATACTGTTTTGTCCTACTAATTAGGAGAATACATATATGTACCACGTTTCATAAAAATCGGGAGGGGTGTAATATGAAAAGTCATATTTTCGACAAAAGGCTTTCTGGAATTACTCTATGAGCGCAAAAATTGTCATTATTTAACCACGCCTACTTCGTTCACTTTTCGGAAAACTCGAAAAAGTTGTTTTATTTATTATTCCTCTCATATAGAAGAATAAATACTGTAAGTTTAACATTGAAGCGATATGGTGATTTTTTAGCTGGACAGTTGGCTTGGAAAGCCACATATTTAACTTATACCACAAAAACCACATGTGCATTCTTTGTCGTTTTTTTTTTAATTTCATTTAATTTTAAATGTATTTATCAGATAATTGAAACAAATTTAATAAATGTATTTGTTTTATTTTATTTTTTCAAGTGAAAAACTAAAGTGAACTATTTATATTCTGGTAGTGCAAGCGTTTGAAGTTAGCGACAATTAAGTTTTAAATTGAACTCAATTCCATTTTTGGATTGAATTTTTGATTTTATATTTTAAAAGAACTTGATTACATTAGAATATAAATAAAATAAACATAATCTCTATACAAAGCCTCTGACTAAAATTGTAGTACACTTAGTTTGTGTTAACACAGAAAAAATTATGGGCCAAAAATATCTAATTAAACAATTGTTTGAATATCAATGGCAATTTTCAATTTATAACGAGCTTTCAACCTCCGTATATTTACAAAAATAAAGCAAATCAAACATATTAGCTAGGTTGATACTAGCATTTCGATCTGGCTAAAGATCTCATCAGAACCCTAAGTTTTAGAAAAGCTAGAGCCTATATAATAGGCAGAACTTTAACAAAAAACCTATTAATAATCAATTTTGCTCCATTCTTGTCTTCTTAGTAATCAACCACGTGGTTAGGTCTTTTCCTAACAAGCATCATGACGTTACTAAACTTTGAAGACCAAAAATGTTCTATTTATATAAAAAATTTTTAGTGTGTACTCTGGCTCAAGTAATATTTTTTACAGTTATATTAGTTTTTTGTTTTTATATACATCGAGATTATTTTTATGTTATTTTCAATTTATAACGAGCTTTCAACCTCCGTATATTTACAAAAATAAAGCAAATCAAACAATTTAAACAATTTTTGATTGATTCAATTAAAAAATTTATTGAATTTTATAATATATCCATACAGTGTTGACAACATGTAAACAAAATTTTTAAAAATTTGGCAAACTATTTTTTTTTATTTTATTTAGATTAAATAATCAAACAAAGGATTAATTATATCAATATATTATTTAATTTGTAAATAAAAAGAAAAAAAATCGCAAATGATTAACTTTTAATAAGTTGAATAGTTTACCGATTTCAAATACACGCAAAATAATAGTTATTTCACTATAGTTTCCAACACTTTGTTGAGATATTCGTGTACGCACGAAAACTTAATTTAGTTTCGTGTTTTATCTGTGGTAATAAAAGTGCACATGTGGATTTAAATAAACCTTATCGAAAAAGGACAATTAAATTATTATTTTTGTAAATAATTAAATTTTCAATAAGTATAAGTGTCATTAAACTATCATTTTAAAGTTGTGTGTGATTTTTTTAAGAAAGCAATTCAATTACAAGAAAAAGTTCAAGACAAGACAAGCAAAACAAAAATTTTGTCTTTACTTTTATTTGTTTTCTTATAATACATTTTTATATTAAAAAGCTTTAATTTTATTATAAATAAAATGTCAATTTAATTTACAAACCTACATTTCTTTTTTTATTTAATGGGGGGCATGTAACAAAAATAAAAAATTACGAGTTTTCAATTAAAACTACCATTGCTTTCTTCTCAAGTTTCAATTAAAGTTTTAATCAATTTAACTAAACTTTTTAATTGAGGTTGTTAAGAAAAACAATAACTCTTTTAATTGATATTATTATTATTTTAATTGAAAGAGTTTTAATAAACTGTCTGCAAATTTTTTTAGTTAATACTATCATTTGAGTCGTAGGTGCAAAATCAATTAAAATATTGATTCAATAAAATTTTTAATTGAAACCCGTTTTTAGTTTTTCTGCGTACCTTTAAAAGCTATCGATGTATTGGCCGTAGAAACGGTTTGAAGTAAAATCAACTGAAATATGTAGTCATTTTTAACAGTTCAATATGCAGACATAAACACATTTGTAAGACTGTAAAAACAACTTTTAATGTAGTTAAAACAATAGAAAAAGGTTATTGTAAAATTGCAAAAACTACTACACTTAAAATAATATGTAGGTAAACCCCACTGTAAATGTAGTTAAACACAAATGAAATTTCACTTGAAAAAATGACGACTTACATTTCATTAAATTTAACTAACACTGTCATTTGTTTTTTACTGTTGATAAAGTGAATCACAAATGTAGTAAAAACAAACCGCAAATATAGTAAAAAATTTACAATTGTTTATTTGTCTTATTTTTTTAAATTAAAAAAAAAACTGAAAAAATGTACATAGTGCACTCATTTGATGTGGGTAGTTTTTAAATGAACTGCAAATGTAGTCAAAACTTAAATTTCTTCTACAAATGACTGCTTTTTTAGGGGGTGTGGCTCTGTATATATCTAAGAAGATTAATTTTAAAGTTATATTTAAAAGTAATTTGTATAATGTTGCTGAGTCATTGTTTGTTGAAATAGATTGTAATGGGAAACAGGTTTTAGTTGGGGTCGTTTATTTGCCTCGTGGCAATTTTCTTGAGTTTGAGAAGTCGGTTGCTGATTTACTTGTTAAATATGACAATATTATTGTAATGGGTGATATGAATAATAACATGTTTGATATGAACAAGGCCATTTTGGCTCGTGAGGTTTGTAGTAGAATGAACGTTTCTTGTTTTCACAATTCTACTCCAACCCATTTTGATATTAAGTCTAGGACTACATCTTTATTAGATTACTTTTTAGTGTCTAATCCTGACATGGTGACTGGATCAGGTCAGGTTCAATGCCCGGGAGTGTCTCATCACTCCCTTATTTACATCTTATTAGATTTTCCGGTAGATAGAAATGATAAAATTGTTCAATACTTTGATTATATTGCTGTTAATCCTTCCTTGTTGGAGGAAGTAGCATTGCATACCGATTTTTCAGATTTGTATGTTACATCTAGCGTAGATGAACAACTTTTGATTTTGGAAAATAACCTTGATATTGCACATGCAGTTGTGCCTTATGTAACTCGTACTGTGGCACATGTACCGGATACTTGGTTTCAGTGTCGTGAGATTCAGAATTCAATATTGAAAAGGAATTTAGCATATGAAGTATTTCGAGGTAATAGAACTGATGGGAACTGGGGCGGCTTATTGCAGAATACGCAATAAAACTAAATCAATCATTAGGAAGAGAAAACGCATAGCTCATGCTAAATTATTTAATGGCTTGGACAGCAAACAATTATGGAATACGTTAAGAAATGGTGGTGTGGTAGAGAATAGCTCGTACACGGACCTTGTAGATGTCAACAGTTTAAATGAAACTTTTGCGGCCAACCAAATTGATGATGAAATTTTTGATTTTTCTCAAACTTCCTTTCAAGTAGAAGGTTTTTCTTTTAGGTGTGTGGATTTAAATGAGGTTTTTGAGCATTTGTATGCTATTAAATCCAATGCTACAGGTTGCGATGGATATTGTTTGAAATTCCTAAAACTTGTTATGCCATATTATGGTGGCCACTTTTTGCATGTGGTAAATACTATTTTAACAACATCTGAATATCCAAATTCATGGAAGGTTGGACGTATTGTCCCTATTAGGAAGCATGGTGACTCCAATAACCCTGAAAATTTAAGGCCAATATCGGTACTACCTGTGTTGTCAAAGATAGTAGAAAGTATTATGAAGAACCAAATTACTTATTATTTGGATAGAGGCAGTTTGTTGGACGATTCTCAGTATGGCTTCAGAAGAGGTCATAGTACGTCGTCTCTTCTTATTGGTCTTACCGATACCATCAGAAGTAACCTGGCTAGCGGTAATGTTTGTATCCTTCTATCCTTGGACTTGACTAAGGCATTTGATAAGCTTAGTCATAACTTGCTATTGAAAAAATTAGTTGAGTTATTTTCTTTTTCTAAGCCTGCGGCTTTATTAATTAAATCATATCTTTCCAATCGTGGTTAGTTTGTTTCTTCAGGGGAAGAATTTTCATAAATTTTGCCCATAAAAAGTGGTGTTCCCCAGAGTTCGGTCATTGGACCCCTTTTGTTCACAATGTTTTTAAACGATTTGTTTTGCAACTTAAATGTTGGTAAATGCTTTGCTTTCGCATACGCTGATGATATACAAGTCTTATTTTGTGGCAAGAAACAGAATGTTCCTGTTTTTCAGTCCATTGTAGATCATGGTATGCAGTGTATTTCCGACTGGATGTCTAATAACAGATTTTCTATAAATGCTATGAAAAGTAAGGCCATGTTATTTACCCCTACCCGCAACTGTGTACTGGACCATATCCATAGATAAAGTTGCTGTTGAATTCTGTGATCGTGTGAAAATTTTGGGGGTAATTATTGACAATGAATTGGATTTTGAATCTCATGTATCTCACCTTGTATCCACAGTTAACTTCAGTCTAAGGAGACTGTATAATATTAATTTGTATCTGCCATTGCATGTTAAGCAGAAAATTGTACATGGCTTAATAATGCCTTTATTTATGTATTGTGTGGAGGTGTATTCAGGTACAACTGCATTTATTATGAATCGGCTGTACATGCTGTTTAAAAGGGTAATTCGTTACCTATATTCTTTGCGTATTCGAGATCGTGTTTCTCAATATGTGGAACGGTTCTTAGGAACATCCTTTTCTAATTTTATTAAGATTCGTTCACTACTTCATTTTTATACAATCTTTCGTAATGGTTACCCCACATTTTTAACTAGGCTCTTTACATTTGCCAGGTCCTCGAGATCTTTTCAATGATTTTACCCCGTAATTCATCATGGCTGGAGCATTCTTATCAAATACGTGTTATACGCTCATTTAATTCTTTACCCATAGCGTTAAGGTACTTTAACGAAACTTATTCTACCCACAAAAATAAACTTATTCAGTATAGTTGCTCAAATGGCATAATTTAGTTCGGTATAAGCAATTGTCAAAAGGGACAGCAAGGATTATTATACATATTATTTTATTTTTTAACTTTTTTTATTTTTCTACGTTTGTTATATCAAGCATAATTTTTTATTTGTACATATTTACTTATTTTTATTTTTTAAGTAATTAGTTTACAATTGTTTGGATTATATTAGTGTGTGATATATTGTATTTATTATTTCGCCAATTGGGCTTACAAATTACAAAATGAATTTTTTTTAAATAAATAAAAAAAAAATAAAAAAATAAAATAAAGATACTGTATTACTACTCAAACAACTACAAATATATACAACAGAAATTCCCTGAGTGTACTTTTGTAAGGTAAACTCACTGCTAAGTTTACTTACACGTATGACTGGACTAGTCATTTTGATTGGTTAGGCATCTTCGATTAAAAACTATAAATTTTTCTTCCAACTTATTGCAGATATTATTATATGACTTTTGTAGGATTAAACAGGGAAACAGTTTCCGAAAAAAAATTGTGTATAGCTCTGCCCAAAACCAGTCAAAATGACTGGTGTGTTTAAAAATTCATCAAAATTGCGTTTTTTATTCGATTATTTTGATTTAATGTAATCTAGCAGTCCAGTGCTAATCGTGAAGTCAAGCATTTTAAAACTCCATTTAAAGCCTTTCCAAATGTTGTTTTGTTTAAGCGATATTTGAACAGAACGTAGACATATTTATGCTGTTTTTGATGAATTTTTAATTCGTTAAAATTTATTGATATCATTTTGTAACTTTAGAATTATAGATTAAAAATATACATATTAATTAAAAATCGTACAATTTTAGAAAAAGTTACACAAAAAAAAATAATTAAAAATTCAATAAAAATGGCATATTTCGCACACCCAGTTCAAAATTGACTTAACTCAAAATTTTAATTTTTTGTTTTTATATGCTTAAACTATGCACAACATACTTATTTATCTATAAAAAAAAATATCAGTGTATTTTGTTGTTGTTAACTGTTGCTAAAAAACAGTTATGTCTTTCATTATGTTTCAAATTGGTATAAAGTTGCAAATGTTTTTTTCGATTTCTGAAAAATGAAAAATTTTAAGTTGAATCACTTTTGTACTAGGTGTGCGATATCTACTTTCTGTTCCAAATATAGCTTAAACATCACAACATTTCGAAATGCTTTGAATACAGATTTAACGAGCTAGACATTTATATAATATTGCTGCTTAAACCGTAATAATCGGATGAAAAATGTATTTTTAACGATTTTTTAAAAAACAACAGTTTTGGGCAGAGTAAGTAAAAAAAATTTCGGTCATTCTAGGGTTAATAAAAACAAATTGTTTAAATTTTAAATATTTAAATAATTTAAATTTTGAATATTTTTCCAGATCATTCTTGACATACACTAAGAGAATTACGTAGATAGAAACGACTAAAACTGACACTTAAAACAACTACAAATGTAATTAAAAAGGCGATAAATGAATTTGTCATAAAAATTACTAAAAATTGATTATAGCCATTTATTAAAAAAATAACTGCAATATAAGTCAAAAAAAAAACTGTCACAACAATAAAAAAAAACAACTAACAAAATATTACTACTATTTTTGGTTAGTTACATTTTTAAATGACTGTCAAAAATAGTTATTTTACCTTTTCTCATAGTAAAATAACTACAATTACAGTCAAAAATTACTACTACCGTTGACTACACGAATGACCAACATGTAGTTACGATCAGAATTTTCTGAGTGAACACAGAAATAAATTACAAAATACTGTTTGTTATATTAAACAAGTGTCACAGAGCATTTTTGTAACTACAAAGAAAAAGTTATTTAAATTGGCACCAACAATGGGGTTCTGTAAATACAAGCACACTTTTGTTGATTTTGTTGTAATTGTGAATTTTGGGTTTCAAAGAATTTTTATATGAAAAACCACAATTTACAAGCACTTAAAATAAAAAATTTGTTTGAAATAAATTTAAATTTAAAAATGAGTTTGTTTGAATTTACAAATTCCATTGTTGGTGCCATCAATTTTTCTGTGTATGTCCTATCTGCGAGGTTGTAATATTATTTGTTTGGTTCTTTGACTTAATAATAAAAAAATTGTATGCCTCGAACTAAATATGTTTTTTTTAAATTTCAACCTTTAATATTTTCTAGTTTCAAATTTAAATATTTGTCTAAAAATATATTTGTATGTATAACAGAAACTCAGTTGCTAATCTCAATATTTTATTAGAGTTTATAAGAAAATTTTATATTATTTTAAAATTATTTTATTAATAAAAAATTCTTATGCCGCGGACTGGGCTCGAACAGGCTACCTCATGCTTGTCAGGCAATTACTTTACCTCTAGCCTAAACCCAATTTTAATTTGTATTTTCCAGTTTCAACCTTGAATGTTTTTTTTCGAATTTAAATATGTATGTCTAAAAATAGATTTGAATATACAACAGAAATTCGATAGATGATCTCAATATTTTATTAATTACCGAAACTATAAAAAATTAATATACAATTTTAAAATTTTTTTATTAAAAAAAAATTTATGGCGCGAACTGGAGTGGAATCGGCGACCTTCTGCTTGTCAGGCAATTACTTTACCTCAAATTTTTACCTTGAACATTTTTTTTTTTCTTTCAAGTTGAAATATGAATGTCTAAAAATAGATTTGTATGTACAACAGAAATTGGGTTGCTAATCTTAATATTTTATTAGAGTTACCAAAACTATTCAAAAACCTTATATTATTTTAAAATTGGTAACGAAAACTAATATTTTTTTTTTTTTTTTTTTTAAGAGAAGCATCACTCAGGAAATTCTTCCCATTAATTAATGTGTTGCTTTCTTTGGAAAGGGGATAGTGGAGAAATGAAAGGTGGTGAAAGATGAAGGGCTTCAAACATGTCAACACTGTAATTGCGCGAGATGATAAGTCTTAGAACAGATGTTGGTCGCCACCTGATGTAGAGTTGGCGAATTTATTAAAGCTTTTTGTTTCATAGCCCTGATTCATTATTTTACTTCGGTGGGGTTAAGTGCTATGGGAACACCGAAGGTGGGCGCAGCGATACATATAAGTGATAGAAAACTCATACATATTATTTTTCTAAATTGATGTTGTCGTCACCGGGAATCGAACCCTGGACCATCTGTGTAACAGTCCAACGCGCTAACCATTACAGGCAAAACTAATATTCTATTTTAACTGCAAATATTTTATTTATTAAAGGTAATGTAGAAGATAATATTTTTTCAGTATTGATTAGGAAAACCAATATTTTGAACGATGTGACTGTGTTTTGGTTAAATTTATATATTTTCTGTTTACAATATAGTTTAATGATGATGAATTCTAAGTACTTACAATTAAAATTATTAAATAATAATTACATTTTGTTGGTTACAATGTAATTCTAACCAATTTATTCTCTGTGTGCAGGTAAATGTTTCCAAATCAACCATAAGTAGCCACTTAAAGAATTCCCCCCAGAGAATTACTACCCAAAATAAATGTAAATAATGATTACATTTTGTTGGTTACAATGAAATTCCAACCAATTTATTCTCTGTGTGCAGGTAAATGTGTCCAAATCAACCATAAGTAGCCACTTAAAGAATTCCCCCCAGAGAATTACTACCCAAAAGCTGATGTCTGCGCCAAGGTTATTGCCCCGCCAACTGGAGCAAGGTAAGTCTATAATCGCTGTTGTTGGTACGACTGTTTAAACATAAATTTCTTTTAAAGGTGGTTTTTTCTGATGAGAAAAAGTTCAATCTTGATATTTTAGATGGTTTTAACAGCTACTGGAGAGACCTGAGTAAGGGACTACGATATTTTTCCAAGAAAAATTTCGGAGGCGGATCCTTAATGGTTTAGGGCGCTTTTTGTTTCGACGGTATGTTTGATTTGGCATTTCCAAGCACCAGAATGAATTCTTCGGAGTACATTTTAGAGTATTAGAAGAGATATTATGCCATTTATTGAAAATAATAAAGAAGAAGAATTCATTTTCCAACAAGACAATGCCTCAGTACATATAAGTCGTCAGACGATAGAATGGCGATCATCAAAAAATATAAGAGCATTGGAATGGCCCACATGTTCTCCGGATCAAAATCCCATTGAGAATATTTAGAGAGCATTAAGACGTTCAGTTTACGCAGAAAACCTTCAATATGAAAGCGTTTTTCATCTAAAAGAATCAGTTATTGCTGCGCGGAGATCTTTAACGAAAGAACTTCGAATAAATCTGGTAGACAGTATATCTGATCTGATTTTCGAGTTGATTCAAAAAAAGGAGGCCTCATGCATTATTAAAACTGCTGCTTTAAAATATTTTTCTTAAAGTTTTGTAAATTTTGATATATTAAGTTAAGTGTATTTATGAAACACTAATTTTTAAATAGTAAAATAAAAGATAAATGAATTTTTTTTTTGTTTCTTGTTAAATATTATTAATTTTCCATTGGTTTTAAATTTATGCCGTTTAAACTCTTCTACTTTTTTTTTAACTCACAAAGTTTAAAGAAATTAATGTGTAATTATAGTTTTGCAACGCAGTGTATTTATTTAAAGCATTACGGTGAAATTTATGAAACCTTATATATAACTTTTGTTTTACCTAAAGTTATACAACATGATATCCTTTTCAAATAATCTGTTTGCCAAATATCTAATTTCACCCTCTTTATTTTATAATTAACCTCTTGAATTGAAGCAAATTTGCATATACTTAATTAAATCATTTTTAATTAAGTGTTTAGAAGAACACATTTTATTCAAAATTGAATGTGCAACACAAAAAAATAACTTTATTTATTATACAAACTTGTACAAATGAATAGATTAGTGTGACACAGTTAAATTAGTTTTTTATACAAGACAAAATCTTATTACTAAATTTAAAGTAATTAGATGATGACATATATGAACAGATGGAAGCAATTAAATAGCAGCGAGGATAAAAAATGTATGCCGCCCAACATGGGGCACTTAAGTATGACTTTGATATGAAGAGGTTTGGTGGACAAGTTAGATTGAAATTTGTCAAAATTGAGTTGATGGTGAGAATTTTAGGAAAATATTCAAAAATAAATGGTCAAAAACATGTCACAGTAAAAAAAGATTTCAAACTAAATATTGCCAAGTTTAAAAAAATTAATTTTGAAAATTTATTAATAGAAGAAAAAATCGAACCCACGACCCCCGCACTGACAAGCCAGCACGCTACCAACTGCTACCGGGGCGCACATCGCGGCCTGTTAAAAAGTTGTTAATCAATAAAATATTGCATTTTGGTAAAGACAACATTTTGAAAACTTGATAACTTTTAACTGGGTTGTTCCATTTTTATCAGCTAAAAATGCTTTTTAAAAACGGGGAAAAAAAGTTTTTTTTAAATAATTTTTGGTGTAGAATCGAAAGGTGCTTTAAAATGTCATACAAATACTGCTCTTTTTGCTCTGCAGCAAAAGGGTACCTAAATCTGAGTTTTTGGCCGCAGCGCGCCATTGGAAGAAGTTGGATTTAAATAAAAAAGGGCATTTTTTTATTGATACCAAAAAATTTTACAAAAACAAGGAAACTTTATATTTTTCTGACGAACTCTAATGTTTTACTACGTATAATATGGATTATACGTATAACATACGTTCATATAAGCATTGTGGACAACTTTAATATTATAAGGTTTTTCATACAGGACCTCACAGATAAAAATACGCAAAAACGTTCAGTTAGTATGAATTGTTGAAGTGTAAGTTCACATTTTCATTAAATTCAAAGTTTTTTTTTAATTATAAGAGAAAAAAATTCAAATTTTTGAGTACTTCGTATTTATATCTGCACTCATAATAATTCATGTATGAAAATACGAAATTAAGGTAAAAACAACGAAAACTTTCGTATTTCGAATTTCATTTATTTTGCCAAAGTTTTTGTTATTTAGAAATTTTTTTCGTATTTTTATACATGGATTATTACTACGAGTGTGTAAGGTGTAAAACTAAACAAAATTTTTACTATATTTACCTTAAATTTTGTAGAATGCAAAAACAGTATATTTTGCTAAAAACAACAGAAATTTTTGCTTAAATATTATAAATTTCTGACTTCAGAAGGTCACATTTTAATAGCATTAAAAAAATTTTTTTTTAAAGATTTGAAATTTTCATATATTTTTGTATTTTTTTTTTTTTTTTTTTGGTCTACTAATATTTAGAAAATTGTTTGCTAATTTTTGCACATTTATTTGCTACTTTCAATTTATTTAAATTTAGCTCAAATATAACTAAATATTTGTAGATTAAACTTATTTATTTTTCCTTTTCTTATCTTATTAAGTAGAATCCCGATAATTCGTAATAGCAAGGGACCAGCAATTTTTTACGAATTAGAGGGGTTTACGAATTGTTGAGATTTCGATTTATGGAGGTAAATGAAAAACAAAATACGAATTAAAGGGTTTTTTTATTTCAGTTATGGTTACATATTTTCTTATACATTTATGTAGTATTTACTTACATATTACATATTCTCATTTTATTAAGAAAACAATTTACATATAAACATTTCATTTTAATAGAAAAACAAAAAGAATTACTATAAACATTTCATTTTAATAGAAAAAAAAAGTTAAAAATTATGCTTTAAAAAACTCTGTTATTTTGTGTTGTTTAAGGCTTTTCTCGCGTATTTTGTCCAGAGAATTTTCCAAAATTACCAAAGAATCAAAAACGTTATCTTTTTTTCAATTTATAACGAGCTTTCAACCTCCGTATATTTACAAAAATAAAGCAAATCAAACATATTAGCTAGGTTGATACTAGTATTTCGATCTGGCTAAAGATCTCATCAGAACCCGAAGTTTTAGAAAAGCTAGAGCCTATATAATAGGCAGAACTTTAACAAAAAACCTATTAATAATCAATTTTGCTCCATTCTTGTCTTCTTAGTAATCAACCACGTGGTTAGGTCTTTTCCTAACAAGCATCATGACGTTACTAATCTTTGAAGACCAAAAATGTTCTATTTATATAAAAAATTTTTAGTGTGTACTCTGGCTCAAGTAATATTTTTTACAGTTATATTAGTTTTTTGTTTTTATATACATCGAGATTATTTTTATGTTATTTTCAATTTATAACGAGCTTTCAACCTCCGTATATTTACAAAAATAAAGCAAATCAAACATATTAGCTAGGTTGATACTAGTATTTCGATCTGGCTAAAGATCTCATCAGAACCCGAAGTTTTAGAAAAGCTAGAGCCTATATAATAGGCAGAACTTTAACAAAAAACCTATTAATAATCAATTTTGCTCCATTCTTGTCTTCTTAGTAACATTAACATCATGATTTGAAAAATAGAAAAGCAATTGCTGAAGATTAGATTTTGCTTCGTTGTTCGTCATAAGGTGCTCTTTATAGTTGCTATCATCGTCATCACTTTCGTTGTCGTCAATTATAACTTCTTCTAAAATGTCTTCATCTCCCAACATTCCTGCAATTGCCACGTCATTATCAACATTTGCATACTCTTCAAAAGAAACAGTATTTTGAGAACTGCAGAAAACACGACTCCACAAGTTGCCTATGTTTAATATCTGATCTTCCGGCAAATCATAGACTGCGTCTTTAACGAAGCCACAAGCGCGAAAGCAGTTTTGAACACAAATCTTGCCGATATTTTGCCACGATTTATAAGAAATTTGCATTGCATCAAAAAGTGTAAATTTGAAGTCTTTTTGATCATCGATACAATCTACCAGGTTGGTAACTAATTCTTTGCGATATAAAGATTTGAAATTTTTTATTATACCCTGGTCAAGAGGCTGCAGCTTGGATGTCGTGTTTGGCGGCAGAAAAATTAGATTTATGTGGCTAAGATATGGCGACCCATTGTGCGCCGTGCAATTGTCCAAGAATAAAAGGATTTTCCTATTCTGTCTTTGCATATCCTTGTTCACGATTTGGAGCCATTCATTAAATAAATCTGTTGTCATCCACGACTTTTGATTGTGACGATAATGCATTGGAAAACTGTGGATATTTTTAAAGCACCTTGACTTTCCAATGAGTAGCGGTTTAAGTTTATCGGTTCCATCCATATTTACAGCAAATAATAAAGTGACTCTTTCTTTACTGTGCTTACCACCGTTGCACTTTTCACCTTTGAAGCAAAGTGTACGATCGGGTAGGCATTTATAGAACAAGCCAGTCTCATCTGCGTTAAAGATATCCTTGGCATCGTAATCTTTTATTAGTTCCTTCAGTTTTTCACTCCATTCTGCACAAATACCATCATCCACAGCAGCACTTTCACCGCAAATTTTTTTAAATGAAATATTGTTTCGCTTTTTAAAACGGTCGAGCCAACCACTGCTTGCTTTGAAGTTGTTTACGTTTAATTTTTTGGCAAAAAACTGTGCTTTTTCTATTAACAATGGGCCGCCCACAGGAATATTAGACTGACGACATTGTGTAAACCATAATAGAAGAGACTTCTCTATTTCTGTGAATTCGGGCTGTTTTTGACGCTTTATTTTACTTCTCGAAGATGCTTGCAATATAAATTCTCTCTTGTGCAGTATTGAAGTAAGTGTTGATGGAGCGATTTCAAATTGTTTAGCAACATCAATTTTCTTTGCTCCATTTTCAATAGCTGAAATAATTTGCTGTTTTTTTAAAATAGATAATGTTGTATGAGTACGCTTGTTTGACATTTTTACGCGACGTTAAAGAAAAAACTGATTAACAGAAAGCACAAAAAATTCAATTGTTCAAAGTAACGGTATTAACATACGCAGCAAATGATTTCTTTGAACCGTTATTCTGCTTGTGCATTACGAATTATAAGAGGTTTTAAACAATCGATTACGATTTATAACAAGTTTTGAATTGCTTGCTTTTAAAAAAAAAATACGAAATATCGAGGGGACCAAAATGTATGGAAATATTACGAATTATTGGAGTTTTTTCAAGGGGCCGACAGTTTGCTACGAATTATCAAGATTTTCGAATTATCGGGGTACGAATTATAGCGATTCTACTGTATTTAGCTAAAAAATCTGCTAATTTCAGCATTTTTTCTGCAATATAATTTTTAACAAATTTTCAGTAGTTATAGATGAAAATTTATTCATTTTTTCTATCAGTGTAGTATACACATTATTTTCCAGTTTATATATGAATACAAAACTAATTCAATTGTATTAATTAATATGCAATTATAACAGAAACTACTAATTAAAGGAAGGTTAAAATTATAAAATAAATTTCAAAAGAAAGAAGAAATTACGTGTATAAATGCTTTTATATTGTTTTTTGTCGTAAATTTATTTATTTTTATTTCAATGTTTTTTTTGTTTGCAATCTCTTAGTAAAATAAAACATTTGTTATAGGTGCATTGAACGTCCTTGTTGGCATTTCAATACTACTTAGCACAATATTTTCTAACAAGGAAAGTATTCCAAGCTAAACTCTTAGAATTTAATACGCAGAGAAATTATATCAATATTTCTTGTTTTTAGCAATTTCCAGAATTAATTATTGCACTTTTTTTTAACATGTGGGGTAGGGTGGGGCGATTTGAACATCTTAATGGGCGCTTCGCGTTTCTGATTCTTGGGATTGTACTGAGCAAAAAAGTCCACTAGACCATACGTCTACGGTGAAAATCGAGCTTCCAGATTTTGACTTGCAAACAGATTTTGACTTGCTTGTAACAATGTGTGGGATGGACATATCTCAGGAAGTAGGAGGAGCTTATGCAAGATTATGGTATCAATCTCTTCTTTGGAAGATTCTCTAGCAGATTAATGCATCAATCACATTTGTGGGTGGGGTTTAAGGGGTTAATTTTTTATTTAAAAATAGGCCTTTTTAGCCGTATTTTGTGAAAGTAACCCTGTCCCCGTTTTTTTATACAAAGTGCTCGTTACATACAGACGTGTTTGTTAAACCTCGCTTTGTTTATATCGAAAAATTTTTTTCCTAACTCTCCGTGCTCTAAAAAATATATTTTTATTTCTCTCGCTAAATTTAAAACAATAATTGGTTTTCTGATAGTGCATTAACCATGGCCTCCTCCTCGGGAGGAAACTATTTTTCAATTTTGGATCCGGACAAATCTCCAGAACCAAAAAGAAAACAAAAACCCTATAATATTAACAATGTCCACGATTTTCCAAAATACGGAGAAAGACAAATTGACAAAAGCAAAAAACAATGTCCAAAATATATTGTCGTCAAAAGTAAAGTAGTAGACAAACCAATACAAAATCACAACATTTTCTTAGTGTCCAAGGCTTTAGAAGGTATTTCAAATGAACCTGCAGAAAAAATTAGCTTCACTAAAGATGGAAATCTACTAATTCTTACCAAGAATGAAGCACAAGCTAATAGGTTTTTAAAAGCAACTACACTACCAGGAGTATGTACAATTGAATGTTGTTTACATCCTACACTAAACACTATTAAAGGTGTTGTTTTTGCACCATCCTTAAAAGAATTAAAAGAAGAAGATATTGTCAATGGACTTAAGGACCAAGGAGTAGTTGATTGTAATAAAATCACTAAATTTAATAACAACACTGTTACATACACTCCATTACATATCTTGCACTTTAATCAATATACCTTACCTAAGGAAATAAAAATAGGATTCCTCAATTGTAAAGTTCAACCCCATATTCCTAGCCCAATCCAGTGTAAAAACTGTTTTAAGCTTGGACACACAAAAAAATATTGCACAAGCACTGCTACATGTGAAGTTTGTTCATCTACGATACACGATCCTGTTCCATGTACAAAATTGCAATGTACAAATTGCAATCATGCACATAGATCCAACAACAAAAAATGTCCCGTTTTCAAAAAACGTCAAGAAATATTAAAATATAAAATAATAAATAAGACCACATACAAAGAAGCAGCAGAAAAAACACCACCAACAGAATCATTTGAAAACATTACTGAAAATCTCGAAACAGCAATCGAAGAAAGAAAAAAAAGAATTAACTTGCAAAAAAATAATAACAATCAAACCCCTATTAACTCTACCAACACAAAAATAAATACTACACCTACTGCAACAAGTCTTCTATCATCTTTAGACGAAGTTTTAAATAAAGCCAAAAAAAAACGATAAAACAACCAAATCAATTACAACTCAAGAACACAATAAAGAAATTACAAACCAAACTCAAACTCAAACAACAGTTACAAATAAACAAAAAACCCCAAATTTACGTACAACACGCTCAAGAGAATCATCTCGTGACAGAAATGATAAAAACAAAACAAATGTACTCACTGCTGCAAAAATTACTGAAAGACGTTATTCAATAGATGGAGAAGAAAATATGGATACTTAATACCACCTTTAACTTACAATGTATTAACTACTTAATAATATTTTTTTTTTTTTACTTCTTATGACATCACTAAACATTATTCAATGGAATATTAAAGGATATTTCAACAATTATATAGACTTCCAACTTATTTTAAAAGATCAGTATCCACATTTTATATCATTACAAGAAACTCACATCCCTCATAATATGAACTTAATCCCACCAAAGGGATTCTGTTGTTACCTACAAAACCATTCTGCAAACACAACGGCAAAAAAACGGAATTGGCGTATTCATTTGTGATTACATCCCCCACAAACGTATCTACAATTCATCAAAATTACTAAATATCTCAATAGAAATAATGCTGAACATAAAATTCACAATAATATCCGTATACATACACCCCGATGAAACTTTTACTTTACAGGACTTTAATAATCTTTTTAGTAACATCAACACTCCTATAATTTTAATGGGAGATGTAAATAGCTGGAATGTTTTATGGGGTTCAAACTCTAATAACGTACGTGGAAAAATTATCGAAAACTCTTTAAACCAAAATAACATATGTTTAGTAAATGATGGTAATCCTACACATCTGTCTACACATAACACTTTTACTAACATCGATATTACTGGCTGTTCGCCCTCCCTTTTACCATTTACGAATTGTAAAACGCTAGACGACCTTCACAACAGCGACCATTTCCCTATAAAAACAACTATATCCACTGGCATAAGCAATCCTACCAAAACACCTAGAAGAAAATTCAATCTCAAAAAGCTAACTGGGAACTTTTGAAGCAAAAGTCGATATGGAACTAAGTAACAAGATACTATCAGATAACATTAACAAAAACAATGCCATAGTTACAAAAGCCATAAGATCTGCCGCTAATCACCACATACCGCAAACTTCTACTACTCCAAGGCGGTCCGTTCCTTGGTGGAATACAGCGTTAACCAAACTTCGAACTGAGAAAACAAAAAGCTGGCAAACATTTAAAAAACATCCCAGTAATAATAATCTTATTTTATATAAAAAATCTAATGCCAAATTTAGACTGGAGTGCAAAAAAGCTAAAGCTATTAGTTTTGAAAACTTTACTAAAACAATATCTAGAGACTCTCCGTTGTCTCTTTTATGGAAAAAGGTCTCCATGATCTCTAGCCGCAATACATCAAAACCTATAACAGCAATATGTACTAATAATATCATTATTACAGAATCAAAAAGCATTGCCAACTTTTTCGGCAGTAAATGGTCTGAAAACTCCCTAGATAGCAACTTTTCGTCAGAATTTAATTTAGCCAAAAGCAGTTCTTTAGCTAATTATAACAATATATGCGCTACTAACAACCATTCCAAAAAAATAGAAACGCCACTTAATATATGTGAGTTATTATCAGCTATCAATAAAGTAAAAGGAACAACACCTGGATTCGACAGAATCTCCTATGAAATGATTAAACATCTATCCTACTCCAGTAAAACTTTACTCCTCCAGCTTTATAATAAAATTTTTGACTCGGGAATAATTCCACATTTGTGGAAAACAGCAATTATTGTTGCTATTCAAAAGCCAAATAAAAGCCCAACAGAATTTTCTGGATATCGGCCTATTTCATTACTACCTTGTCTGTCAAAACTTATGGAAAGAATAATTGCAAATCGTATTACATGGTACACAGAAACGAGAAAACTTATCGCCGTAAATCAAGTTGCATTCAAATCGAAGCGTGGCTGTGCAGATGCCTTACTACATATTGATTTTTATGTATCAAAAACACTCTCATCGAAAAACCACACATCAATTTTAGGAATTGATTTTGAAAAAGCCTTTGATCGTGTTGGACTACATGTTATATTAGACACTTTGAATAAGTGGGGCATTGGGCCAAAAATTTTTAACTATGTTAAAGCATTTTTAACTGGTAGAACAATTAAAGTTAAAATAAACGAAGAGCTTTCAAACAATTACCCACTCGTAAACGGAATACCACAAGGATCTCCATTGTCCGTCATTCTTTTTCAAATAGCTTTCAATGAAATAAGCAGCATTATAAAAAAACACAAATATGTTGACCATTGCCTCTATGCTGATGATCTCTACGTTATGTGTAAAGACAACGATACATCAAAAATGAATACTTCATTTAAAAAAGTAATAATTGACATCGAAGATTGGACAAAAACATCAGGAGCAAAAATATCTTTAGAAAAATCGTCTATTCTGCATATTTGTAGAAAACATAAATGCAAGTCTACAAATCTGATCGTCAGAGATACCATAATCCCACTTGTAAATAAACAAAGAATATTGGGAGTGATCTTCGAAAAAAATTATCGCTGGAAAGAGCAAATTTTAAACTTAAAAAAATCCCTCACGTCTCGAACAAATCTAATTAGGTACCTTGCTACCAGGAGCTATACGCACATTAACACGCTTATATATTTAGTAAAAACACTAATTTCTAGTAAAATAGATTATGGATTATTTTTATACGGAAACTGCTCCAAATCGAATTTAAAATATATTAAAACACCATATCATCAAGCAATCAGATCCGGCACATTAGCTTTCCGAACAACACCAATTAAAATCCTACTTATGGAATCTGGTCTTCCATCTCTTGAACAAAAAATTTCAGAAACAAAAAATAGACTTCTGCCTAAACTATTATCATTCAACAACTCTATAATAGATTCAGACGTCTCTAAAGCAATAACAGCAAAAAGAATTCCCAGAATTAAATCAACTATATATCAATGTATCAACAGCAATTTAATAAATTACAAACAAAAATTATCTACATTCTACACAAAACATCCGGTTTGGACATATGACAGCAATTTGTGCAATATGACCCTTTCAACCCATAAAAAACAGTTCACCCCTAACGAAGTATATATACAACTTTTTTATCAAATAATATCGTCGTATAAAAATCCTGAATGGCAGTACTATTTTACAGATGCATCAAAAAATAATCACAACACTGCATATGCTGTTGTGGATAATAATGGAAACACACTAATATCTAAAACGCTTTCAGATATTGCAACAATTTTTACTGCTGAAGCAGCCGGTATCTTACAAGCAATATATATTGCTAGTAAATCAAAAAAGAAGACGTTAATATTCTCAGATAGCCTATCAGTTATAACTGCCATAAAAAACACAGCAAACACCAACTGGCGTTCTGTGAATAAAATTCGTGATTTACTAATCAACTATAATGGTAAAATTAAGTTAATATGGATTCCAGGCCACGCCGAAATATACGGAAACAACTACGCTGACTCAGCTGCGAAATACGCATGCTCTGCTCCAATAATAAGAGATATACTAACAGAAAAAAACGATCTTCGTAATGCAATAATTAATGCACTCGAACTCCAAAAAGTTAATGAAATGAGAAGCTATTACCATCCCCACTACTCACAAATAAACCCAATTATTAAAATTCCTATATACCCAACAGATGTCAGCAAACACAAAATAAAAATATTCTCCCGATTACGTATGGGACATACAATTACCACACATCAACACCTCATAAACAACAATTATACAAATACCTGCCAATTCTGTGGATCTATAGTTACAGTCAAACATCTTCTATCGACTTGCCCTAATTTAAGATATCTTCATTCTAAACATCTTTTAAACAACGGTACTGATGTCCTTAAGGAACCCTCCAGGGAAAATATTAACTCCATATACAACTTTATATCTAGCATAAAAATTAAAATTTAATTTTGTAAATATTAAAACATTATAATAGCTGATGGCCCTGGCAGCCAATGCTAATTTCCTCATATTACTCTTGTATTTACTTATAAGTTTAATATTATATAAATAAATAAATAAATAAATAACCCTGTCCCTTTGCACTTTCACAAGGCAAAAACTGCCTGAAGGAGCGTTCCAATGCTTTTGCGATGTACTAGTTCTTAACTATTGTCTTGGCTACAATTTTTGTCTTAGTATTGGATCGAAAATCTCAATGGTTTGGCTGTTATAGGCCAAAATATCCAAAAAAAAAAAGTGACAAAAGTCTGAGAAACATTTACATGAAATCATATTAAACATTGAATTATATACATCGTTCTATCGACTCAAATAAAGATTTCATACATTTCTCTAAATTTTATGTGTTTTTTCAAATCCGAAAGCTCTTAAAAAATCACTCTTTATTATTGCACCTTTTGTGACATGTTTCACATCACATTGGCGAACTAATTTTTTGGACCCTTTTACGAATTTTCATACAAATTTTTACGCTTACAAACAACAAATAAATAAATCGAGGTTTCTAAATGAAAAAGGCGTTGCAAATTTTAAAAACTGCAGCTTTTTACTTGCAACTTCACTGAAAATAATTAAAATTTGTGTGAAACGTAATTTAATTGAAGAATTGTTTCAAAATTACAAAGGAAAATTACAAAGGAATTAAAAAAAAAATCCTATTATTTTTTTTAATTAATGGAAAATGTTTACCACGCTTATAGCGAACTTAGCTTAATAACGAACTAAATTGTCAGGTCACTACGAGTTCGTTATCACGGTGCTCCACTGTATTAGACTGTTTTGCGGAACATTTAAAAACAATTGATGTGTGTTTAGGAAAAATTGCAATCAGTTGGTATCAAAAATTAAACATATCATGTCAGCAACAGCTCGTTTTTACCAGGGGTGCATTAAAAGTGAGTTCGAATTAACAAAAATTTAATATTCGTATATAAAATGTTTTCCCAAATGTCGGGACTAGCAAATTAATTTGTATCAACTGAGAATTTTCTTATACTAAGTTCATATTTAACCCCAAAATACGTATTTTAGTTTTTTTTTTTCAAGTTTTTGATTTTAAATTTGTATGGAATTTGACAAACGAAAACCTGAAAAAAAATAAAATACGTATTTTGGGATTCAGTCTGAATGTAGTTTTATCCAAATTCGAGTTTTATTGTAATAAATACAAAAAAAATTATATTTTCTTATTTGATATGTCGTTGATATAATTCAGGACATTTTCGCTCACACTGTAATATACTCGTAGCTCACACGATAATATAGCAAAATCGTCGATTATATATTTATCGAGGACAAAGCGAAGTATATTGACGCCCATGTGATCGTCAACGACAATGTGAGCGATAATGCAAAGTACTAAGTCGCGAAAAGTTTCTGTACGAACAGCGTCTTCGTGCTAAAGTTCTTTCTGCTCCTAAGGGCAGTAAGAGCTTTTGGTCAGTTGTTAAAAGAGTAAGGAATAATGCTAGTTCATCTATTCCAACTCTTATAAAGGATGACCACGCATTCACTAATCCGGTTGATAAAGCTAACCTATTGGCTGATCTTTTTGCGAGAAATTCACTTTTGCCGGAGAGCAATCAACCACTGCCCGAGCTTGGGCGGGTATCCTGTACTATGCCCAAGATATTCTTTCGAGCTCGTGCCGTTAAAAGGGTTCTTGCGGATCTCAACGTAAACAAGTCACCGGGACCGGATGGCATACCAGCACTGGTACTCAAACAGTGCTCTTCGACGCTAGCTCGTCCATTGGCTAACCTGTTCAGCTCTTCATACCGTGCAGGTGTCTTCCCTTCGTGCTGGAATGTTGCTAATGTTCAACCAATCCCCAAAAAGGGTGCGGCTAATAACCCTGAAAATTACCGCCCAATTGCAATATGTTCTGCGCTCTCGAAGGTGATGGAGAGCATGGTCAACTACCATCTTGTAAATTATCTGGAGGCCAACTCACTTATTAGTGATCGACAGTATGGCTTTCGTAGAACTCGTTCTACGGGAGATCTGTTGGCGTTCCTTTCTGAATGTTGGAGTCGGTCTATTCACATGTTTGGTGAGAACAAGGTAGTTGCTCTAGATATTTCCAAGGCGTTCGATCGTGTGTGGCACGGCGCACTGTTATCAAAACTAATTGCCTTTGGTGTAGGTAATGATTTCTCTCGATTTATCTCAAGTTTTCTCAGAGATCGTACTATACGTGTTGTTATAGATGGGGTCTCATCCGACGAGTTTCAGTTATGTTCAGGGGTACCACAGGGCTCTGTTCTTTCTCCATCTCTTTTTCTCATCTTTCTTAATGACCTCCTTGGTCGAACTATCAATCCTATTTACTCCTTTGCAGATGACAGCAACATTTGTCATTGTTTTTCCTTCGATCGTAGGCCAAGCCTTGTGGAGGTCGGGGGCAAAAGACAGATTATGAATGACACACTCAATCATGACCTTTCGACAATCTCAGAGTGGGGTCGTGCGAACAGGGTCGATTTTAATGCTCGTAAGACTCAATGTTGTATGTTGACCCATAGGTCTGTGGACTCAAGCACGTCATCTGTGTATATGGATGGGATCGTTATTGAGGATTCAGATACTCTTGATGTTCTGGGCATGAGAATACAGTGTGATGTCCGTTGGACAGATCACATTATTCAAGTATCGAAAGAAGCTTTCAAGTGTCTTGGTTTTCTAAACCGGTGTAAGAAATACTTCACCCCATCTGATCTCCTTACTATTTATACCACCTACATCCGGCCGAAGATGGAATATAAATCCCATATATGGGCAGGTGCTTCAAAGTCTATTTTGGGGCTTCTGGACCGTGTGCAACGGAGAGCGTTGATGCTTATCAACGACAGTAGGGTTTCGAACTCTATTGTCTCGTTGGAGCATCGTCGGAATGTGGGTTGTGTGACTTTGTTCTATAGATATTACCATGGGAAGTGTTCTGCTGAGATAAGCCGACTCATCCCGAGGGACCGGGTCTCTGTTCGTACTACCCGCTTGTCAAGTAGATCTCATCCTTTTGTTGTCTATAGCCCGGCAAATCGCACAACGCATTACAGAGAAAACTCGTTTTTCAGTCGCACTAGCCGTATGTGGAATTGTCTCCCTGCGGAAGTCTTCCCTGCAAATTACAATTTAGAAAAATTCAAGTCAAATGTCCACAAACACTACTCCCTCTTTCCTCCTCCCCATAACCTATTTTCCTGATATCAACACAATGCAATGCATTAGTAGGGGCATCCCCTGAGTGTTGGTTCAACATAAAAAAAAAAAGGATGTATTCCATACATTGCCAACGGAGAAATATTGTTAACGCAGGCCATTAACACATACATGTGGGACGTGCGGGTTCGAGTCTCAGCCAATTTGAAATATCTTTTTTTTAATAACAACAAACAATAAAAAAAGTATAAACAAAAATAAAAAAAATATAAAAAAATATAAAAAAAAACAAAAAAAAACAGTGGACCTTCTGCATCAGAAACTAACGCACTGCTACCAAGGTGTGAATTTTATCGCCAAACACTTTTCAATACATACACATGAGGATTGATAAAACGAAAAAAAACAGGCAAAAACCCAATCCTGTAAATTTTTTGAGGGCGTTAAAATTGTACTTTTTGCCTTTTTCTAAGGCAATATTCTTAGGAAGAAACAAGGTGCCCTCTCAGAGTGTTAACACAAAAAAGAAAATTCGAGGGTAAAGTGCAAAAAATGCGACATTTTTATCAGAAAAGAAAAAAACCATAAGTTTTAATTTTTTCAAGAGATGTAAAACCTTTATTTCCGCTCAGGGCTGCTAACGTTTTGAAAATATTGTGAACATAGGGTTCGGTAAAAACCAGGGATGGCAGACAATATCGCTAAAATACCGTTATCGATTTAAAGCCTTTTCAACTGACTACCTGAAATAATTGAAATACCGTTATCCGTAAAATACCATTACCGATCTAATTAAAATATCAATAAACTTGAAGTACCGTTACCGAAATAACTAAAATACCGTTATCGCTATAATACCGTTACCGAAATAATTCAAATAGCGTTACCGAAATAATCTAACAAGATCCTAAAAAAAAATTGCTGTAAATAGATATGTTTTCCCAAAGTTTGATCTAGTTTATGATCCAGTCATTAAAACTCGGGCATAATGGGGCTAAAAATATCGATGTGCATTAACATTACGCGGAGGAGTGTCTACGAAGGGGCACTATTAGATCTCGCAGGCGGCATTAAGGGCTTTAATGTCCTATGAGGTGTCATCTGGTCTGGTCATGGAATGCATTCTGGCTCTTAACCGACTTGGCGGGCGCAACTCGCTTACCTTAGGGTGGGTTCCTGGTCACGAGGGGCATGAGGGCAACGAGAGGGCAGATTGTCTTGCTAATTGCGGGGCCCGAAGGCCCTTTATTGGCCCTGAACCATTCTGTGGTATACCTTTGGGGTATGTTAGGGAGAAGCTCGGGTCGTGGAGGGAATCAGAATTCTCTCTCTATTGGGAAAACTCTCTTGGCCAACGACAGGCTAAGAGATTAATCTCTTTTTCCAGTGCAGGATCGAGGAGACTCTTGTCCCTCGGGAGGGGTAACTTGAGTACCATGGTGTCTTACCTGACTGGACACTGCAATCTCAGATACCACCTGCGCAAAAGGGGTCTTTCGGACACGGATGAGTGTAGTTTTTGCGAACTGGTAGCTGAGACATCGGAGCATGTTCTTTGCGAATGTCCGAGGCTTTGTGAAAGGCGTGCCAAGTTTCTTGGCGACCTAAGTTGGTCGCGGTGCTTAGTGCCATATAATCTAAGCTAACGTTATTACCGTTACCGAAATAACTGAAAAATCGTTACCCCTAAAATACCGTTACCGAAATAAAAGAAAATAACGTTACCCTTACCGATAACCGCATTCGAATCGGTTACGATCCATGTTAAAAACTGGATTTACAAATATTGAAAAAAAGTGCATAAGCAGATTTAAAAATATTATAAAAACAAAAAACGCTTCCATTTTTTGGTCGATCTTACATTTTTTCGAAGTGTATCAGTTAAAATATCTCCCTTGTAAATATTTGCGGTTTGAAATACATAATATCGACAGCAAACAATAACAACAACTTTTATTTTCAATGTTCAACATAATAATGCATCAACTACTATTGTACAAACCACTCAATGTTTTACCCGGATGGCATACCAGCACTGGTACTCAAACAGTGCTCTTCGACGCTAGCTCGTCCATTGGCTAACCTGTTCAGCTCTTCATACCGTGCAGGTGTCTTCCCTTCGTGCTGGAATGTTGCTAATGTTCAACCAATCCCCAAAAAGGGTGCGGCTAATAACCCTGAAAATTACCGCCCAATTGCAATATGTTCTGCGCTCTCGAAGGTGATGGAGAGCATGGTCAACTCACTTATTAGTGATCGGCCAACTCACTTATTAGTGATCGACAGTATGGCTTTCGTAGAACTCGTTCTACGGGAGATCTGTTGGCGTTCCTTTCTGAATGTTGGAGTCGGTCTATTCACATGTTTGGTGAGAACAAGGTAGTTGCTCTAGATGTTTCCAAGGCGTTCGATCGTGTGTGGCACGGCGCACTGTTATCAAAACTAATTGCCTTTGGTGTAGGTAATGATTTCTCTCGATTTATCTCAAGTTTTCTCAGAGATCGTACTATACGTGTTGTTATAGATGGGGTCTCATCCGACGAGTTTCAGTTATGTTCAGGGGTACCACAGGGCTCTGTTCTTTCTCCATCTCTTTTTCTCATCTTTCTTAATGACCTCCTTGGTCGAACTATCAATCCTATTTACTCCTTTGCAGATGACAGCAACATTTGTCATTGTTTTTCCTTCGATCGTAGGCCAAGCCTTGTGGAGGTCGGGGGCAAAAGACAGATTATGAATGACACACTCAATCATGACCTTTCGACAATCTCAGAGTGGGGTCGTGCGAACAGGGTCGATTTTAATGCTCGTAAGACTCAATGTTGTATGTTGACCCATAGGTCTGTGGACTCAAGCACGTCATCTGTGTATATGGATGGGATTGTTATTGAGGATTCAGATACTCTTGATGTTCTGGGCATGAGAATACAGTGTGATGTCCGTTGGACAGATCACATTATTCAAGTATCGAAAGAAGCTTTCAAGTGTCTTGGTTTTCTAAACCGGTGTAAGAAATACTTCACCCCATCTGATCTCCTTACTATTTATACCACCTACATCCGGCCGAAGATGGAATATAAATCCCATATATGGGCAGGTGCTTCAAAGTCTATTTTGGGGCTTCTGGACCGTGTGCAGCGGAGAGCGTTGATGCTTATCAACGACAGTAGGGTTTCGAACTCTATTGTCTCGTTGGAGCATCGTCGGAATGTGGGCTGTGTGACTTTGTTCTATAGATATTACCATGGGAAGTGTTCTGCTGAGATAAGCCGACTCATCCCGAGGGACCGGGTCTCTGTTCGTACTACCCGCTTGTCAAGTAGATCTCATCCTTTTGTTGTCTATAGCCCGGCAAATCGCACAACGCATTACAGAGAAAACTCGTTTTTCAGTCGCACTAGCCGTATGTGGAATTGTCTCCCTGCGGAAGTCTTCCCTGCAAATTACAATTTAGAAAAATTCAAGTCAAATGTCCACAAACACTACTCCCTCTTTCCTCCTCCCCATAACTTATTTTCCTGATATCAACACAATGCAATGCATTAGTAGGGGCATCCCCTGAGTGTTGGTTCAACATAAAAAAAAAAAGGATGTATTCCATACATTGCCAACGGAGAAATATTGTTAACGCAGGCCATTAACACATACATGTGGGACGTGCGGGTTCGAGTCTCAGCCAACTTGAAATATCTTTTTTTTAATAACAACAAACAATAAAAAAAGTATAAACAAAAATAAAAAAAATACAAAAAAATATAAAAAAAACAAAAAAAACAGTGGACCTTCTGCATCAGAAACTAACGCACTGCTACCAAGGTGTGAATTTTATCGCCAAACACTTTTCAATACATACACATGAGGATTGATAAAACGAAAAAAAACAGGCAAAAAACCAATCCTGTAAATTTTTTGAGGGCGTTAAAATTGTACTTTTTGCCTTTTTCTAAGGCAATATTCTTAGAAAGAAACAAGGTGCCCTCTCAGAGTGTTAACACAAAAAAGAAAATTCGAGGGTAAAGTGCAAAAAATGCGTCATTTTTATCAGAAAAGAAAAAAACCATAAGTTTTAATTTTTTCAAGAGATGTAAAACCTTTATTTCCGCTCAGGGCTGCTAACGTTTTGAAAATATTGTGAACATAGGGTTCGGTAAAAACCAGGGATGGCAGACAATATCGCTAAAATACCGTTATCGATTTAAAGCCTTTTCAACTGACTACCTGAAATAATTGAAATACCGTTATCCGTAAAATACCATTACCGATCTAATTAAAATATCAATAAACTTGAAGTACCGTTACCGAAATAACTAAAATACCGTTATCGCTATAATACCGTTACCGAAATAATTCAAATAGCGTTACCGAAATAATCTAACAAGATCCTAAAAAAAATTGCTGTAAATAGATATGTTTTCCCAAAGTTTGATCTAGTTTATGATCCAGTCATTAAAACTCGGGCATAATGGGGCTAAAAATATCGATGTGCATTAACATTACGCGGAGGAGTGTCTACGAAGGGGCACTATTAGATCTCGCAGGCGGCATTAAGGGCTTTAATGTCCTATGAGGTGTCATCTGGTCTGGTCATGGAATGCATTCTGGCTCTTAACCGACTTGGCGGGCGCAACTCGCTTACCTTAGGGTGGGTTCCTGGTCACGAGGGGCATGAGGGCAACGAGAGGGCAGATTGTCTTGCTAATTGCGGGGCCCGAAGGCCCTTTATTGGCCCTGAACCATTCTGTGGTATACCTTTGGGGTATGTTAGGGAGAAGCTCGGGTCGTGGAGGGAATCAGAATTCTCTCTCTATTGGGAAAACTCTCTTGGCCAACGACAGGCTAAGAGATTAATCTCTTTTTCCAGTGCAGGATCGAGGAGACTCTTGTCCCTCGGGAGGGGTAACTTGAGTACCATGGTGTCTTACCTGACTGGACACTGCAATCTCAGATACCACCTGCGCAAAAGGGGTCTTTCGGACACGGATGAGTGTAGTTTTTGCGAACTGGTAGCTGAGACATCGGAGCATGTTCTTTGCGAATGTCCGAGGCTTTGTGAAAGGCGTGCCAAGTTTCTTGGCGACCTAAGTTGGTCGCGGTGCTTAGTGCCATATAATCTAAGCTAACGTTATTACCGTTACCGAAATAACTGAAAAATCGTTACCCCTAAAATACCGTTACCGAAATAAAAGAAAATAACGTTACCCTTACCGATAACCGCATTCGAATCGGTTACGATCCATGTTAAAAACTGGATTTACAAATATTGAAAAAAAGTGCATAAGCAGATTTAAAAATATTATAAAAACAAAAAACGCTTCCATTTTTTGGTCGATCTTACATTTTTTCGAAGTGTATCAGTTAAAATATCTCCCTTGTAAATATTTGCGGTTTGAAATACATAATATCGACAGCAAACAATAACAACAACTTTTATTTTCAATGTTCAACATAATAATGCATCAACTACTATTGTACAAACCACTCAATGTTTTACCTTGAATTCACTTGCACTCTGCCAATGATGCTATAAAATAAATTTAATTTGAAATTTTTAATCAAATAATAGTTTTAAACGAATTAAGTAGCGAAGTTTTTGCATCTTAAAACTGTTTTAAAGGCTTAAGTCTAAAACATACAGTAAAATTTGACAATAAAGGATATCTCTTTTAAATTAACAATTTTGTTGCAACGATGCAATATTTATTAAAACGCACCAGTGCTTATTTATTTTTTCTGTATAAATAAACACTATTTTAGTGAATTCAATAGCACTGTTTGTTATTTTTACTACATTTGTGGCTGTTTTTAAGTAGATAAAGAAATGACTACTTTTTTAGTAATTTTTATGAAAAATACAGTCTCCGTCTTTTAATTACATTTGTAGTCATTTTAACTGTCGTTTTGAAAAATGTTTAAATGCTTTAATTTAACATTTGTGAACATATTGGAACTTATGAAAAATGCAGTTACCGTCTTTTAATTACATTTGCAGTTATTTTAACTGTCGTTTTGAAAAATGTTTAAATGCTTTAATTCGACATTTGTGAACATACTGGAACACAATCTGGTACCGGACTTAACTCATTATTAATCCAATAAATTAAAAAAAAAAAAAAAAAAATTTAAACGGATACATTTTTCTTAGTGGATAAAGATAATTTAGTGGTTTAATAGCCATAATTAAACATCTTGACTACAATCGTCAATAAAAAATTAAATATCCGGAGTGGACTATTAGCAATTAGTTAATTGAAAAAATCAATCAATATTGTGTCTTTTTTTAAAAACTGTTTAAAAATATAAAAAAGACTTAGCAGTGGTTTTTACAAGACGTTTGCCGCTACACGAATGAGTGACCACATATATTATATTTTTGTATTGCATGTATTTTGGTATTGTTTTTTTCGTTCGTGTGAAGAAAAACGTCATCTAAAAACAGGGTATTAACTTGTATATATGTATTTTATTAACAAGTTGTGGGCGTTGTGGTGTAATGGTTAGCGCGTTGGACTTTTACACAGAAGGTCCCGGATCGATCCCCGGTGCCGGCAACATCAAAATAATATGTATGAGTTTTTTCTATCCCTCATACGTATCGCAATGTCCACTTTCGGTGTTCCCATAGCAATTAACCCCACCGAAGTAAAATAATGAATCAGGGCTATGAACCAAAAAGCTTCAATAAGTTCGCCAACTCTCCATCAGGTGGCGAGCAACAACTGTTCTAAGACTTATCTCTCGCGCAATTACAGTGTTGCCATGTCTGAAGCCCTTCATCTTTCCCCACCTTTCATCTCTGTACTATCCCTTTCCAAAGAAAGCAACACGCTAACTATAGGAAGTATTTCCTGAGTGTTGCCTCTCTTTTTTAAAAAAAAAAAAAAAAAAAATTCAAAACTCTATTTTTGAGCTAAAAATTTGTTTGTTAATTGCATAAAATTTTTAAAAAATTGAGCAATAGAAGCATGATTTTTTTAAATATGGTTAAATTTATTTTATTTCCCCACCAAAGATGAAAGAAGTGGCTAAACGTTGGCGGCGACTGATAACACTGTACAACAAGAAATTATATTCTTAACGAAACCAACGGAAAATAAAAGTAGGCTATCAGTAGACCAAAACTCCCAAAGGGCTTTGAAAACTTAGCTCGAAATTAATTGTTATAGCCTTTTAAAGTTAGTCTATTTTGACGGCTCTATGAAACAAGATCCCAATGAAATAAGTCCCCAAACCAAAAATGAAATAACGCCCCATTTTTTGGGGCTTTATTTCATTATGAAACAATACCCCAAAAAAAAAATTAAATAAACCCCCAACCAAATGAAACGAAACCCCAAAATAAAATGAAATAACGATGCAATTTTTGGGGCTTTATTTCATAATGCAGTAAAGCCCCATTTCGACACTGAAATAAGGCACCAATTAAAAAAAAAACAACAAAATTATATATTACTTTAAAATATTTCTTTATTCCTAATTAATACATAGTTTTTGTGTATATACCTGCAAAGAGTCCTCAGCTGTTTGACGGCAAGAACATAAGAAAAATTAGTAAATGAATCCTGTAAATATGAACATTAAAAATATTTCACTAAAAAAACAATTTTAAACAACATTCACTGGAAGATTATTCTTGTACCCTAAAAAAAAATATAGCAAACGAATTGATAGTTTGTTTTTTGTGTCGCACACAGAAAAAATTTTATTTCGCGTAGCCGCCTGCCGCGTTCTACGGAGGAAAAAAACCCTAAAAGCGGCCGAAGGCCTCCACACAGAAAAACTTGTTTTTACAAATACAATGTCGAATCCGTTGAAATCTTATTTTTTTATTTATTTTTTATTTATAGCGTTCATATCTTTGTCATTTAAACAGCTAATTGATTGTTTTTTATATTCGGTTTATTTAACGTTTAGACACTAATATAAACGTAACATTTTTAATAAAATAGACTTTTAAAAAAATAATCATTAAAAAACAATAAATCTTGGTTGGTATTTTGGGACATAAAAAGTTATGACAGGTCAAATAAATGTTACTTGATGTCTTAAAAATATAAGATTTCAACGGATTCCACATCTGATTTGAAAAACAAGTTCTTCTGGGTGGAGGCCTTCGGCCACTCTTAGGGGTTTTTTTCCTCTGTAGAACGCGGCAGGCGGCTTCGCGAAATAAAGTTTTTTGTGCGTGCTTTGAATGAGATTGGTTGCTTACATTCCTTAAAAATTTTGATTTTTAAGAAAATGAAATAACACCCCAAAAATATTATTTGGGGACTTATTTCATTTCTCAAATTGGGGCCTTATTTCATTATGAAATAAAGTCCAAAAAAAAAAAATTAAATAAAGCCCCAAAAAATTAAATAAGACCCCAATTTTTTTTATTAGACATTTTTGGGGCCTTATTTCATTTTTGGTTTGGGGACTTATTTCATTGGGGCCTTATTTCATAGAGCCTATTTTGACCATTTTCTCCATTGGAAGTGAAAATTAAAAATTTTAAAGATTATGTAATGCACACAAAAATATGTTTTTACACACATATCAGACATGGGCTAATGCGGCATCAGAATGTATTTCGTGCGGCCCCAGTGTAAAACCCAAAAAAAAAGACCCAAAAAAAATTAAAAAAGAAAGCCGCTTATTAAATAAAAGAATTAGCAAATAAAATTTTAATTTATAATAGTATTAAATCGATGAAAACGTAAATAAAAACCTGAGTAAAAAAAATATATATGGTATTATGTTTTTTCATCTTTAAATATATTATAATATATGATTATATATTTTGTCATGCATATCAATATATTATTATACATATATTTCTTATGTGGTAACATATATAACGATATATTATTAAATATTAAATAAGATATTAAGCACATAAAGGGTGTTTTTTATACAGGTAAAGAACTTTAAGTTGGCAACACTTTTTTAACTGGCGGCCATTTTGTCAGCTGTCAAGTGATTAATGTTTAGTTTGGTTCGGCATTTCAACATGAATAGACTGACGCCTGAACAACGCTTCCAAATTGTGCAAATTTATTTTGGAAATCATAGTTCTGTTCGAAATACGTATCGCGCACGAATTTTGCGAATTATGTTTAGCGATGAAGCTCACTTTTGGTTAAATGGATACGTCAATAAACAAAACTGCCGTATTTGGAGTGATGATAATCCTCTAGTGATAATCCTCAAGTGACACCGTTACATCCAGAAAAACTGACTGGCTGGTGTGCTTTATGGGCTAGTGGAATCATTGATTCGTACTTTTTAAAAAACGATGCTGGTCAGAACGTTAGTCAATGGTGACCGCTATAGAGCGATGATTAGTGACTTTTTCGTTGATCAATTGAACAACCATGATGTGCAGGAGCTGTGTTGTCAACAAGACTTCGCAACATGTCACACAGCTCGTGCCAGAATTGATTTATTGAAGGAAACGTTTGGAAACCGCATAATTTCACGTTTCAGACCAGTGAATTGGCCTCCAAGATCGTGTGTTTTAACGCCGCTGGACTATTTTCTGTGGGGATATGTCAAGTTGCTAGTCTACGCCGATAAGCCCGAAAATAATATAATAAGCGCCGATAAGCCCGAAATTGACCACTTGGAGGACAAAATTCACCGCGTTATTGCCAATATACGGCCACAAATGCTGGAAAAAGTCATCGAAATTGGACCTCCAGATTAGACTACGTCCGTGCCAGCCGTGGCGGTCATATGCCAGAAGTCATATTTAAATTATAATGCCAGAAGATTATCTTTCGAATAAAGTAAATTTCATGTCAATTTAAAAAATTCATCTTTGTTTTATTCCATTTCAAAGTTATATACCTCTATAAAAAACACCCTTTACTTGAAAATGTTGCAAACGAAAAATTTGATTTTCTTAATCGGTAAATGTTTTTTTTACCTATCGTTTTAAATTTTTATGAATTACATGTGGTTCTTAAAGGCTCTATGAAACAAGACCCCAATGAAATAAGTAGTGTCCGACCGAACGTTCGGCTTCGGCCAAAAAGTGATGTTCGGCCAAGTTCGGTGTTCGGCCAAATTTTGGCCGAACTTGGCCGAATACCGTATATTTGAAGAAGAACAGTTCATTTTTGATTTATTTCACGTAAAAAACAAAATTTTCAAATTTATTTCACGTAAAAAACAAAATTTTCAATTAAATTCGTCATATACTTTAGTTAAAATAATAAAGTTCAGGTATTTCCATATTTTTGTTGAAAACTTCAATAAAATAATTGAACTGACTTTATAATATTTTTGGAAAAATATTCTAAATTTGCTTTTTTACAAATTTATTGATGTTTGAATATTTTTTAATATACTTTAATGATGCTTTTTGTAGTCAAAATCAACAAAAATTTAAATTTTATTCAAACTAAAAAAAAATTAAAAGGTTCGGCTTCGGCTACGGCTACGGCTTCGGCCGAATATTAAAAATTTGGCCGAAGTTCGGCTACGGCTTCGGCTTCGGCCGAAAAAAGTGACTTCGGTCGGACACTAGAAATAAGTCCCCAAACCAAAAATTAAATAAGCCCCACAAATTTCTAATAAAAAAAATTGGGGTCTTATTTCATTTTTTGCGGCTTTATTTAATTTTTTTTTTTTTTGGACTTTATTTCATAATGAAATAAGGCCCCAATATGAGAAATGAAATAAGTCCCCAAATAATATTTTTGGGGTGTTATTTCATTTTCTTAAAAATGAAAATTTTTAAGTAATATAAGCAAATAACTGTTAAAATTACTGCATGAATTATCAAGTTATTAATGTAAATAGTTATTTGCTATTAGTAAGTGAGATTATACCGTGTAGTAATTTTGAAGTTTCTTTTATGTCGCACGCAGAAAAAAACTTTATTTCGCAAAGCCGCCTGCCGCGTTATACGGAGGAAAAAAACCCCTAAGACCGGCCGAAGGCCGCCAACCAGAAGAACTTGTTTTTCAAATCAGATGTCGAATCCGTCGAAATCTTATATTTTTAAGACATCAAGTAATTTGTAAAAACAAGTTTTTCTGTGTGGCGGCCTTCGGCCGCTCTTAGGGGTTTTTTTTCCTCCGTAGAACGCGGCAGGCGACTTCGCGAAATAAAGTTTTTTCTGCGTGCGATTAAACGATTTTCAGCCTTTTTACTATGTATTAATTAGGAATAAAGAAATATTTTAAAGTAATATATAATTTTGTTTTTTTTTTTAATTGGGGCCTTATTTCATTTTCGAAAATGGGGCTTTACTGCATTATGAAATAAAGCCGTAAAATTGCGGTGTTATTTGGTTGGGGGGTTATTTCATTTTTTTTGGGGTATTGCTTCATAATGAAATAAAGCCCAAAAAAATGGGGCGTTATTTCATTTTTGGTTTGGGGACTTATTTCATTGGGGTCTTGTTTCATAGAGCCGTTCTTAAATGGACTAAAATAAAAAGTACTGTTCTCTAAACCTTTTCCAGTTTTTTTTTTAATTTTTTTATTAAAGAACTTGTTAGATAAAATTGTATCAAATTATATATAATTTGCTCATATTTGATAGACCCATTTTTTCAAATCAAACTATATGGGTTTAGATGCCATGAGATACCATTAGATACCATGAGATTATATGTGCCATTTTTCGGATTAGATGAGATTTGATGTGATGTTTAGTTATATATGATTATATCGAAATTTTTTCGTCGGGTAAATATAGTTTTACAATAGTGTATTTACTATATAATAAAATCAGATTAAGAATATTAACAAAAAATATTTTTGTTATTAATAATTTTTTTTTAATTGTTGGCAATGTTGTTTTGACTGCAATTGTAATTGTGTTTACTACATTCGACAGTTAATTTTGAACAGTTAAAAATAACTACACATTGCAGTTGATTTAACTGCAAATGTAGTGTACTTTTACTTTGAATTGTAGGTATTTTGGCTGTCATTTTAAGTTGATTTTGTCATAGTATGGTAATTATGGTTTAAACCCCATCATTATAATGAATTAAAATTTATTTTTTTCATCCAAATCGCTTACAACAATATATATTAAGATCAAAGAAATTTATTTTACTATCCCATATGACAACACAAATATTGCCGCAAAATATGCGTGTAAAAGAAAATTCCTCACAATCGTTTGTCTTTGGCTAGGAAGAACAATCAAAACTTCAAGCACTCAAGAAGCTCTTTGAAGACACTTCAAATGTTTTGATGTTGTGTATTTTTATTTTACAAAATATACTTTAAAAGCTGCTCGTTTGTAACAAAAAAAAGAAGCTTTTTGTTAAATCCCAGTCTGTCATAATAAAAATAATGTATAAAAACTTGCCTACGCACTTGCAACATACATGACGTAAAAGTTTCAAATGCATTTTTTTTGCTATAAGGTGAATGCACCCAAATTGCCTTAAAAAATGCCAAGGCAAGCAAATATGTTAGTGTATATGCTTAGAAATATTTATTAGAAAAAACGGTAGATACAATTATGAGTTACAAAAAACTAGTCACATGATAAAATTCATAGACTCACCAATTTAAAAACATGTACTAACAAGGGAAGTTCTCCAATCCATACATGCTGATAATGATTAAGTACGGACAGGTATTAAAGAAAATGTATCCAACATAAAAGGTATCCTTGCGATAACCTTTACATACCAATTTCGGATGCCAGGTCATAACCCTTACCTTGATGACAACGATTCGTTATCTAATTGGTCTTGATTTGTATGTTTTTTTTTACACAGAAAACAGTTTTGTAGTTGCAACCGAAGTTTTTGTAGTTGCAACTGAATTTTTATTAAATTTTATTACTATTGTAACAACCGACATTTATTTACCAATTTCGAATTTTTATTGTAACAATTGAATATTTTATGTTTAAAATAGATTCACATGCATTCAACAAAATTAATTTTTATAAAAAATTTGTATGCCTCGAACTGGGCTGGAACCGGCGATCTTATATTAAAATTGTAGATTAAAACAACTTAAATTTATTGTTGTCACCGGCTTGTTAAAGTATTTTTTTTAATTAAATTAAAGACAAAATAATGTATTTAAATTTAATAACGATTAAATGTGTATATTTAAATTAAATTTTTAAAATGATTATTAATCGAGTGTGGTCAAATTGGCCATTTGAAATTACAAACAAGCATGCGTCAGGTAGACAGGCTAAAGCAAAAAAAGATGTTATTTGTGTCATATTTTGTTAATTTTATGTTCCGTTTCTAGAATTATCTAAGGCATTTGCCTTCCTTTAAAAGATGCCATAATTTATAAAACCAAGTGTGCGAAATGGCAGCAGTTTGAAAATTTTCGGATTGGTGGTCAGAGGGTAGTAGGGTAAATTGCTAACTTCGGAACTAGTGGTCGGATTGTTTTTGGGCTTGTTGGAAAGGTCTTTGGGAGACCTTTCAGAATCAATACAAAAAAGTGAAATCGGCAAGATACAGAGCTTTTAAAAAAAAATTGTAAAAAAGACATAAGAACGTGCACATAACCTCAATTTGCTCAGCCAGATGGCAGGTAACTTATATTTTTTTTCTCTTAAAGGATAGCCCTACCTCTTACCTTTCCTAAATGCACTAACGAAGCTCTGTGCTTCTTACCGTTCCAAAGTTATGACCATGTGACTGAAATGCAAACATTTTTTTTTGTTTTGTTTTTGAAAACGAAATAAAAGCACACATTCGTTTGTTTCCCAAAAACAAAAAAAAATGGTCATAAGATCCTTAACGGGATATCACTGCCACTCTGTGATAGAATATATGAGCTATTCAAAAAAATTTCGACACAGGCTGAAACTGACTTTAGATGCCTCTTATTTACTCAAAGTTTTTTGAATTTAGGGAAACGATGGACAGGGTTATATAGACTATACTTAAAAACTAGGACATGCAAAGTTTTACGTTCAAAAGTCTTCACCTAAAGCATCGATGGTCATTTAAAAGTCGAAAAATTAAAAACATGGCTTATAACTTACAACAGTTTTTTTATTCAGTTTATTATTTTGTTCATAGTTTTTAACTTTCAGATCTAAACTAATACACAATTTAGTCACTATCCTTGACAGATAATTTCACTAAAAAAGTAATTTCCATATCGCTACTTGGTCAAAAGTGGTTGATTTACTTGTGAAGCCAAAATTTCAAAATTTTTAAACTTTTGCGTTTTTTTTTCATTGAGTTTTCAGAAAGAGTTTAAAAAATTTGTCTAATTTTATATAGTTTAATGTCAGTGCAAGAATAACGGAAAACAAACATCAAAAACTTAAAAAGAGTATTTGAAGTTTTATAGCGACACATCCGAGTCAAAAAATTTTCAAAATTATTTATTTTTGTTCGCATTTTTTTGTTTAACATGGCTTGAGATAACTAAGTTCTAGAGGACATGAAGTCAGACTAAATTGATAAAAATGCATCAAAAATATATTTGTTTTCATTCCCAGCGAGTATAGCGGCAGTTTTTCAAAAACTTTTCGCTTTTTTACAACTAAAGCGCTGTATCAATTCCGCCAAAATGTACATAAAAAAAAATAAAGATTTTAATGATCCAAAAACTAAAATCGAAACGGCATCAAACAATTTTAAGAACTTCAAATTTTTTTACATCAAAAACAAATTTCACAGCCTCAAAAAGGATCTTTATATAAAATTTTTAATTTTGCGAATTTAAAAGTATTTAATATGATTTAATGCAAATAAGTAACCCATAACCAAATTAAATATATTTTAAAATGTGAACATAATGAGATCTATAAATTGATGTAAACCAACATTCACACTAGATAGCAAAACACGTGTTTTGCCAAAAAAAAAGTTTCTTATTCTTTTCCACTCGTTTTTGCAAAACACGTGTTCTGCTAGCTAGTCTTATTGCCGTATAACTTTTATTAAATCCTAGCAACACTGTAATTTTAATATTTTTAATTTGCTTTATACTTAAAACCGCCATAATTTTTGCGCCGTTAGAGATAAATGATTAGCGCGGATGGATTTATCACGGATGGACAAATCAGTATATTTACTTTTGTTTTTTAAACAAAACATATTTTAATAACTTTTATCTTTTATTTTTTAGAATAATTGTTAAAAAATAACAGTTATTTGGATTTTTAATATTCATGTTTGAAAAATCTACTTGTTATTACCTTAACCCTTTCACTACCGACTTTTTGTTTGCGGATATATTTCTATTTTGACTTCAGATTCTTGTTAGGGGTCCTTAAAGTTTTGAAACTTCTCAGCCCTTTTTTATCACTAAAACATTGTAATAATTAAAAATTATTTGCTTGGTTTTGTTTTGATCATTAAATGAAGCTACCTGATTATAGCTTTGTTAGTTTCGGAGATACACCAAACGCCACTTTTTGTTTTTGTTTTTTTTTATTTAAAAAAAAAAAAATTTTGGTTTATTTTTTACTACAATTGTTAGTCATTTTTTGAACATTAAAAAACAAATGACAATGTTAGTTGAATTTAATGAAATGTAAGTAGTCCTTTTTTTAAATGAAATTTCATTTGTTTTTGACTACAATTGCAGTCGTCTTTACCAACATAATTTCCTAAGTGTAGTAATACCATAAGTTATTAAACGTAACATTGTACTAAGCGATATAAAATTGTCATCATAGCATGTGTAGTAATATATGCCACGTCTGCGGTAATAACAATTGATATATATTTAGATATTAATATGTATGGGACCATATCAAAAATTTTCGAAAAACCTAATACAAGATAAAATTATATATGATATGCGCCATCACATGTATCCATATTAAGCTATATGTTTTTTTCTAATATTATATTGAAGATTCTTATAAAACATAAAAATTTGTATGGTTACAAAATTCGGATAAAATTGTATTTAATATACACTCAAAAAAATAAGTTAGTAGAAAACTTAGTAAAACATCTTATCTTGCAAATCAGGTATACTATTTTTCAGCAAATTTTTTGCTAAAATTATGTTTTAAACCAAAATTTTAGTTATACTTACTCAGCACTTAACTGTTTTGAACTAATGTTTTACTAATATTTTACTAATGTTTTACTAATTTATTTTGCTAAAAAAAATTGTGCTGATTAGCACATCAATAGTGTGAACGACAACCAGATTAAAGGATGGATATACGCAGAATGAATTAGATGTCGCGGCATGTCAAGTTGTTGTAATGACGAGGAAAATTATACTAAAAAGTATAACTCTAGTAAGCGTATAAAAAAATAAACCATGGAAGATTTTTGTATCTGTTTTTCATACATAAAAAAAAATTGTGGATTAAAACAACTTAAATTTTCCGTCGTCACCGGCTTGTGAAAGTAATTGTCTATTAATTAAATAAAAGACAAAATAAAATATTTAAATGTAATGAAGGCTAAATGTGTATTTGTAAACTAAATGTTTATAGAGATTAATAATCTAGTGTGTTCAAATTGCAAACAAATATACAACACTAAAGCGAAAGATAAAGACACTCATCTTCGGTAGATTTTTATGTTTCCTTTTTCTTATTGCCAAAAAAGGTTTGTATATGTTATATTTGGTTATTTTTTTGTTTCGTTTCTATAATTCTCTGCGGCATTTGCGTTCCTTTAAAAGATAGCATCATTTAGACAACCTTTGATGTAAGTAGTTGAAAGATAATCTTGTTTATGGTACACACAGAGAAAAATGTTGCTATTTGCCAACTGAAATTCGGTTATTACGACTCAAATTCTGTTCTTACTAATTTCAGACGGTTGGTACAACTTCAAATTACTTCTCACAACAAAGTTCAGTTAATTCAACTGAGTTCTAATTACAACACCCAAAATATTCAGAAATCGAATGTAAATATCGTTGTACTTACTGAATTTATAAGTTGTTGCAATTAATATACAGTTTTCAATTCGGCTGGAACTTTATTTCTCTGTGTGTATATATAATTATTTGTATATATTTTCAGATATTACACTAATTAATGTCGTCAATGCTGGGGTATGAAAATTGTTATGTTTTGTAACACATTGTAAATTTTTTTTAAAAGAATCACAAAAAATGTTTTATGAATTTCGGCAAATAAATTAACTAAAGTATAATTTTTCTACAAATTTTTTGAGTTTTTTTTCAGTCTACTAATATTCAACAAAAATTTTAGTAATTTTTAGCAAAGGTTTTTTTAAATTCTAATCCACTAAGTGTTAGCAAAACTTTTTCTAAATCTACTAATTTTGTTGTTAAAAATCAGCTCGCTGATTTTCAGCAAAAGATTTTGCTGACATTAGCAATTTTTTTTGCAAGCACCCTCCTGACTAAAATGTTGCTGACTCAGCAAAATTTACTAACTTTTTTATTTGAGTGTACATTAAATTTTACAAAATTATATTTAATTGCATAGAAATAGATCTAAATCGATACAATTGTATCGAATTCGATACAATTTGATGTATTTTTGATACAATTATATGATTTAATTTTTGGGATCAAATTTGATCGTGTCGCATATCTAATTTAATAAAATTGATGATGCCCCATATCAATTTTTTTACATGGGTGGGTTTTTTTTTTTATAATTATATTTGCTATTTTTAAATTACATTTGGTATTTTTTTAATTTTAGATGGTATTTTTTGAATTACATTTGGAATATATTTGAATTTTAAATGGTATTTTTTGAATTACAAATGGTATTTTTTTGATTTACATTTGCTATTTTGTGAAAAACAAATGAGATTTTTTTAATTTAACCAATACTCAGGGGATGCCCCCTACTCATGCAGTGCATTGTATTGATCAGGAAAATAAGGTATGGGAAGGAGGAAAGAGGGAGTAGTGTTTGTGGATATTTGATTTAAATTTTTCTAAATTGTAAGTAACAGGGAAGACTTCTGCGGGAAGTTTGTTCCACATACGAATCGTTCGACTAAAAAACGAATTTTCTCTGTAATGCGTTGTGCGAAACACAGGACAATCAACTACAAACGGATGTGCTCTACGAGATAAGCGAGTATTACGAATAAAAACTCGGGCTCGTGGAATAAGTTCACTTATCTCAGATGAGCATCTCCCATGGTAATATCGATAGAAAAGTGTATCGATAGAAAAGTGACATTTGGTATTTTTTTAAAATCAATTTGCAATTTTAAAATTACAATTGGTATTATACGAGTATATTGTTTCACACAGAGGAAAATTTAGATATGTGCCAACTGAAACTCGGCTACTACGACTCAAATTCAGTTATTACGGATTTCAGTCGGCTGACACAACTTAACATTAGTTTTCACAACAAAGTTCGGTTAATTCAACAGAATTTTAGTTGCAAAACCAAAAATATTCAGAAATATAATATACATATCGTTATACTAACTGAACTTATACGTTGTTACCATTAAAATACTATTTTCAATTCGGTTGGCACTTTATTTCTCTGTGTGTGTAGTCGATTTGGTGTGCATTTCACCAGACGATATTAAACTTTTCAATATCGGACATTTTCACTTGGAGGACATTCCTTGTAAAGTTGAATTTTCTAATTAAAATATATATATTTGTAGCGTAGTGTGAGGTTGGTCAGTTAAATAAGGGGCGAGATAAAAACAAACTAAACAAAAATGAAATCATACGATTCAATAATTATAAAAAAAAAGTAAAACTATACTGTGGAGCAAAAGTGAGCCAATGTTTCAAAATTAAAACACAAGATTTATTTATTCTAATAGAAAACATATGATTTTCTATGGTTGATTTACTTGAATAAACGTCACTACATTGCTAGGTCTGACAAAAAAACAGAGTAGTATTTAGAAGATGACAAAGCCAATTGTGACAATTTTTTGTTGTTGTTTTGGTTTTTCTTTGATATTTTAAATTTTGAATCTCGCTTCTAGACGAGGATAAGAAATTCTCATTGAGTTTGTGATTTAACATAACAAATATCTCTAGAAATTCTAATAACAAAGTCCCCTGAAGATTTCCTTAGGCAGGAATGAAATCCGGATAGGGACACGCCTACATCAGATTGCTTTTCACAATTTGTTAAATAAGTTTTGGGACTTTAGCACATTTAATTACTATAAATGCAATTAATGTTTATCCCGATGAAAATAAATTTAAATAACAAATATGCAGGTGCTTGTGCAAATTTAAATGTAACTGACACTAATAGAAAACATATGATTTTCTATGGTTGATTTACTTGAATAAACGTCACTACATTGCTAGGTCTGTCAAAAAAAACAGAGTAGTATTTGGAAGATGACAAAGCCAATTGTGACAATTTTTTTTTTTGTTGTTGTTTTGGTTTTTCTTTGATATTTTAAATTTTGAATCTCGCTCCTAGACGAGGACAAGAAATTCTCATTGAGTTTGTGATTTAACATAACAAATATCTCTAGAAATTCTAATAACAAAGTCCCATGAAGATTTCCTTAGGCAGGAATGAAATCCGGATAGGGACACGCCTACATCAGATTGCTTTTCACAATTTGTTAAATAAGTTTTGGGACTTTAGCACATTTAATTACTATAAATGCAATTAATGTTTATCCCGATGAAAATAAATTTAAATAATAAATATGCAGGTGCTTGTGCAAATTTAAATGTAACTGACACTAATAGAAAACATATGATTTTCTATGGTTGATTTACTTGAATAAACGTCACTACATTGCTAGGTCTGTCAAAAAAACAGAGTAGTATTTGGAAGATGACAAAGCCAATTGTGACAATTTTTTGTTGTTGTTTTGGTTTTTCTTTGATATTTTAAATTTTGAATCTCGCTCCTAGACGAGGACAAGAAATTCTCATTGAGTTTGTGATTTAACATAACAAATATCTCTAGAAATTCTAATAACAAAGTCCCATGAAGATTTCCTTAGGCAGGAATGAAATCCAGATAGGGACACGCCTACATCAGATTGCTTTTCACAATTTGTTAAATAAGTTTTGGGACTTTAGCACATTTAATTACTATAAATGCAATTAATGTTTATCCCGATGAAAATAAATTTAAATAACAAATATGCAGGTGCTTGTGCAAATTTAAATGTAACTGACACTAATAGAAAACATATGATTTTCTATGGTTGATTTACTTGAATAAACGTCACTACATTGCTAGGTCTGTCAAAAAAACAGAGTAGTATTTGGAAGATGACAAAGCCAATTGTGACAATTTTTTGTTGTTGTTTTGGTTTTTCTTTGATATTTTAAATTTTGAATCTCGCTCCTAGACGAGGACAAGAAATTCTCATTGAGTTTGTGATTTAACATAACAAATATCTCTAGAAATTCTAATAACAAAGTCCCCTGAAGATTTCCTTAGGCAGGAATGAAATCCGGATAGGGACACGCCTACATCAGATTGCTTTTCACAATTTGTTAAATAAGTTTTGGGACTTTAGCACATTTAATTACTATAAATGCAATTAATGTTTATCCCGATGAAAATAAATTTAAATAACAAATATGCAGGTGCTTGTGCAAATTTAAATGTAACTGACACTAATAGAAAACATATGATTTTCTATGGTTGATTTACTTGAATAAACGTCACTACATTGCTAGGTCTGTCAAAAAAAACAGAGTAGTATTTGGAAGATGACAAAGCCAATTGTGACAATTTTTTTTTTGTTGTTGTTTTGGTTTTTCTTTGATATTTTAAATTTTGAATCTCGCTCCTAGACGAGGACAAGAAATTCTCATTGAGTTTGTGATTTAACATAACAAATATCTCTAGAAATTCTAATAACAAAGTCCCATGAAGATTTCCTTAGGCAGGAATGAAATCCGGATAGGGACACGCCTACATCAGATTGCTTTTCACAATTTGTTAAATAAGTTTTGGGACTTTAGCACATTTAATTACTATAAATGCAAAAAAAAAACATTTACACCAAGTCAGCGATTAACTGAAAACTGTACTTTCACTCAGAAATAAAAAATAAAAAAAATTGGTATTTAATTACTATATGAGACATTTTAGTACATTTTCAGTAAAAAAATTTAATTTCAACCGATCAGGATAATAGTTATTAATTATATCCTTAATATGCATTTTTATATCAAAATGTTCCAAAATTTGTTAAAATAAAATGGAAATGTGTGTTAGCAATATTAAGTTATTATTAATTTAAAGAAAACTAGTGAAAAAAAAATGATTTCAATTAAAACCACAAGATTTATTTATTTTAACATGTAACACATAGTTGTCCTTTGGGAAGATTTTCAGCATTTTTCACAGAGGTTTGAGAAAAATACCTTGATGTACTAGGAATTTCATTCATTTCAGATCCCTTGTCTTAGAAAAATTGTAGTTAGCATCCAAAACAATGCGTAAATTCTTATTTTCTCAGTAGTAAATTTAAGTTATTAAAGCTTTTCCGTTTTGCATATTGAGGATATCACGTTTCCAACCTATATATTTGTATATATCTCTTTGAAATCTCTTTGAAAAACAAAATTGAGGATTAAAGCAACTTAAATTTTGCGTTGTAGACAGAGTAAAGCGAAAGACAAAGACACACATCTAGGTAGATCTTTATGGTTCCTTTTTCTTATTGCAAAAAAAAAGGGTTGTTTTTTTCGCTTCGTTTCGTTTTGTTTGTTTTTGTTTATTTTTTCGTTTTGTTTCTATAATTATCTTCGGCAGTTGCGTCCTTTAAAAGAAAGCATCATTTACACTACCATTGATGTAAGTAGTTGAGAGAAAAATATATTTATTTCTATATATTTTCAGATATTAAATTAATTCATGTCGTCAATGTGGGAAAATGAAAATTTTTATATTTCGTAATTATTGCAATTTATTTTTAAAAGAATCACAAAAATATGTCTTATGATTGTCAGCAAATAAATTAACTAAATTACAATTTTTCTACAAATTTTTTGCGTGTTTTTAGCAAGGCATTTTTGTTTCTAATCCACTAAGTGTTAGCAAAACTTTTGCTGAATCTACTAATTTTGTTGCTAAAAATCAGCTTGCTGATTTTCAGCAAAAGATTTTGCTGACATTAGCAATTTTTTTGCAAGCACCCTCCGGACTAAAATTTTGCTGACTCAGCAAAATTTTTTGCTGACTTTACAAACTTTTTTTTTTTTTTGAAAATTATCATGAAAATTATCAAACGTTTTAAAACGCAACAAATAAAATCTAATATGACAACATCATATTAGATTTTGGACTTGAGGTAGAACAATATTCTAACTAAATATATGAAAATATAGAAAGTCCGAAGAAACAATTTTTGTATTTTTAATACAAAAATTAAAACATTTTTAAAATAATTATAATTATAATTATTATTTTTGCATATAATTACTGTTTGTAAAGTTCCTGTACGATTTCACTGCGTTAGGTAGTATTTTTCCAAAAAAAAAAAATTTTTAAATCCACTAGGTATGGAAAAATCTGTCTTTATACAGAGATTTAAATTTGTTTATAGCAGTTTTTCTCAAAGTTCAGAGCCAAACGTTGAAAGTCTATAATAATTATGTGTAGTGATTAAAAATAAATAAGTTTTCACTATTTTACTGAAAAACTGTTGTTTTCATTAGTTTTGATTATATTTATTATGAAACAGTATTATAAGCACACATTTCGCCTTTATTAAATAAATGTTGGCGCGTTTTGGCCAAAAAACACATTTTAAGGATATAATTTTTAATTTTATTAAGCAATTTTCGTTGTATTAAGCTAAAAATAATGCATAGTAATGACTACTTAGTTTAATCGAGGGGGTGTCTGAGCTTTTTCCGATATAGAATTTCGTTCCGTTTTTATGCGCTTTTTTTCCGAAGAGCCTTTGCCCCTATATCTCAAATTATTCAAAAATGTGGCGACTCTGGGTCCACTATGTAGGCGATATGGGTATCAAAGTTTTTGTTTTCTTGAGTACTTTAAACCTGTGTACAAATAAATCTAGTTTTCATAAATTAGTTTATATTTAAAAACAAATTAATGTTTAACCTCGCTTATTAACCCTTAAACGTTAGTTTTGGACAGGTAAAAAAATATACGTGATACTTTTTTTTGCTCCAAAGTTCGTTTCGGAATACTCCCATATATTTATTAAATAGCTACAAAAATGCTTAATTCTTTAATAAACCTACAGGTGCAAAAGTGAGCCAATGTCCTTCTCTTATACAATTTAAGATTGTAGATGATGTAGTGTGGCCAAAAGATTGGATCCAGGGCCGTAGCTGGGGAGCCAAAATTAATTGACAAATTTTTAAAAAAATACATATAGAAAACATGTTTTGGAAGAGGGTTATAATTTTTTTATGAATATAGAAAATTGTTCACAGGATTTAGAGATTTTGTATTGAATTAAAAGTTGTAAAAATTCTTATCCGTTTAAAAATTTTTTTAATCCGGCTTTTCATCTTTTAAAAATTTTAATAGGAAAAGACTTACAACTCTAAGCTCTCTAATATAGTGGGGTTTCTGACGACGAAAATAATGGAAAGATAAAAATTTTCATTTGAAAATAGTGAAAAAACTACACTGAGAGAATTATCATCACTACAGTAATGAATTTCTTCATAGCTTTAATGAAAATGGTCACTCGAACTAGTTTATTGAAACTTTTCATAGAATCTATGAAGCGGGTTTCATTAAAGTCAATATTTATGAAATGCTATGATTATAATCAATGAAAATCTTCATATAACAAATAAATCATTTCGACAATGAAGCTTTCATTAAATTTTTTAAACAGTTTTATAATGAGGCTCTTCATGAATGTCTTGAAAAAGTCCAATCGAATTAAGCCAATAAAGCGCTTCATATAATTTATGAAACTGTATTTTATAGAAGTTCAAAATCAAAAAGTCTTAATTGAATTAATTAAACACTTTATAAAATATGATTTGAAATTAATGAAAATTGATAATATTATGAAATTTTATGAATAAAATGAAATTTTATGAATAAAATGAAAAAAGGACAGAGATTGAATTTCTTTGAAGAGTTTTAATGAAATTTTTTCACTAAACTGATAAAGTTTTATTCATCATGTGAATGAAAAATTTCTTAAGCTTTATGAAAAAGCTTCATAGATTTAACAATAACATTTTTAATGCAACTTTTTCATTAGTCGTATGAAATTTTTAATAAATAAAGTGAAAATTTTCTTTAAATTTTTATTAAAAACTGTATTTATTTAATGAACATTTTCAATGGACGAATTCCAGTGACACTTCATAGATCTAATTCAAAAATTCATTGATATCATGCAGAAAATTCTCTCAGTATAAAGTATAAAAAAATAATTTCATAAAGAATATTTTCATTAAATTTATAAAGAGATAGTTTATGAAATCCAATGAATTTTGTTTATGAAATTAAAAAATAAAATTATAAAAAAAAAGTTTGTGAAAAATTTCTTAATATTAATCGAATTTCTTGAATATAATGAAATTATTTCTCGAATCTTTCATTTATATCATAATGAATGATTCTTTCAGTGTGAACTGACAAAATTTGGGGTTTCTAGCAGGATTAAAAAATATGTAAACAAAATCAAGAAACCATTTGCCATTTTTTTTTTTTTTTTTGGAAAAAGGGAAAATATTTATTTTTATGTGAAATAAGTCAAATTATTTCTGAAATATTTAGTAAAAAGCATTTATTTTTGACAGGAAAAATACGGCGAGAGAATTATCTGCATGATATTAATGAATTTTTTCATAAAAACAACAAAGCTGCACTGGAACTCGTTCATGGAAACTTTTCATTGAATTGAAGCAAGTTTTTAAAAAAATTATATTTAAAATATAATTTAATTTATTTAAAGTGTCATTCACCCAACGAAGAAGTTTTATAAAAAAAACTAGTCACATGAAAAGCATGAAGCTTTTCATTAATTTTAATAAATTTTTCATTCAATTTGAAAACCAAAATCTACATTTTTCTGCTATCCAAATATTTCCAGAGCAATAGAAAAACTAATGCATTCACAAAATTTTACTCTACACCGAAATCCTAAAATTTTAAAAACTTTTGTCTATAACGAATTCTGAATAAATAGTTTTTAAAATACCTCATTCCATGGACTTTTTCTAATTGAAAATTAGATTTAAAAGGCATTTTCTTTCATACAAATTTTATTCCACAGAAATTCATACAAATTTTAAAGAATTTTTCTACATAAAAATTATTAGTTTCAGCTTTGAAAATTATTTTGGAAAAAGAGCGGTTTAATTTTTCCTTTAAAATGTTTGTATCCGATCAAACAGAATATTTGTCTTGACTAGGGTTTAAGGTAACTGATGCTGATTCTCATTTTGCAATTAGATTTTTGAAATTCAAAATGACGGACGAAATAAACCCGCCAAAGAAAGTTAAAACTTGTACTTTTGTTCAAAAATTTTACCCTTTGGGTTAGCTGGCTGAAATTGTACACCACGAGGTTTTGGGGGTGGGCGATTTAAAAAATGAAATCAAAAATTCAAAATGGCAGATCCAATATGGCGAAAAAAATGTAAATTTTCATCCGATCAAATATAAACTTTGTGTTGACTTGGGTTTACGGTAACTGGTTTTGATTCCGCAATCAGATTTTATAAATTCAAAATGGCGGACGAAATAAAGCCGCCGAAGTTAGTCACAACTTGCACTTTTTGTTTACAAAAAAAAATTAACTCAAAAATTCAAAATGGCGCATCCAATATGGCGGTAAAAAAAGTAAATTTTCATCCTAGCAAAAAGAACCTGCTTTGCTTTAGATTTACGGTATCTGATTCTCACTACAATTATATTTAAGAAATTCAAAATGGCGGACGAAATGAAACCACTGAAATTATTCACAACATGTACTTTTTGTCCAAAAGTCTTTCCCTTAGTCAAAGCTTGAACTTTTCACCAAAATGTTTTGGTGGTTTTTAATTTAAAAAATGTACCCAAAAACTAAAAATTCAAAATGGCGGAAACAATATGGCGGCTAAAAAGGGAAATTTTTATCCGATCAAACAGATTCTGTATTTCGAATTTTGAAATTCAAAATGGCGTACCAGATACCTCACCCAAAGTCGCTTACATTATTAAATATTTAGCCAAAAGTAGACTACACGTTAACTTAAAGAATTTTACCACAGATTTGAATTCAAAGATTCTTAAACCAATTGAGTAGAATTTAAATATTAACATATCGCGGCCATTTAATTCCGTCATCTTATCTAGTAAGTATGCCCATGCCATTTTTCTAAACTTTCGTAATATAGCCGAAAAATTTATATTCTGGAATTCCAAGGAACGAAGAATCTGAATAAGATAAAAATTTCAGTCGCCATATTTAACCCGTCATTTAGTTTTCTAAATTGCTTCACGACCTTAATTATAGGTCGAGAAAACATAATTTTTATTTTTTTAATAATAATTATAACAAACTTTTTATATAAAAAAAAAAAATATATTAAAACAATTATTATAAAGGGTGCGCCAAATAACTTTTTTTTTTTTGAACTCCTGAACCAATTGGACTTTGTATGGCATCATACCAAGGTCTTTATGCTAAATTCGTCTCAATGATGTCTCCGAAATGTTCAATTGTTGAGAACGACGGTGAATTGATGTTGATGGCGCTTCACGCACACTTTCTGCCACAGCAGCAATATTCTCGGGTGTACGCACTGTTTTTGGCTTTCACGCTTTGGTTTATCGATGAGGATACCAGTTTCTTTCACTTTTTTCACAAGATAACGAACATACGGACCATATTCGTTCAGCGGAAGGATAAAACTAATTATCTGTCAAATCAGACATGAGCTTAGTGTTACCATTCACGAAATAAGCACTAGTTGAAAAAAAAACGTTAGATGGCGGACCCTTTACAACAATACTACCACAAATATAAAACTATTTAAAAAAAAAAACTTTGGAATATAAATACATTTTGCGTTTTAATTTTAAAACATTGGCTCACTTTTGCTCCACAGTGTAAATGCAAAATGCATGTCACACATTTGAAATGTTAGTTACAAAAATAACTTACCTTGGACAATTAGAAATCAAAAAAGTTCAATAAACCTTAGAGGGGAAAAACTTGAGATTGATTATTTATTTTTTTTTTTCTAGTTATAGGTACACAAATTTTCACTTTTTATCAATTAATGTTCAGTTGAGTATTTCCCATTTTTTCTACCAACTCAACAAACTACACTTTTGTATTTTTTTTCTAATCATGCATTCTAATTAAATCGAATCGAATTGCATTTTGTGGTTTGACAAACAATTCAATTTACTTTTGTGCTAATAAATATTTAATTTTTTATCGTTAACGCGTTGGTTTTTTATTTTTTTTTTTTTTTATTTGTTTCTAAAATAAAAATTGCACTCACTCAAATGTACGAACGATATAATTTTAGTTTAGTTGTGTGTTCTTATTTTTTTTTTCTCTCTATTCACTTGTGATTATAATAAAATGTCAACTAATTGTAAGTGGGTTAGGAATGCCACTGTTTTCCTTAATAACATTCCTAAAGTTATTAAGGAAAATCTCCTAAACTTTTAAAAAAAATTAGCCATCCGGCTAGTGTTTAAAAACTTTTTTTTTTTGTATTCTTCAAGATTTCAAAATAGTTATAATTTTTCTTCTAATTAAGAAAAAGGTTCATAATCTTGAACCGAAAACAGTTCACAAAAAGAATTTTTGAGAAAAAAAAATGTAAAATTCTTATTTAGTTTGGAAAAGTTTTCCACAGCTCAACGTTAAGATTATTTTATAATTGAATATTGATAAACCATCTAGTCTAGCTGTTATTGTAAGGTCAGTCTGATATTTTTTCCTTTATCGCATATCAAAATTTAATTAAAATCGTCGCGTAAGGGTTGGAACGCTACTGATCAGTGTCATATTGGTCGTAAGGACAAATCTTACCCTATTTCACTTATAAAAACTATTCATATGGCAACACCTTGGAGATAAACTTGCATTGTATTGTCTTTGATTTGTTTTGTTTTGCTATGATTGCATGTGCTTTTTGACAGTTTCTAAGCAAGAGAACAAGTTACAGTCTTTGTTTTCAAAAGTGATTAAAGCAAAACAAAAGCTTTTTTTAGATAGGGGTTTCAGTTAAATTTTTTTTTAATAAGAATTCAATTATATCTCCGAAATAAAGTGACGTTTACACGAACCCAAGAAACAATGTTCAAGCCAGAGTTGCCATTTTAGCTTTTTTCTAGTAGGAAGATTTAGCTATTTAGTTTTCGTTTTATCTATTTTGAGCTATTTTTTTCTTCAGAGCTGTTTTTAGTTATTTATTTATTTATTTATTGTATGTCTTTCATCAAGACATACAAGTATCCTTTAATACCAGGCCGGAAGATTAGATTAGATTATATGGCACTATGCACCGCGACCAACTTAGGTCTTTTGTGCTGCCTAAAGTTACCCTAAAGATTCAAGCTACCTATAAAGCCAATAATCCTATTAGGCAAAATCTTCATAATGTCCGAAGGGGAGACAGAGCGATCGCCAAGAAACTTGGCACGCCTTTCACAAAGCCTCGGACATTCGCAAAGAACATGCTCCGATGTCTCAGCTACCAGTTCGCAAAACCTACACTCATCCGTGTCCGAAAGACCCCTTTTGCGCAGGTGGTATCTGAGATTGCAGTGTCCAGTCAGGTAAGACACCAGGGTACTCAAGTCACCCCTCCCGAGGGACAAGAGTCTCCTCGATCCTGCACTGGAAAAAGAGATTAATCTCTTAGCCTGTCGTTGGCCAAGAGAGTTTTCCGAATAGAGAGAGAATTCTGATTCCCTCCACGACCCGAGCTTCTCCCTAACATATCCCAAAGGTATACCACAGAATGGTTCAGGGCCAATAAATTAGGGCCAAGCAATTAGCAAGACAATCTGCCCTCTCGTTGCCCTCATGCCCCTAGTGACCAGGATCCCACCCTAAGGTAAGCGAGTTGCGCCCGCCAAGTCGGTTAAGAGCCAGAATGCATTCCATGACCAGACCAGATGACACCTCATAGGACATTAAAGCCCTTAATGCCGCCTGACTGTCAGAAAGAATGTAGATGCGAGATCTAATAGTGCCCCTTCGTAGGCCGGAAGATTCTTGCCATTTTGATCAGGTGTTTTTGAAAATTTTAAATTTTTAAGACTAAAAGACCAATGAAAATTTTAATTATGTCACTAATGTTGCCACCTTTTTAAGAAAAAATTAAAAAGATTTTATTTGTTCGGTTTTAGATCATGACAAATTTTTCTCTAAATTAACAGAAAAATTATAATTTTTATATGATAATTTACTTTGACTATTAGAAAAAAACACAGAAAAAGTTATTAGACACTAGCATGAATGGAATGCATTTTCTGACCCACTACGGTCTTCATCAACATTCTTCGTGCCATTTAGTGTTAATCGTAAATATCATCTATTTAACTCACATGTTAAAGAAATTGGGTAACTTTAAATCCCACATTACTCTGTGTGTTGAGTTAGAATGAAATTTACCACGAACGATTTCTATTTATAGTGTGTTTGTTTTTTCTCTAGTCATTATCATAGTTGCCAGTTTAACTTTCAGTTAAAACTTTAAATGGCAGTTCTTTTCTCTAATGTCATCATATACTATCCTTCTACATTAGCAAAGCATATCAACAAACATTAAAGATTTTTCATTAACACATATGTCGAGCATATACATTAAACGATTTTTACACTGTACCTGGTGAGTGGTTTAATAGTGAATTTTTTTTATCGTTGATCTATAAATTTATGTGTGAGATTTTATTTGTTCGGTTTTAGATCATGACAAATTTTTCTCTAAATTAACAGAAAAATTATAATTTTTATATGATAATTTACTTTGACTATTAGAAAAAAACACAGAAAAAGTTATTAGACACTAGCATGAATGGAATGCATTTTCTGACCCACTACGGTCTTCATCAACATTCTTCGTGCCATTTAGTGTTAATCGTAAATATCATCTATTTAACTCACATGTTAAAGAAATTGGGTAACTTTAAATCCCACATTACTCTGTGTGTTGAGTTAGAATGAAATTTACCACGAACGATTTCTATTTATAGTGTGTTTGTTTTTTCTCTAGTCATTATCATAGTTGCCAGTTTAACTTTCAGTTAAAACTTTAAATGGCAGTTCTTTTCTCTAATGTCATCATATACTATCCTTCTACATTAGCAAAGCATATCAACAAACATTAAAGATTTTTCATTAACACATATGTCGAGCATATACATTAAACGATTTTTACACTGTACCTGGTGAGTGGTTTAATAGTGAATTTTTTTTATCGTTGATCTATAAATTTATGTGTGAGATTTTATTTGTTCGGTTTTAGATCATGACAAATTTTTCTCTAAATTAACAGAAAAATTATAATTTTTATATGATAATTTACTTTGACTATTAGAAAAAAACACAGAAAAAGTTATTAGACACTAGCATGAATGGAATGCATTTTCTGACCCACTACGGTCTTCATCAACATTCTTCGTGCCATTTAGTAAATAGATGATATTTACGATTAACACTAAATGGCACGAAGAATGTTGATGAAGACCGTAGTGGGTCAGAAAATGCATTCCATTCATGCTAGTGTCTAATAACTTTTTCTGTGTTTTTTTCTAATAGTCAAAGTAAATTATCATATAAAAATTATAATTTTTCTGTTAATTTAAGGAAAAATTTGTCATGATCTAAAACCGAACAAATAAAATCTCACACATAAATTTATAGATCAACGATATAAAAAAAAAAAAAAATTCACTATTAAAATTAAAAATGTTTAAAATGAAAACCATATTACTTTCCAGTTTTTTGTAAAATTATAAAACAAGAAAAAAAATAGTGTTACCGGAATAATCTCAACACACATTTTTACTTATAACTTGTTTATTTTTAAAAGCAAACTTTTTATTTTATTGACTAAGAATACAAAACATGTTTCATATGCCGTCTCTTTTTTTAAATTGGTCTCCTTCAACCAATTAGGATACTTAAAATACCAACCAAAATCCGATTCACTCACTTTTTGTTAAGATTTAATTTGTAAGCGACGAAATAATTAGTCGATCAGTTTATTGTTTTGCACACATAATCTGACAAACATGTAAACCCTAATATAAAAAATACTTTTTTAAATTTCTCATTACACGATTTTAAAAATCTCAGTTTACAATAGGAGTCCGAAATAGACATAAAAGATCCTTCAAGCCTTCTGCAGTCATACACTCAGGGAACTTCTGCATTAAAAATATCTAGTTGTTTGAGTTGTAATATAGTTTCTTTATTTTTAATGTAAATCTCAGGAATTTGAAGAACAAATTAAATTTCTTACTAACCTTGTAGTTCATTTAAAAAAACAAACCACATCAAATGGCTGTTTTATGATTTTATATTCATTTTTTACTACAGTCTTTTGTTATTTAAAAAAATAAAAAAATAAATGTTTATTTATTTTTTACTAACATGTGGTTCATTGTTAGTACAATTGTGGTTCATTTTTTGAACATTAAACAACAAACGACAATGTTCGCTGAATTTACTGAAATATAAGTCGTCCTTTCTTTAAGTGAAATTTCATTTGTTTTTAACTGCATTTGCAGTGGTCTTTACCTACCTAGTATTCTAAGTGTAGCAAAGAGTATGTACAAATGCTCTTCCGCAACAAAGTACCGAACTCGGGCAACTATTTTTTATTGTGCTTAAAACACTCACTTTAATTTTGCTTATATTTTGTTATTTTCTGTTAAAATTTAATGTATTTTAATTCTATTTTACGTATTTTATCGTTAAAATTTTAAATAAATAACCATTTTATTAAATTATTATTCAAAAACATGATAATAATTAATTTAAACTTTTAAATTTCTGCAACATGTTTTCATTTGCTCGGTGTGAGTTTACGAATAAATAAAAAGAGGGCAGATTGAGAGAGACTAAAATGGATAGAAAAATACTGGTCATAGCTATATGATTGTGATTTTCTTTGCCGATAAAGCCTCTTTCTGAGCGTTCTTTTATGACTCATGGAATATAAGCATCATTAAAATTTTCAAAATTTTTGAGCCAGTTATGAAAAATTTTTGAGTCATATGTGAGTGTTGAAAAAATTTTCAAAAATGTTCAATTAAGCTCATAAATAAGTCAATTATGGTTCATTAATGACTCAGAAATTTGAGCGTTTGCAAAATTATCACATTTTAGAGTCTTTTATGAATCATAATTTCTGAAATGCTTTAGAAATTTGTTGACTGGGAAATATTTAAACATATTTTAATTGCAACTGCGTTTTTATAAAATTTACAAAAGCAAAAAACAAATTTAAAAACAAAGTTTTGACAGCAATTCTAACGCTACATATTTAAATGTTATAGTTTTAACGGGAAATGCTAAAAGCTTTTAGAAGGAAACGAAAATTGGGTAGTTTTAAGGGAGTAGACTATTTAAAACTTTTAGATTTTTAAACAAATAATAAACCTTTTTGGTTTATTGTGAATTTAGCGATTTCTAACGATTTTAATTTTGAAATCTTCCTATTTTTACTTCGTAGAGCTAACAACCTTGTTTAAAGCATGAAAAACACATGCAAAGCAACATCAAACTTAATTTGTTGTTATTGTGTTGCATGTTTTTTTTTGTGATCTAACATTAACCTCTCTGCTGCGTAAGACGAATATATTACATACGTTTTATAAAACTCTATCGTGTTGAGTAAGACATATATATACGTCCACTCTACATAAGTGGAGCATGTGTTTTTATTTCGATGCAGCCAGAGCATAGACCAGTTACCAAGGACTATTATTTGTGACGTTTCTCAGAACAATAACATTTCAATATATAGAAATATAATCATGGTCCACTTTTAATGTGCAGTACGTAACTTGATTCACTTAAGGGTGAATTAGCCAAGCGAAAAGGTATCTCGGTGTACGAAATTTAATAAGTAAAATAAGAATAGAAGACATTTTGTGTATCTTGTTGTTTCATTCATATTCATTAAACATATAGAATACGTAAAAACACAAGAAAATCTAATCAAAATAGATTTTTGTTGTCCGTTTACGTTTTCTCTATGTTAAATGTATATGAATGAAACAACAAGATACACAAAATGTCTTCTATTCTTATTTGATTTATTAAATTTCGTACACCGAGATACGTTGACGTTGACGCTTGGCTAATTCACCCTTTAAGCTCACAATACAGCCTTAACGTTTTAAATACAATTATTTACTTGCTTTTAAATTAAATTAAAATTAAAGTTCTTGATATAACAACGCAACATTTTTCAAACTCTTTCACATTTTTCAAGCAAAACTATTTTATGGTGTTTTACTTTCTGGCAACAATTTTGCATTTTTTTGCACTTTGCCCTCAAATTTCCTTTTTTGTGTTCTTTTCTAAAATAATGTTAACACTCTGAGATTGTACTGTGTTTCTTTCGAAAATTTTAACGTCCTCAAAAAAATTACAGGGTTGCTTTTTGCCTGTTTTTTTTTGTTTTATCAAGCTCATGTGTATATACTGCAAAGTTGTTTGCGAGAAAATTCTCACATTGGTGGTGATGTGGAGGGGTGATGTGCTGGCTTCTGATGCAGAAAGTCCCAGGTTCAAAACCTCATTGAACCACAATTTTTTTTTTGTCTTTTTATTATATTTAATTTGGATGTTTGTTATTTTATTTTGATTTTTTCTGTTTGCAAATATTTAATAATTTTTTAATCTAAAATTCATTAAAAAAAAAACATAAATTAGATATAATAAAAATTTTTAAATCAAAAAAGAAGCTAACTCCAAATTTAAAAAATACTTGAAAAAATAAGTTATTAAAAAATAAAAATCATATCACATTGACTGAGATTCGAACCACACGTGATACATGTATGTATTAATGAACTGCGTTAACAATATTGTATAAACCAAAGAGTATATACAAATAGAGAGGCTTCATTTCACACGCCTCTCAGAAACAAAATACCGAACTCGGGCAAGCAAATTAAAACATTTGTTACACTAAAAAATGATTGCAACATGTTGATAAAAAATTGTTGCTTAAAACATTCACTTTTATGTTGCTTATATTTTGTTATTTTCTATTAACCCATTAATGCCTGACCCCCAATTCCATTGTCCAATATCGATGAAATTTCACACATTCTTTACTTAAGGTTTTGGAAGTTATTTGATATAATTTTCTTTTTGATTTCCCATACTTGGGACTTATGAATTAACCACTAATATAAAATAATTCCTCAGTGGTTTTTTAATTAAATTATTTTTTTATGCTCTTTCATGTAAAACTCTTCATTTTTACTTGAAAATAATCGATATTTCAAGCAAGGGTACTTCATAAAACTGTAAAATACGTATTTTAATGGTCATGTCATGAAATCATACTTATAGCCCAAGTGAGTGGTCCTACTCAGCCACAAATTTTTTGCATTTTAAAGAATACCTTACACTATTAGCCAACAATAAAGTTTTCCGATGTGTCGCTTCTCCAATTTTTCAGAGGCAATTTCAATTATTTTTTTCAATTTTTCAGAATATGTAAATTTGCAGTCAATTGAACAGATAATTACCAACCCCCAATTTTTACACCAATATTTTTCTAAAGTATTTTAATCCTTTCTCTACCTACCTGTAAAAATCAATTTGATGCAACTCTTACCTGGCTTTAGCTATAATTTTTTTAAGATGACTCCTTTTTGGGTATTTAAATACCCAATAGGCAGGAATGGGTTAAAAAGTATTATATTTTAATTTTATCTTGCTGATATTATCATTCATATTTTAAATAATTAAAACTTTTATTAAATTATTATTTAAAAACATGATGCAAATTAATTTAAACTTTTAAATTTCTGCTAAATATGTTTATTGGTTCGGTGCGAATTTACGAACAAATAAAAAGAGAGCAGTTTGAGCGACACTGAGTAGTATGGAAACCCACTGTATAAACACACATGTTTAAAAAATGCAATATGTGATAAAATTTTGTTCTATTCTGATTGTAAAAATCAAGCATTTTAATCGGGCGAGGGAGACATTTTTAAAGTTTCGCACTTCAACAAGGCAATACTTTTTTCCAGAAAATAAAACACCATTAATTTCTTCATTCTTTCTCATATGAAATCATATTAAATTCGTAAAAATTAGTGTATTCAACTTTGTCAAAATGGTCTAGGGCAACCGAAAAAAATATCGATGTAGCAAACCTTTTGTAATTAAACCATGAACTAGAGAAGATTTTTTTTTTATTTTGACTATGCAGTTAAGGAATTAATTTTATGTCTCGTGTGGACGTCAGGTAACAGAAAATAAACATCACAGATTAATACCCATTTGTGGAACAAGTGACATATGTCAAAAAAAAAATTTCATATAAGAAGTGAAGTCAATAGAGAGATAGAAACTAAAATCACTATACAGTTTGGATTAATATACCTTTCTCGTTTTAGACTGCTCTATCTCCGATTCAAATCTATGTGTAATCTGTGATAAACGTCTTGCAAAACGAGCAATCATTTAAAACCGCGTAAAGTTTTAAACAAGGTTGGCCAACGATACCTTCTCAATACCGTTTTTCGACTCAAACCCCTTTAAAATTGAAAACAGATAACAATACCGAATCCCTTCATTTTAAAAATACACACTTAGGATATTATGTAGGTAAAGACGACAGCAATTGTAGTTAAAAACAAATGAAGTTTCACTTGAAGAAACGACGACTAACATTTCATTAAATTGAACTAGCATTTGTGATTTGTTTTTACTGTTCAAAAAATTACTAATAATTGTAGTAAAAATTAACCACATATGTTAGTAAAAAATAAACAAACATTTACTTTTTTTATTTTTAAATAAATATGAATGTAAAATCTTAAAACAGTCATTTGATGTGGTTTGTTTTTTTTTTTAAATAAACTACAAGGTTAGTAAAAAATTAAACTTGTTCTACAAATGACTGACATTTACATTAAACATAAAGAAACTATATTACAATCCAGACAACTACATATTTAAAGCAGAAGTTCCCTGAGTGCAGGTATACCGTAACCGTTTCTCTTAATACCGGTACCGGTTTTTATAATTGTTTTTTTAACGTAGTTCTAGATTTTGTAATACAAAATATAAAAAATTGCAAAGCAATTTAACTTTTTGTTAATAAAATATCGTATTGCTTACTTAACATCCGGCTATCAATTTTTAATTTGTATTGCACAGTGGGATATTTGAAAAAGATATATAACTTATATACTACTGATCCGATCGGTACGAATCAAATTGGTGTTCAGCTTTGTAACGTGCCGTTACAAATAGTACTTACAAGTATGCTTATAATTGAATACCGACTTTTTGGGAAGATACTTTTTCACATACCAAATACATACAACTACTAGTACACATACCCAATAGTGCTGCTATGCTAATAATTCTCACTGAGTCTATGAAAAGTATTGCTTATAGTGTGAAAGTTGGTACACTAAAGTAAGCTTGAATCCAGTTGGAGTTTCAAACTATACTTCGTCCTACCAGCCGAATTATAGCAGATAAGCCGACAAGATTCCAGTTTCCGACACGTGCCGTAGTGTAGACCAGTAGATTTAGCGTTTTGAAGGCAATAGCCGAGATCTGTAGTATTCATCTCGCTATTTATCGTTTTCTTTAAGGCAATAGCCGAGATCTGTAGTATTCATCTCGCTATCCATATTTCTAAGGCAATAGCCGAGATCTGTAGTATTCATCTCGCTATTTACCGTTTTCTTTAAGGCAATAGCCGAGATCCGAAGCATTCATCTCGTTATTCATATTTCTAAGGCAATAGCCGAGATCTGTAGTATTCATCTCGCTATTTATCGTTTTCTTTAAGGCAATAGCCGAGATCCGAAGCATTCATCTCGCTATTCATATTTCTAAGGCAATAGCCGAGATCTGTAGTATTCATCTCGCTATTTATCGTTATTCATATTTCTAAGGCAATAGCCGAGATCTGTAGTATTCATCTCGCTATTTATCGTTTTCTTTAAGGCAATAGCCGAGATCCGAAGCATTCATCTCGCTATTCATATTTCTAAGGCAATAGCCGAGATCTGTAGTATTCATCTCGCTATTTATCGTTTTCTTTAAGGCAATAGCCGAGATCCGAAGCATTCATCTCGCTATTCATATGTCAAAGGCAATAGCCGAGATCTGTAGTATTCATCTCGCTATAACCGAAATCTCACGCACTCGTCTCGATATCTGTTGCATGCCTCGTAGTTAGTGCCCCTCCTAATCTTCGAGATCTTTAGAATTCGTCTCGAAATCGTAGAAGTTGCTACTATTCTATTTCGCAGGTCTCCCATCCTCCAGAGCCGAGCCGAATATCTCCAGCCCTCGCTAAGGTTGCCGAAGACTGCCGACCCGACTGCCGTTAAGGGGGTTATACCACCGATTACGCCCGAGCACAGCAGATCACCACCGATCACGCCCGAGAACGATAGAATAACTAAACCCTAAAGATAAGAGAAATTATAGTTATAAGGTTATTTTGGTTAAATAAAGTTGCGTGCGCAACACGATTATATTGTTATTACAACTCAGAAAATCGTGTGTTTTAATTCAAAGGAAGCAGACCTTTGACGGACCTGGACAGACGGAGTAATACCCCAGCTGAAAAGAAAACTGCATCACAAATGGCGCCCGAGCAGGGACCCGACTCCAAGAACGCAACAGGGGAAAACCCCAACGAACAACCCCCCAACGGACTTGGGGCGGGTGACGCACACAACACAACACAACAACAACCAAAACCTTAACGAATGATACAACTAACCCACCATTGCTCACCACGGAGTCCTTGGGATGGATTTACCTCCTCAAAAAGGGACAGCTGATTGCAGAATGCTCTAAAAATGGGATTGTCACCGAAGGGGCCACGGTTGATCAACTAAGACGACTGCTCAGCAAGTTGGTCCGAATGAAACGACAGAGAGCTTCGTCGGAAAATCTACTTCGCGCTCTGGAGGAAGAAGTACTGGAGGAGGAGAGGAAACCAGTAACCGAAGAGCAGTCGCAGGAAGTAACGATTCGGGTACCCCAACCAGGAGACCTCTCTCGAAAACTGCCGACTAGTGAGCCGAGTGACATGGAGGTGATGAACACCATCCGACGGTGGAACTTGGTATACGATGGAGGCGACAACCTAATGGAGTTCATCGAGCGTCTGGAGGAGCTTGCCGAATGATATGCGATCGCTCGCGATCGACTATTGTTCTCCCTTTTAGAGATTCTTAAGGGCCGAGCACTACAATGGTATAGAGTGAAACGAACAGAGATAAAAACATGGGAACTGTTCAAGAGAGAGGCCTGTAAATTTTTTTTGCCTATACGGTACTTAACTCATCTGGAGGACCAAATATACCATCGTAAACAGGGACCTCGCGAAAAAGCAAAGGACTACATCATGTCGTTGCAAACCCTCATCCGTCAGCACCCCGAGTTGCGTAAAATAGATCATACAGATCGTATATACGATGGGTTACGATGTGAATACAAACTTTACGTTCGTCGCAGTGATTTTCGAACCTTAGACGAGCTAATGCAGTTAACCGACGAGTATGAACTACTGAGACGAGAAGAGTCCAGACAGGGAAGACCCCAACCGAGACACACCAGTAGCACCAGCGTCTATAACCGGGACACACATTGTTGGCGATGTAAGGAACCTGGGCACCATCGGCATCAATGCCGAAATAGGGGGTTACTATTTTGCTCGCGATGTGGCACTCAGGGGGTGATGTCACGCGACTGCTCCTGTCGGGTGATGCCGGAAAGAACAAGGGGTGACGGCCGGTATTATTTAGCTATTCGGGTGAACACCTTTGAGGTCAGAGCACTGATTGATACCGGATCCACCTTAACGTACATTGGCGAGGCGGTCCGAAGTCACTTAGAGAGAATGAAAGTACGGCCCCGAGCACACCAGCGAACAGTACAGCTAGCGGATAGCTCATGTGTAAGGAGCGTGAAGGTTTATCCAGTCAATGTCGACGTAAACGGCCAGCAGACAAAGCTATTGGCATCTTCTCTGCCAGATTTGGCCGAACCGATCATCCTCGGCATGGATTTTCTACAGCGGCGAAGGGTGAAACTCACCCTGGATGGCATTCCATTGACACCCTCAGACCCATACCCCGCTTCCAGTTCCGCCCCCGCCCTCCATGCCATTACCGGTCGGGAAGCTCTAACCCCAGCCCAGGCAGAAAGGTTGGAGAATACCTTGAGTGCAGCACGAAAGGCGTTTGAGGCCATCAAGGGACCATGCCATATAGTTAAGCATGTGATATCCATGCAACACGATCGGCCGATAAAACAACGGTACTACCCGCGCAACCCGGCGATGCAAGCGGTGATGAATAAAGAGGTAGACGAATTGCTGGAGATGGACCGAATTGAACCGTCACATAGCCCATATAGTTCACCGGTAGTGTTGGTTCGGAAGAAACAAGGGACATGGCGGATGTGTATTGATTTTCGCCAGGTCAACGCGGCGGCAGAACCAGACGCCTACCCACTCCCCCAAATCAATGCTATTCTCGACCAACTTCGTGAAGCGACCTACATCTCAACTATTGACTTGAAGAATGGGTATTGGCAAATACCGTTAGCTCCCAAATCGAGGCAGTATACGGCCTTTACGGTCCCAGGGCGGGGTCTCTTTCAGTGGAAGGTTATGCCGTTTGGCCTCCATTCGGCACCTGCAACGTTCCAGCGAATATTGGACCAGGTCATCGGACCCGAACTTCAGCTCAAAGTGTTCGCATATCTGGATGATATAATCGTGCTAGGGAGATCGTTTGAGGAGCACCTGGAAATTTTGCAAATCGTTTTCGCCAGATTACTACGGGCAAATCTACAAATCAATTTCGAGAAATGCGAATTTGTCCAAACTAGTCTTAAGTACTTAGGGCACGTTGTGTGCTCCGAAGGTATACACACCGACCCGGCCAAAATAGAGGCAATGAGAGAGATGGCAGCCCCAAAAACGCTGAAAGAACTGAGACGGGTGCTAGGGGTGGCCTCATGGTATCGTAGGTTTGTTCCCGGGTTTTCGGCACTGGTCGAACCAATGACTAGGTTGCTGAAAAAGAAAACGACCTGGGTTTGGAACCATGAACAGGAAAACGCTTTCGACATGCTGAAGCGAAAACTCACTGAAGCCCCCATATTATGCTGTCCTGATTATACGTACCCATTTTTTCTCCAGACCGACGCCAGTGGGGATGGACTAGGTGCGGTTCTGTTCCAACGACAAGGCGAGCAAGAGAGAGTCGTCGCGTACGCCAGTCGCACCCTTAGCGACGCGGAGCGGAAGTATTCTGCCACAGAGCAGGAATGCTTGGCAGTATTATGGGGAATCCGGAAAATGAGGCCCTACCTGGAAGGATACCGGTTCACGGTGATCACGGACCATCAATCGCTTAAATGGTTACATTCCATTCAAAACCCATCTGAAAACGTTCATGGAGAAGTGCGGAATCGAACACCGCTTTACTGCGCCCTACACCCCACAGGAAAATCCCACCGAGCGCATGAACAGAGTCATTAAAACAATGATAGCCCAGAATACCGGAAACGATCATCGACACTGGGATAAAGTATTGAGTGAGATTGCGTTCGCAATCAACACCGCGGTACACGAGACAACGAGGAATTCGGCAGCGGAAATACTCTTCGGCAGAAATCTCAGTCCTCCTCTGCAGTTTCGGGGGGAAGGAGATGTTCCAGTCGAACGAGCGAGACCACCGCCGGGGGAGCAGGAATGGAAGGAGATTGCACAGGTGGCCGCTGATGCCTCTGGGAGACAAAAACGATACTACGATCTGCGTCGGCGGGAGTGGCAACCGATGATCGGGGATAAAGTCTATAAAAGAGAGCATCATTTATCGTCGGCTGCCGATCACTTTGCTGGGAAGCTGGCACCCAAGTTTTCATGACCTCACGATGTTGTCGGAAATGTATCGAAAAACATAATCGTTGTAAGGGTAGCCGGTACGAACCAGCGGGTTCACGTTCAGGACCTGAAAGCGTTTCACGAACGGCCTGGATTGTAAACTAACATTTGGAACTAAATAAGCCCCATAATCAAGTAAAACCCGAACATGTATCACCCCTGAGGCCGAAAACCTATTAACTCTCCTCTCCTGGATATGACGTCAAAGCACCTGTTTGCAAAATCCTATAAAAGGCGAGTAGAAACTATAAACAATCATTAGTATCAGGATGGACAGAAAGCGTACAACACCGGTAGCTCCTGGAAATATTAAAAAATATTTAAGGCAGTTGACCTCACCACAAAGAATAAAGGACTTTGACCCGCCCTTTGAGGCAAAACCAGCGGTAAAGGAATTGGTGTCCGCGAAGATTGGCCGATCCGGAGATCAGGCTATAGACGAGTTAGCCCAGGACATCTGGAATAGAAGGCAGATCCACCCTTTACACGCCAGCACCTCAGGTCCACCACCATTAGCTCCTTTATCCCACACCCACGGTATAACGGTTCCAGGGACACCGAAAGCGCCGCTAGTGCTTCCCCCACTGGCTGCTATAGGGAAGGTATCATCCAGCTCTGAGATTTCGCCGGGCCCGCGAACACTAGGCTCAATGCCTGATGCCAACGAAATAACTTCGAGCGAATGCACACTATCATCAAGCTGGGCAAAGGAAGTAGAGCAGGCAGAGGAAGACCTCCAAAACGATGTTTTAAGTTTATGTGTGCCAGTCTTGGGTGACGACGAGGACCAACGGGAAGATTTGTTCGCGGGGATAACGGTGAAGGATCCAGGCGTTCGGAGGAAAATGTGGAATATATACCCTAAGGGACGGCCGAGGGTGGAAGTACGCGTGTGTGATGGATGGGTACGATTGCGGTGCCTGGGACGAGTCAAGGAGTTTCACCTTTAGAACGGGTTTTTCTGTATCTTAATGGGGGTATTTTATGAATTGTATGTAAATAATAAGATTTGAATTGGAATTGGAGGAAAATATTTTTTGTAAATAATTAGAAAATAAGGTTTGAATTGAAACTGGGAAAATATATAGGAAAAAAAAAGGAAAAAAAATAAAATAAAATAAAAAAAAAAGAAAAAAAAAAGAGAAAAATATATAAAATAAAAAAGAAAAAAAAAGAAAAAAAAAATATAATAATAAAAATAAAGAAATGGGAAAATGAATTTTACAAAAGTAGGATAGTTTAAACGCACTTATTGTCGAGCCGAAGCTCCTTAGAGTTCGGTAAAAGTTACCTTCGGGTAGTGCAGATCAAAAGATCGAAACTCGCATGGTGCTTGGGGAAAAACTAGATAGTTTTTTTCAAAGTAGGGGGGGAATGTAACGTGCCGTTACAAATAGTACTTACAAGTATGCTTATAATTGAATACCGACTTTTTGGGAAGATACTTTTTCACATACCAAATACATACAACTACTAGTACACATACCCAATAGTGCTGCTATGCTAATAATTCTCACTGAGTCTATGAAAAGTATTGCTTATAGTGTGAAAGTTGGTACACTAAAGTAAGCTTGAATCCAGTTGGAGTTTCAAACTATACTTCGTCCTACCAGCCGAATTATAGCAGATAAGCCGACAAGATTCCAGTTTCCGACACGTGCCGTAGTGTAGACCAGTAGATTTAGCGTTTTGAAGGCAATAGCCGAGATCTGTAGTATTCATCTCGCTATTTATCGTTTTCTTTAAGGCAATAGCCGAGATCTGTAGTATTCATCTCGCTATCCATATTTCTAAGGCAATAACCGAGATCTGTAGTATTCATCTCGCTATTTACCGTTTTCTTTAAGGCAATAGCCGAGATCCGAAGCATTCATCTCGTTATTCATATTTCTAAGGCAATAGCCGAGATCTGTAGTATTCATCTCGCTATTTATCGTTTTCTTTAAGGCAATAGCCGAGATCCGAAGCATTCATCACGCTATTCATATTTCTAAGGCAATAGCCGAGATCTGTAGTATTCATCTCGCTATTTATCGTTATTCATATTTCTAAGGCAATAGCCGAGATCTGTAGTATTCATCTCGCTATTTATCGTTTTCTTTAAGGCAATAGCCGAGATCCGAAGCATTCATCTCGCTATTCATATTTCTAAGGCAATAGCCGAGATCTGTAGTATTCATCTCGCTATTTATCGTTTTCTTTAAGGCAATAGCCGAGATCCGAAGCATTCATCTCGCTATTCATATTTCAAAGGCAATAGCCGAGATCTGTAGTATTCATCTCGCTATAACCGAAATCTCACGCACTCGTCTCGATATCTGTTGCATGCCTCGTAGTTAGTGCCCCTCCTATTCTTCGAGATCTTTAGAATTCGTCTCGAAATCGTAGAAGTTGCTACTATTCTATTTCGCAGGTCTCCCATCCTCCAGAGCCGAGCCGAATATCTCCAGCCCTCGCTAAGGTTGCCGAAGACTGCCGACCCGACTGCCGTTAAGGGGGTTATACCACCGATTACGCCCGAGCACAGCAGATCACCACCGATCACGCCCGAGAACGATAGAATAACTAAACCCTAAAGATAAGAGAAATTATAGTTATAAGGTTATTTTGGTTAAATAAAGTTGTGTGCGCAACACGATTATATTGTTATTACAACTCAGAAAATCGTGTGTTTTAATTCAAAGGAAGCAGACCTTTGACGGACCTGGACAGACTGAGTAATACCCCAGCTGAAAAGAAAACTGCATCACAGCTTTTCTAATATTGTGATTCGGTCACCCTGTTTTAGTACAGGGTGTACTTACAGGTTGTCAAAGCTGACTACCTCGTGTATAAAAAACTTTTTTAAATGTTGTAACTTTTGTAAATGTGGATTTCCAAAATTTTAGCTTGGAGTAATGTACGTTGTAAGATAAACTTTAAAAGTTATTTAAGTTAAAAAAAGTTTTTGCCATAAGTTTTTTTTTGGATAACCTTTATTATTTAATCGATTTAAAAACAAAAAATTCTCCTTGGATTACTTCACGATAAAAGAAATTGCAAACTTTTTTAAATTAGCTTTAATAGTTTTGTCGTGAAAAATCCTTAAAGTTCAAAATTCATGAAAAATTTAAATTGTTGGCCAAAAAAAAACTATTTATTTCTAACGTTTTTTTTTTTCAACTAGTGAATGGTAGCGCTTAGCTCATTTCTGATTTGACAGATAATTAGTTTTATCCATCCGCTGAACGAATATGGTTGTGTATACGCTTGAACAACGCTGGGAAATATTGCGACATTACTTTGATTATCATGGTAATGTTGCAGAATGTGTGCGAAAATTGCGTACGGATGGAAGAAGAGAAGCACCGTCAGCTCCGTATGTTCGTTATCTTGTGAAAAAAGTGAAAGAAACTGGCATCCTCATCGATAAACCAAAGCGTGAAAAGCCAAAAACAGTGCGCACACCCGAGAATTTGCTGCTGTGGCAGAAAGTGTGCGTGAAGCGCCATCAACATCAATTCACCGTCGTTCTCAACAATTGAACATTTCGGAGACATCATTGAGACGAATTTTGCATAAAGACCTTGGTATGACGCCATACAAAGTGAAGAGGAGGATATTGGCAACATTTGGTTTCAACAGGACGGCGCTACGTGCCACACAGCCAAAGCTACACTCGATGTTTTGCGCCCTGTTTTTGAAGATCGCAATATCAACCGCAGAGCTGATGTTGTTTGGCCACCTCGGAGCTGCGATTTGACACCGTTGGATAAGTGTTACGCCAACAAGCCAGAGACAATTGACGCTTTAAAGGACAATATTCGTGAAGCCATTGGTGAAATACAGCTGCACACAATCGATAATGTGCTTAAAAATTGGACCGATCGTGTAGGCTACTGCATGGCCAGCCTAGGCAGCCATTTGAATGAAATTATTTTCCATTATTAACCGGAAGGATTGTACTTTCAAATAAAAAAAGAAATTTGAGAAAATATTCAGTAGTTTTTTTATAGCATTTCCAAAAAAAAAAAAGAGTTATTTGGCGGACCCTTTATTTCTTAACAATTTTCTTTTAATATTGTTTAAAAATTTTTGTATATTCTGAAAGATTTGGCTTTGAAAAAAATTTTAAATGTAATCTCACTAGCTTTTGGACATGCACCCTACGTCAGGCATTGGTCGAATGTGACAAACTTTTGACAAAAAAAATATGTTAGAGTGTGTCAAAAAAATTGCACACTGATTTCAGAACTTTTTTTGATTTCGGATTATGAAACAAAGTCTTCTAAATATTTGGTAAGAATATCTTGACATACGGCTTATAATTAAAGTCAGGACGAAAGATTTTGTGAAAAATATTGTGAAAAATAACATTTTTTGGTCCCAAAAAAACTATATTTTATTTAGTTTTTTTAACTGGTGTTATTTTTTTTTTTTTTTTTTTATTACCCGATCAAAAAAACTTTTTTTTACTTTAATCCATTAACTTAAAGAGATAAATCCAATTAAAAATTTAGTCAACGTTTTCATTGATAATTTTATATTTATGAGTGATTCTAATTGTTTTACATTTTGTAACCCAAATGCTTAAGTTACGGTGATAAATGAAACTACAATTTTCATAATTTCTAAAATAAAGTTAAATTCTTGAGTTATTTACCATTTTTTTTTATTTAAAAAAAAATAAATTTAACTTTAATTAAATTTTATTCAAAATTTTGCAATGTCTTTCAGTTTTTTATTCTAGACCCTTTACTTAACGAAATAAATGCAATTTTATTTTGTTACTTTAATCCATTAACTTAAAGAGATAAATTCAATTTCAAATTTTGTAAACGTTTTCATCAAAAATTTTATATTTATGAGTGATTCTAATTGTTTTACATTTTGTAACCCAAATGCTTAAGTTACGGTGATAAATGAAACTACAATTTTCATAATTTATAAAATATAGTTAAATTTTTGAGTTATTTACCATTTTTTTTATTTAAAAAAATAAATTTAGCTTTAATTAAATTTTATTCAAAATTTTGCAATGTCTTTCATTGAACTTTGGCAGTTTTTTAATCTAGACCCTTTACTTAACGAAATAAATGCAATTTAAATTTTATTATTATTTACAAACAAGCGGATGAAATTACCTAATAGCGAATTTACATTAGTTGGACCCTAATGTAAAATCCACTTAAAATAGGATTTCGATAGATTTTGACCGAAATCTAATAAAAATTTGGGATTTCAAATAGATTTTCGATACGAAACGAAATCCATATTTAGTTGAGATTTCAGCGAAATCTAATCCTATTTGTGCAGAAATACAAAATACAGCACTGTGCCTTCCCCCTATTTACAGAAAATGAAGGTTTTTTGCAGAAAATTATGTAAACATTAATCAGCTGTTTATGAGATAATATGTAATGAAAATATACATTTTTATAAATTTTAAAAACTAAAAAATAACAAATTCGCCCGTGTCCAAGGTTTCCTTACTTTTTGAATACGAATACATTTTAAAAGCACATGGAACTGAAATTTGGTGCCTTCTAATCCCCATAAATGTATAAAATTCGAAATAATAATACACCCCTATCGTGAATATTTTTTCACTCGAATTGTTTTCCCTTTTCACTCATTTCCAATTGTGAATAAAAGTTCCCTCAAAATTTGTTCCCTTTGTCTAATCATTCACTCGTGAATACCTTATTACAATTTCAGGGGAAATTCACGATACCAATTTTCACTTGAGGGGGAATGAAAATTACATTTGAACAAACATTTACCTTTTTATTCACGATAGGGGTGATAGAAAAATGTCGAAAAATTATCGAAAACATATGTGTTCGTTAAAAATGCTAAATTTTAACTTATAAAGCAGTCTTATGAATTTTGTAAAACTTCTGTAAGGAAAAAAGTGCTTTCGTTTTACTTTCTACAGGAAAGTAAATCGAAAATAAAATCGGGTATGTGAAAGACAAAGCACCAAAAAGTCGTATTGATTTCACTTTCATGGGTATGTGAAACATAGGACAGAGGTGATTAAAAGGCTTTTTTTATTGAATGAAGTATTAAAAGCTAAATATTTTTGTTTGTTTTCGGCAAAAAAAAAAACAGTGAAAATCATTGAATAGTGCCGGCAAGACCTCTAACAAAACATTGAATATTTTGCATTAAACTGATCATCCCTATATAAAAACACTTTCATTACCAAAAATAACATTGTGCATTTCATAATGTGCATAAATTTTGTGCTCCGCCAATGAATAAAATGTATTTTGAAAAAATTTTTAGTTTTTGTTATTTTTTAAGGTTAGTTTGTTTACAAAACAATGTTTGTTGTACAATCGAAATCCAATCAGCTGTGAAATTTGCAAATGTAAACGATTCTGTTTTAAAATTGAATTACAAAATGAAATCTACTGAAAATGTTTATAATAGCGGTAATCACTCTTGATAGAAAACTTTTTCTTGGAGGAAACATTATCGATTTCTTTTTCATTAAAGAGTGAGCGTCTTTTTTAGCAAGTTTGTTTTCAACACTGTCAGCTGATCTTTATTTACATTTGTTCTAGGCTGAACACGTTTTTCACCAAATGTAATTAAAAGTTAAATAAGCAAAATGCCAAAAACATCAGAAAAAATTAAAATAATTAAATTTATAGTGGAAAATGCAATAACACAAATAGATTTTATATAGAATAGATTTTATATAGAATAACACAAATAGATTTATAATTCACAATTTATTTAAAAAATATGAAATTATCTTGTGACGCTTAAAATCAGTTGTTCTTCTGTCAAAAAAAGTTTTTCTTGTTTTCTACTACAACTTACTCAAGGTTTGAGTCAAAGAAATTTCCTATCAAGAAAAGGAGAATCGAAGAAAACGAGAAAAAAGAAATCCCATACATTTTGTTGTTGTATCTGTCAAAAGTTTTCTTCTTTTCTCGTTTTCTTCGATTCTTCTTTACTTTTCTATCAAGAGTGATTACCGCTAATGTAAATTAATTTATTAGTTTATTATATTATTAAACACCCTGTAATTATCTTATGTAAACTGTCAAAATTGAGTACCAAATACCCTCGCTAGAGGTAATTAGTAAAGCAAATACATAACAGAGCATAATATGTGTCTGCCAAGAACTTATTAAATTACTTAAGAAATATTAAATTAAGAAAAAATAAAAATAAAAATTCTAAAGTAAAACATTTATGAGTTTACCACGATTTGTTCAAAGCAATACGAAAAAACTACTAAAATGGCATTTTTATGTCCAGTGCGTATGAGACGCGATAAAAAGAAGGGTAAATGTAAACAACATTAAACAAGTAGAATGTTAACAAATTCATAAAGGAAACATTATTAAAAACATGTATTCATTCATTAAAATTAAGAATTTATACTATTCTTAACAAATTATTAAATAAAACAAAAGATTAAAGAAGCAAACTTCTTTTAAAGCAAAAAAAACATAAGACTTAAGACACATACTTTTTATGTATCCAAAGAAAACAAAAGATTTAAGCAACAAACTGGTTTTGTAACTTTAATTACATTTATTTTTATTTTCCAGCTACAAATGCTAATATTGAACGTGATTTACCCTTACCGGGTGGCGTTGGATTGGGACGCATAACTGGTTCCTCCAGCATAGAGACACTGGTTAGAGTAGGCATAGAAAAGGAACATGGTTTAAGTCCCGACTCAAAAATGGTAGTATTACACGATTTTACTCCTTGTGTAGACGATGAATTGGAAGTAAAACGTGGTCAAATTGTTAATATACTCTATCGAGAAAATGATTGGGTTTATGTTATCGGAGAAGATTCACGACAAGAAGGTTTTATACCCCATTCCTATTGTGCTCCTTATAATACCCAATTGGCGGATATGGCTATAAAAAAGAAATTACCTAGAGGTACGGCCACAGAAGATCATAGTGAAATAATACCATTGTTAGCGGGAAATGAACAAACCAAATTAGATTTATTGGAAGAAGTTAACAATGCTCAAGTGGCTTTAAAAAATGCTGTCGCCGAATTAACTTCTCCTTTGATCATGGAACCCGAATGCACACCCTTTCATAAAGAACCCAATGGACGTTATATTGTTCTATACACATTTATAGCTCGCGATGAAAATGATTTGTCGGTAGAACGTGGAGAATTTGTTACCCTACTTAATCGTGATGATACCGATTGGTTTTGGATTGTTCGTAGTGATGGTCAGGAGGGTTTTGTACCTTCGGCATTTATTTATCCAGCCGACAGTGTTTTACAAACGCAACAGAAATTAATGGAAAATAATATGAATAAAACTAATGCACAATTATCAAATGATATGGTATCGGGTTCGGGAACATCACAGGGAAATTTAAATTCTTTAAGTCAACCTGTGGCATTGAATAGTAATGCTGTGGAAAATTCCCTACAGCAACAACAAAATTCACAAAATTCTGCACAAATACCGGCAGATGATTTGCGATATGGCACCGAGTTAGTGATGTTATATGATTATAAGGTAAGGAGAAGAATAAAACTTTTTAAATTTCTTAAATAAAATCATTTTTCTATTTAAAAAATATTCGACATTGGTAAAATTGTTCCACTTTTATGTACAAAAAATTTGTTAAAATATTTCTTAATTACAAGATAATATCTTTTCGAGAAATCTTTTAAAAATAAATTCATATGTATCGAAAGAGGTTTGCCAAACAAAAGTTCCTTCCATACGAAAAATATCTTTATAGACTAACCACCAATTTGTATACGATAAATTTTTACGAATCGAAATTATTCCTTTTTTTTACAGTAAAATCTATTAAATCTTTATGGACACTTCCGAGATCCGCTGTACATTTTTAAACAAACTATGCAGATGTATAAAACAATGCTTCATTACAGGGCCGTAGCCATGAATTTATTTTTGGGGTGGGTGGGGGTCTCATAATTGTTTTCCAGAATTGGGCACCCAAAAAGGTTTTTTTTTTTTTTTTTTGGATTAGACAAATTTGGCATTGATAGATTAGTCGAAAATAATATTGCAAACGCTGAAAAAAAAATCAACTTGAGTCAAGATTCTAGTTTTTCTGCTAGAACAAGAGACAAATTGGCCCAATTCTAGATAGTAATTATACGTAATTACTATATTATTTTTATTATTTTATTCATTAATAATCATATAATTACAAATTATTTCCTATTACCCTAACCGAGCACTAGCTAATGTGGCTTTCGGCGCGTTGTAGCGAAAACAGACCAGTGCCTCTGGTGGGAATCGAACCCACGACCCCCGCACTGATAAGCCAGCACGCTACCAAATAGCCTACCGGGGCTCATTACTATGTGTATGTTCTTTACAATATATTTTTTAAATTTGTGAAATCATTTTGGGGAAAGGGGGCGGGCCCCTGAGTCCCACATGGCTACGGCCTGCTTTATTAAGAAATTGTTCTATTTGTTTTGACTTAAAGCACGCTTTAAATTGATAATAAAAAAATGGAATGGAAATGGAACCATTTGCAACAGAACTGGGGGTGTAATGAAGGAAAATCGACAAATCATTATAAACAACACAGTAAAAAGCATATTAAAGTTTGAAGTCTTGGCTACAAAAAAAATTTTTAAAATTGTAAAACTTATAATTAAAGGTTTGCTACATAATGATTTGAAAAAAGAATTTTTGGCATTTTTAAAAGCACATCTTTTTAAAAATATAAATAACACCAGCAAAATAAGAAGGCTTCGGGATTTCAAATAAAAAATTATTTAAGCAAAAAAAAAAAAACATATTTACCGGCTCTGTTCTAAGTTTCGAATCCACATAAACAATGCTAATGTAAAGTATTCTGATTTTTTTTTTTTTTTGCTGTTCTGTGATTTACATCCAAATATTTTATTTCGTGTAGAAAAGGTATATTTAAAGTAAAACGAATCGTTTTTCATCTATTAGTATAAAAATTATTATTTTAGAAATTGTTTATAAATTGTAATATTTTGTCGACACGCCAAATTTCCGAAAATTGTAAATTCCGTGTGATTTCAAAAGTCTACGATAATCACCGGCGTAGGTAGATAATTTTTTTGAGGAGGACCATAAAAAAATAGTTTTTTTTGAAAAAAATTTATATCGGCTATTCCATGATAAATCGGCTAAAATCAGAGCTTGGGTCTTCCGATTTACATTATATTTTGCGCGCACAGACTCTATGAAGCCACTTAAAGATTGGAGTTCTTATTTTTTTTAATTCGAAATATCAGGGTTTTATTCGATTTCTTTTTTTTTTTTTTAAATAAAAATTTCCAAAAGTGTATATGTTTCAACATTCGTAATTTCTTTAATATATATCGGATCATTATCATTTAAAATGCATTGAAATGATACACTTCTCTACTTTTATACTGTGGATTACACAATTTTTCCAGCCTAAAAAAAAAATGCATTTTTTATGCAATTTATTTTTAAAATAAATTTTTCTAAAATTTGGCCACTCTCGATTTTAAAAAACAATAGATATTTACAAAATATGTAGTTTTTGAAAAAAGTTACACTTGCGATTTTTTTGGCTCCCGGGGTTTAACTATTTTGAATGAGTTTCTGCAAAGAAAAAAAGGGCTAATAGCTTTCTTCCATATAAAAAAACGACTTTTTACAGATTTGTTAGGAATACATTTTAAAATGTAAATTTTAAAATGTACTGCTAAGCAAATTTTAAAAGTGACTGAAAACGAACATGTTTCTCGGGAATAAATTACTTTGGGTGGTTGTGCTTTTCCCGAAATAAATAATTCTTAAATTTTCTTAGGAATTATCAGTAAAAAATATATTGCTCAAACAATTTCTGAATTTTGTAAAAAAAAAAAATAAAATCGACTTACCACCGATTTTGAGTCTTATCTGAAATTTAGGATGTCAAAACGAAAAAAGCGGTTTCTTTTACATTTTTTATAATAACTAAAGCTATTTTATCCAAAGTAGCTAATTCATCAATGATTTTATTTTTATTATTTACAGGCTCAAGCTCCAGATGATTTAAGTGTTCGACGTGGTGATTGGATTTATGCAGATTTAAATAATCAAACCGTTGATGGATGGTTATGGGCATATGCTCCAAAAACACGTAAATATGGTTTTATACCCAAAGCCTATGCAAGGCCACCAGCCATGACAAGTCTTTAAATTGTACGAACAATTAAAAATTTCGTCTTCCCTAATTAACATTAAGTTTAAGTCTTAGCCGTAACCTTATTCTAAAATAAAACAATTTTCTTATTATTAGTTTTTACATATTTTACAACTATTTTAATGGAATTTTATTGTATTAAATATTGCTAAATTTATTTCGTTTATATTTAAACTGAACTATAAGAGTGTAAAACTTTTAAAGTCTTTTCGAGAATTGAATAATAATATGTACGTTTTAGGTATAAGGTCACTTTCATTAGGTGTAAGGTCACTTTCATTAAACTATTTAAATTTTTTTTTTTTTAACATATTTCAATTTTTAAGATATTCAATAACAATTAGAGCATTTTTTTAGTGTAAATTATTGTTTCGCCACAAAATACAAAAAAAACAAAGAATGACAAAAACTAAGGTGGTGAAATTATGCAAAAAAAATACATTTTGTTAATTATGAAAAATTTGAGAACTTACAAAAATACTTTACGATATATTTTACAAAAAAAAAATTATAATTATCACTTAATTAAACTAAAAAATTACTACAAAATGTAGGTGTTTTATTTAAGAGTTTTATACTGGAAAACCATTATGCTCAACATAAATATTCAGTAGAAAACTAAAAAAATATTTTGTAAAGTTTAGCAATTTGTAGACACCATTAACTAAATAAACTAAATTAAAACCTTTATTATAAAAACAAAATAAAGGAGGGATTCTTTATTAGCATCCTTGTGTAGAGTAAGCTTTATACGCTTGAACTGGTATTTTGTTTTCTTTTTTTAAATGTTACCATTTGTTGGAGTTATATTGAGATTTCTGGAAAGGAATTGTTAATAAATGTTTAGATTTTTGTATTTATATGGTAAAAAACTTACTTTAACATTTCTTTTAGCTGATCCTTTTCTTGCATTTCTTCGCGTAATTTTTGTTGTAGTTGTAATATTAAATCATTCTTGGTATTTATTTGTATTTTTAAATGAGCTATAGTTTCTTCTTGAGCTTCAAAAATTGCCTACAAAAAAAATTTTAGTAGAAATTATAGCGAAATAAATTATTAGTTCTTAACCAAATTGGAAAATAAATCTTTTAATATGAAATTAAATGAATGAAAAAAAATCGCTGGAATGAATGAACTCGAATGGGAAATAGCTTAAATGGAAATATTTCTAAAACTGAAAAAAAAAAATTGTTAAAAATGGAAAAATATACAAAAATTGTGAAATTTCTTAAATAAAAACAGATCTTTTCTAATTTATAAAAATGGGTAAAGAATTATTTGTTTTTAAATTTTGGTAAAAAAAAAAAATATATCTAAACTATCTCCTAAATTGAAAAAATCACTAAAATTAAAAATTGCTATACATAACAAAAAAACGATTTAAACCGGCAAGCCCGCCTCCAGGAGGGGTATTTTAAATTGGCCATAAATACGCTAAATGAGTGTAATAATTTAAGCTATTTCGATAGAAAACCAAAAAACTCTTTTGCCAAGTAATTGTTTGTGTACATAGCACGGCTTGTAAGCGAGAAAACGTAAAAGTTAGAAGTTCGCCTAATTTCAAAAATAAATTTAGTTAGTCTCTTTACAGGAAGAAGAAGAAGAAAACATTTTTATTGAAAAATTTAACGGACACAAGGGATACACCAAAATAAATATTTTGAAATGAACACAATTTTCAAAACTCTTGAAAACATATTTATGTTGACTAGAAACCGTTGATGCTAAACAGAAAGTAAGATTGCAGCTTAAACTTTTAAAAAAGCTCAAATTTTGGTTCAAGTACATTTAGGATTCGAAAGGAATACCTGTAAAGGACATCGAATTAATTTGAAAACGTATGCACGGATTTTTATGAAATTTAGCAGGAAGATTATGTTAAGTAATATTTGCAAAGCCTGTAATTTAAATCAATATATATTTCGCACAATTTCGCTTTTTTCGAAAATCGCCATATCTCCTTAAGTATAAACCAGGGTTGGCATTCAATGCCTTTTCATCTCAGTTATGTACATCGAGACCGAAATGAAAATTAAAAAAAAGGCAATTCCATTAAGGACATGTTTGTTGTTGTATAACCGCCCAGGTAGAAAATGCCAACCGTACCAAAAAAAAAAATAGTACTGACAAACCATTGATATTTTTGTAAAACCCAACGTGTCAAAAATTACCAAAGGTACAACTTATATTGTACTAGGAAAAAACGATTTTGTTTACAAATCATGTGCTTTGCCAGTACCACCCGCAAAGTTCTTTACCCATATTGTTTTTACCAATATTACAACCAATTAGGCCTAGTTTAGTCAGGCAGCGCTCAGAGCACTGACAAATTACACGGTGCGTTCGCGCCTGGTCGCACGATGTAGGTGTGCTCTGAGGGAGCTCATGGAGGCATTCACTGTGAGGCTGTGTTGGGTACCCGGACACTGCAAGGTGGATGGCAATGAGTTGGCGGACGAACTTGCGAGGGAAGGTTCAAATCTGGACTTGGTGGTAAGGGACGGGGGGTAAAGCCTACTACTTCGAGGTGATACGGAAGGGATTCCGCGAAACCGTTAACCAGTCATGGAGGGACAGAATGGATTGCAGGGTGTCTAGGGCGTTATGGTCCGCATTGGACGCAAGGGCAACCAAGGTTCTTTTGGGACTGGACAGGGATGGTCTCAGAACCCTTACGGGGTTCCTGACCGGTCATTGTTCTGTCAGGGCTTTCACAAGCAGATGGGACAGGGACATACCGGACTTTTGCAGGTTGTGCGACGACGTTGAGGAACTGGAGACGGTTGAGCATATAATGTGCCACTGTCCTAGGTTGCAGGGTCTCAGACAGAAACGGCTAGGAGATAGATTTCACGACGAACTTGGGTGTGTCGCTGGATGCAATCCAGTAGATTTGCTGAGATTTGTCAGGGAAATAGGACGGCTGTTTCTAGCAAGGGGACGATAGGAGCTGGTTCTGGGGAGTATATATCCTTTCTATCCTTCTTTATATCTATCTTTCAATCTATCTTGCTGTCTATTTCTATTCTTTCTTACTTGTTTTTCACTGAAGGGATTCACAATGGACCGTATTGGTCTCCGAGTGGAGATGTGCCCTTGGGCACATAACCCTTCCTAACCTAACCTAGGCCTAGTTTTTGGGATGTCAATTAAACTTAGTTTATTGGCCTGTTAAGTGAATCTCAAAACAAAATTAAACTGAATTTAACTGGGCCTACTGTTTTTCAGTACTAGTTAAAAAAATGTCACATGCATGCAGCATTAGTTTTGGCAAAATTTTTAATTAAAAATTAAATTCACTCGATTAATCGATGAATTTTAGTCAAACAACTGTTCGAGTAAATTAAAATGGCCAATTTCGAGTAACGAATAACTCTAACAATTTAGGTCGATTAATCGAGTAAATCAGAATATGTTATACATATTTCAGTTTATATTTTATAAAAAAAACTTGAAATTGTTTCGTATTTAAAAAAAAAAAAAAAATTTTAATATAAAACTACCCCAAATTACATATTTTCGTATTTCTTAAGTTTTCGGCTTGCAAATCGAAAACGTATTTTGGGGTTCAATATGAACGAAGAAAAAATATAGATACTATCTATAGTAAAATATTATATAAGTAATTTTTTTTGGTAATTTTGGAAAACAAAAACATTCGGCACCAAGACTAATGCCTAAAATATCACATTTTTCCAATTTCTAAAGATATTTTTAAAATATCATTAAACAATTACAGACATTATTATACTCAAATAAATTTTCGAAACTATAAAAAAAATGTAAGACCAAGGGGTCCGATTTCCATAAATTGATCGAAATTTTTAAGTATCTAATTATTCAACAAAAAATAAAAATCGCAACAATCGCAAAACCATTAGATTGTATTAAATTTTTTTTGCAAGATTCGAATTGTACTCGGATTGGGCCGTTCACTATTTTCTACAATTCGGATCTATATTCAACTTAATCAATTAAATTTAAAGTTTATGTAATTTATATGATTTTTACTCTATAGTTTTCCGAGGCATAGACTGATATGTCATATTATTTTTAATGTTTGCAAAAAAAATCTAAAAATTATATCGCTAATGTCTTTTAAAGTCCAACTTCACAAAAAAACGAAAGATAATAATGTACATACCCTTCAATTGTATATTATTTTGAAATATCTTTTTGATTTTAAAGTAATTGCCCAACATTTTTTTTTTTTTTTAATTTTGATAAAATGCATTTCGGAACCCCTGATTTTGTATTTATTTTGTTTTTATTATGAATTTTTAAGGAAAAATTAATAAAATAAAACTATTGAAAAATGCTAGTTACTCGAGTAATTTAAAAATCTTACTCGAATAATCGAGTAAGTTAAAAACCTTAAAATCGAGTTACTCGTTTGCTAGAACAAAACCAAACCCGAATAATTGAAATACCCTAGAATAAATACAAAAAGTGTAATGTTTGGACTTTAAAAAAAGCTATCTTAAAAATTATAAATTATAATTATGATTTTTCAGATAAAAATTGTGTTTTACTCGCCAGAACGGCGATACAAGTTTTAGCGAATTATTTTATATAATTTTTTATTAATTAATAATCATATCATTACAAATTATATACTATTACCCTAACCGAGCACTAGCTAATATGGCCTTCGGCGCGTTGTAGCGAAAACAGACCAGTGCCTCTGATGGGAATCGAACCCACGACCCCCGCACTGATAAGCCAGCACGCTACCAACTAGCCTACCGGGGCGCACTTTATGTAATTAATTAGTAGGTTTGATTGAAGAACTAAAAAATTGTCTAAAAAATTTTGTTGGGCAAAAAAAAAACGTGGAAAACTTAAAACATTTTTATGTGAATTTTGTTAATAAAACCGCTATTTTTATCACAGAAGTCCAAATTATGTGTAGGAATAAAGTTTACAGTGGTTTTGCATTGGAAGATGATATTAATCTACATTAATAAATGAAAATTTTGATATATCCAAATTATATCAATTGAAGGGCTTAGTGCAAAAATATGATAAGCCACACGTATTAAAAAAATGATTTTATGTGTTCATTGCATTACCTAACGTAGTATCAATATCCACTTAAATGATTTAAGCTATATTCCAAATACTTGCAGACAGGCACGTAGCTAGGCTCTAGCCCCCAAGCCCCCCCCCCCGAAATGATTTGACAAATTTAAAAACTTAATACAATTCGTTAGAAAGTAACAATGTTATTGATAAATTTAATATGAAAATATTTATTTTTGACTTGGATCAAATAGGAAATAGTTTTATATGATTTGAATCTTAAAATTTCGTTAGAAAACATCGTCTGCAAATGGGCGGCTATCATTGTTTGAGTTGATTTTCGACAAAAAGCAATAAATAAAATCATTTCATAAGAAATTTCGAAGTCTTTGGCTTAAAATATAATCAAAAAATTGTTTGAGACAATGCAAACTAAAAATAAAATATGTCTACACAGAGTTCAATTAAAATATTTGTTGATTCAGCAAAAGTTTAACTGAATTCGGTCGTGTTGATGCAATTGTAGTAACAACTAAAATAATTTGAATCTATTTAATTAATATTATTTTCAATTACATATAGTTTTATTCACATCTATTAAAATTTTAATTGAATATTGTTTACTATTGGGAAAAATTACAAAATTTTAAAAAAATCACCAAAATTGTAAAAAAATAGCCAAAATTTAAAAAAATCGAGACCGTTTGAAAAAATCGCAAAATTTAAAAAAAAAAATTCCCAAAATTTAAAAAACAATCCTCAAAATTGCAGAATTTTAAAAAACTCCCAAAATAAACGCCAAAATTTGAAAAAAAAAATTTTAAAAATCACCAAAATTAAAGAAACGCGAATTTTCAACTTTAAACGATTTTTTTTTTTAATTTTGGCGACTTTTTACAATTTTTGCATTTGTTTCAATGTTGTTATTATACATTATAAAAAATGATTTTTTTTTATACCAAATTCATTTTCAATTAAACAGTTAATTGAAAGTAAGTTTGAAATCGAACATTGACATTTTTTTGACAATTATTTTTCTGTGTATTTTGACATAATCTTTAAAAATTTAGATACCAGTAAGACTCAAAATTAAGTTTACTTGTGCCGTAAAAGTCGTTACTTTACTTACAGTGCAATCTTTTTTATTAAAATTTGGTTTGCTACGCACGCATCTGGTAACATAGCTTTCAGTATTTTTTTTTACGATATATGTTACGATATCTCATATATTTTTTTAGTTTTTTGAAACAAATTTAAGCCTCAAACTTTGATCGATATGCATAATGTGTTAACGTGATCCAATGTGACTCCAATTTTCCCAATTTTTTTTTTAGACTAAATGTAAACAAATTTCTATCGGCGCTTCTTGAAATTCGACATTTTAAAATGAAGCAGCTAAACCAGTCTTTGTGTTATAACGATGTAGTTTTTTTAGACATTTTAAAGGGTTTTTATTTAAAAAATAGTTTAAAGACAATTTGAAAAGCGTTTGAAATTGTCCAAAATATAAATAAAAGTGAATTAGAAATACATAATTTAGGTTAAATAAGACCTAGGCGATGTCAGGTATATTTTTAAATTTTCCAATTTTATATTTTTTCTTTATTATTATTTCTTTCAGACTTGCTTGTAAAATTTACAATTTTTTTAATACAAGACATGAAGTATAGCCCCCGATGTTAAAAAAGTCGGATATATGAAAAAGGGGAAAAATAGTGAATAATTTGTTAAAATAATTCAAATAAGTGGCAGCCGGCGTCCACGACATAGTGTCTAAATGGTTTTCAAAATGTGTGTTTTCTTGAGCATTTTAACGCTGTCTTTAAATAAGTCTAAATTTCCGAAACTTTAAACATATTTTCATACAAAGATGTGTTAAATTTCACCACCAATTTTATAAATAGATACGTATATTTCATATATTTTTGCTGCTTTATCACCTACCCGAATTTCATTAATTTCAAAGGGAACCCATCGGAAAAGCTTCCTTATAAGTGTCAGGCAAATTATATAGGATATTTGCTTTTAATTTGTTTTTTGGACGGTTATAAATCTTTAAAATCCCGAGTTTAAACGTTTGCATAAAATAATACATTATTTTATATACACTTATAAGGTTTTGTCTGCCATTGCATTTAACCGGATATAATTATATAAATTCATATATAAAATCAATTTCGTAGAAAAAATTAAATATGATGTCATATATAGTTGCGTATATTTGTATATTGCACTTAGAATACGCTAAAACTAATCCAATTAATAATTACGTTATTTTAATTTATATACTTAGACATTGCAAAATAATATATATTTTGATATTATATCATATTTTAAAAAACACAATTTTATTTTAGATAAAATTGTATATTACCAAATACAGAGTCACACTAGAAAATTTGTCAATTATATTTTGGATGTAAATATGTATTACATCAATACAATAGTACAATTAATTGCATCATTTTGTGTATATATATATATAGAAAAAATTAAATATGATGTCATATATAGTTGCGTATATTTGTATATTGCACTTAGAATACGCTAAAACTAATCCAATTAATAATTACGTTATTTTAATTTATATACTTAGACATTGCAAAATAATATATATTTTGATATTATATCATATTTTAAAAAACACAATTTTATTTTAGATAAAATTGTATATTACCCCATACAGAGTCACACTAGAAAATTTGTCAATTATATTTTGGATGTAAATATGTATTACATCAATACAATAGTACAATTAATTGCATCATTTTGTGTATAATTTTATACACAAAATTTACCCCCCATTTTTGTCTTTTGAATTGATTTCTTTCTGGTTCTTAACCCTAAAAAAAGAATTTGTTTCATTTGCAACATTATGATTTCTTAATTTAGTCTAAGATTTTTTTCAATCTTAAACTCTAAATTTAGTTTCAGCGTTTTTCCGTGTTTGTTATTCAATGGTGTAAGTTAATAAATTCCACAAAATCTTCATTTTCATTATATTATTTTTTATTTTTGAATATAATAAAATTTCCAAATGCTATGGAATTTGTTACAAATTATAAAGTTGTAAACCTTTTGCAAGGGGCTAAAGTCTAAAAGGATTAATAGATATTTTGGATTTTCATGACGTTTTAAAATCAAAAACCGGTTACAACTATAGCTTATTTTGTATATATCAGTATCAGTTCAGATATACATTTATACCGCTATATAAAATCGTATGAAATTGTATCGCGTCATTATTCGGATGTTATTTAATTATTATGCCCATTTCTCGGATAAAACTGTATTAAGACTCATATTAAATTTCCTATGATTATATAAAGCATCATATTAATTTTAATCGAGTTATTAGAAGTTAAAGCTTTTTTACTTTTTTTTACATTTATCAAGTTTAAGCTACCCTAGACGTATATTAGCACATAAAAATATAAAGTAAGGCAACTTTATTTTTCGCGGTTTTGAAACAGTTTTCCGCATAATCCTTTTTTTATTTAATTAAACTAAAAATTAATATTTAGCTAAAAATTTAACGTAATTAGACGATAACGATGCATATCCAACTTAAAGTACACAAACGTTTTCAAATTTGACGTGTTTCGCGGATTGTGATCAAACAGATTAAAGCGTTGTTTCGCGATATAGACATCAAAATTCGCAAAATAATGAACACAATAAGAAAAAAATTAAAAAAGTGCATTGTAAGGAAATGCACTTTATGCTGGAGGTTTTTGTTGCAAAAGGACCTGAGAAAGCGATTTCTATTATTAATACATGATTGCCCATTACGTGTAGGTAAAAATTTAGCAACCAAAAAAAAAAAAAAAAGCTGTTACTCTAGTGTGCAAAAAAAAAAATATATATAATCAAAATAAAAATCGAAAAGCCCCCCCCGAAGCAAATTCCTAGCTACGTGCCTGCTTGCAGATCTAGAGCAAATCTTACTTTTTACAATTCGACTATATTTCAATATTTTTTTACGCAAGAACATGATATGCCACACCAATAAGACACACTTCTGAACAAAAAGATTAACTCTGAAGAAAATAAAATCAAACTTGAATTTTTTTGTAAATGTATTGATTGAAGTATATATTGAAGATGATCTAATCATTTGAGAAACCATCGATGTATGTTTTATTTTAACTTTTGTGGCTTATCAAGTTATTCTAAATTCTAAATAAATTTTCTGTAAAAACTTGATAAGCCACATTAATTTAATAAAATGTTTTTTACTGTCTTCTAGTCTCCCAGCGATGAACGTGAAATAGAAGACACATCTTTGCACTTAAAGCAAGTATATATATCATGAAAATCCTTCAAAAAAGCTACCTAGTCTTTAAAATTAAATAATCCCAAATAAAATTTGTGCAAAAACTTGATAAGCCACATTGACGTAATAAAATGGTTTTTACACTCTTCTAGACTTCCAGCGACGGATATGTAATAGAAGACACATACTGTCACTTATTACAAGCACTTATAGCTCGAACATCGTGCTTAGCAGCTGCCTAGAAGTCATTGAAAACCATTTCTTTAAAATCAATGTGGATTATCATGTTTTTGAAGAAATTTTATTTAAGATTTTCTTATTTTTAAGAAAAAGTCACTGTTTTTCTGGACTTTTATATTCTAGATACTTGTAATAAGTGCCAAGAGGTGTCTTCTATTACATGTCCATCGCTTTAAGACTATAAGGCAGTGAAACCCATTTTTTCAAATCAACGTGGCTTATCAAGTTATTGCAGAAATTCTCTTTAAGATTTTTTTATTTTGAGAAAATAGTTGCTATTTTGCAGGATTTTCAAGCAACAGATACTTGTAATAAGTGCTACAATATCTTGGCATTTATTACAAGTTTCTACAGCACTAAATGCCTGAAATACAGATATAATTTCTTCAAAATTAAAAAATTCTAAATAAAATTTCTGCAAAAACTTGATAAGCCACATTGACTTAATAAAATGGTTTTTACTGTCTTATAGTCTTCCGAAGAAGGTCATGTAATAGAAGACACATTTTGACACTTTTTACAAGTATCAAGTATCAAGAAGGACAATCTAATTTGCTACCATTTTGCAGACTATGAACTTCTTTACTTATCTTTGTGCAATAACTTGATAAGCCACACTTTTTTTTGTAAAAAAGCAGTTTCCGATGGATTTCTATCATCCATGAACGGGTATGTGATGGGAGACTTCCTTAAGCACCTATTATGTATGCTTACAGTTTGGTTTAGTTAAAGCCTTATTTTCTACACTGTTTTTAAACTTTGAAGGCGATTATTTCATTATTTTAATTTTATGGCTTATCAAGTTTTTGCACTAAGCCCTTCAATTATATAATTATAATATCCTTAATGTATTTTAAATTGAAATTTATTTTCACGTAAAATAAAAATCGCAGCTATTATATGAGCTAAGACTAGTCAAAATAGATAAATTGGTTATTTTTTTACTTTTGCTAAAAAGTATTTTGTAAATTAACTACAGTCAAGCGTATATTTGTGATATCATTTCGAAAATGTGCCAGTACTGTAAAAGTTAAAAATTCGACACATGTACTATCGTCTCCAAAACGTAGCCAGCACTGGCCCGTTCGTATTTTTCTAACTGGTTATACTCAAATTTCAAGATCATTTTGTGGAGATTTATATTCGAAAAATTTCGAAAAATTAAGCAAAATATACAAAAAAAACAAAATAAATAAAAAAAACAGCAAAATGTTTCAAAAACTGCAAATGAGAAAAAAATTTGTACGCCAGATTAGGATTCAGCGTACATACCCAGCCAGAAATTCATGATGGTTCAAAAAACTAAGTACTATCAAAGCATACTATGTACCAAATCCAAAACGTGCTGAAAACGTTTGAAAAAAACATATTTAAATTACTTTAATAGCACTTTTTAAACAAACTTGACTGATGTTTATTGAAATAAAAATGATATCTGTGGAATTTTGATAAAATGGTGTAGTCAATAAAACTTTTAAATGTGGATACGCTCAAAAAAGTTTTACAGTTACTACATGACAGTTGTTTGTGTAGTAATCAGTAGTAGTTGTTTTTAACTGTAATTACAGTTGTTTTTGTATGAAATAATGCAAAACAACTATTTTGACAGTTGTTTTCAAAACGAAAACTACTAAAATTTTTAACAGTTGTTTAAAGCAGTTGTTTTAAATTTTTTTTTAAACAAGTACCAAACAGTAATTTTGAGGTAAACAGTTCAATTTTGTTCATTTTAAAATAAAAAAATATATTTTGAAAAACTATGTTTTGAAAAATTCTCGTTTAGTTTATATTAATATGTTTAGAGTTTGCAAATAATAATTAGATAATTTAATTGTATCTCCAATGCATTAAAACGTCATAACTGGAGTACCGTTTGGAATGTTGACTTGAGACTTTAAGTAAGATGCTGGAAATACTAAATTTTGTTGTAATTGAATGAAGAAAAAAAATTGAAATTTTTTTTTAAAATACCAAAAAAATAACCTTCAAAAACAGTAGTTTTTACTAATTTTTACAGTTGTTTCAAAATGTTTGTATTAAAAAATTGTCAGTTGTTTTTACGACATTGGTAGTTGTTTTTACCGCATTTGTTAGATGTTTTTTAACAGTTAAAAACAACTACATTTTTAGTTGTTTTAACTGTAATTACCTTTGTCACCTTTTAAACTGAAATTACAGTCTTTTTCAGTAGAGTCTACTGTAAAACTTTTGTGAGTGTATTTTAGTCTAGTCCGCACATTTCTACTATTATACTATAAGATACCAGACGTTTTTCAAATCAACTTATTTCAACATTTTTAAAGCACTTATTTTCACTCGTAACTTGCCGTAGTTTTACTGCAGTAATTGAAAAAATGGAAAGTTTTTATAGAAGCACTAAGTAGAACTACCACCGTCCTCATCAGTTGAATCTATATCTTCCTCTACTACTACTTCGTCCAATTCTTCTTTAAAATATGGCATAACTATGTCATTGTTTTCCATTTCGCCTTCATCTTACCCAAAATTCATATCATGTTCTTCGACAGCTAGTATGTAAAATTAAAGCTAATTTATAATGTTTAATATAAATTCTGAAAATATATTCCTCACATTCTTGAGATTTTTGTAGTTTTTGCATTAAATGCACTTTAAAATCATTATACTTTTGGGTTTTCAAATCTTTTGGAAGCGTTTTAAAAACAAAAGACGTAGCGCTTTACAACTACTTTATGTTTGGTTTTTGTAACGTTTTAAGAATACTCTAAAATACCAACATGAGACCGTAAATCTGCCCTGAGAACACTATAATCATTAAAAACATGTTGCTTTGGTAACGTTTCAACTACCATACGTAGTGCTTTCAGAATACTTCTATGTTTGTTAATTTCTGGCTGGGTAGGTTTATGAAAAAAAATGTGTTTCAAAGACAGATTTTTTTGGCCGTCTAGAAATGTTATCGAACTGTTATCAAAAATAAAAAAAAAAAAATATGATTTTATAAGAATTTCCCACGTGTTTGTCTTCTCCATTAAAGTTCAGAAAATGAATTATATGCCATTATTCGAGCGAGTCATTCAAATGTCTAACAATTTTCAATGATTCAATCATATTTATTATACTTTAAATGTTTTGTACTTACCCTACATTCTTCCATTGATTCAGAATATGAAGGAGGTTCATCTAAACAAAAAAATTCTCGTACCAATTGACATTTCCTCAACTCTTCCTTGCTCATTATAGAATTTACAAACATTTGTAAACCTTGTATACGATTATCCAAAAAAACTGAATTGAAATTATCACCGAAAATCTTTTTCCTTGGTAAATTCAATGTTAAATGAGGAAAAGATTGTTTCAATTTGGTATTAAGACGTACAAAGTCGGTATACCGACGTAAAACTAACCAACAATCATTTGTATGAGGATTTTCCACTCGTAATTTATAGACAGTAAAGCGTGCCCTTTCTTCCATTACCTCATAGCCTATAATGGGTATACGTAATATACTATTGGGATCAACTGGAGGCACTGAATGACCCATTAGGGAACCAGTATTTGAAGATGTGGTCATTTCACTGTTGGACATGGAATTAGTTCTTTGTGAATGTAAATAATTACCCTCACTCATACGTCTCCGAGAAGCAGGTGGTATATTACATTGTGATATTTCTACATGATGTTGGGAAGAATTATAGGCTGACTGTGTTAAATCACGATGAGAACGAGCACCACTTATCATTGTATTGCGTTGAGTTGGAGTAGAATGTCGGGATGTGTTGCGTGATTGTGTTAAAGGATTATTGTTATTTCCCGCCGCAGCCGCCGCAGAAGGAGCTTGATAACTATGTGTTGATATAGTTTTTAGACAAACTTCAGATTTAGCATTTAATAAAGCTCCTGGTTTGGTTTGATTTAAACTATTCAATAGTTTATTAATATCTCCCTCCGATTTAGTTCTTATTAATACAGCAGCCTCTAAACGTTTTTGAGTTTCCGTAGATTCACCAAATTCTGGATTAGATTTTGTTAATCTACCCAATAGTTGATATTGTTGTTTTATATGTTGGCCAGTTAATATATTTTGCTTATTCCCAAAACAACCACCTCTTCCTCCGTAAGTTGTAATGGATGGTTGTTGTATTATGGCCTTACAATTATTATTATTATTGGTTTTATTTGTTAATTTTCTAAATATTGTACTTCTGGAATTTGTATTGTTAACACCTGGTGGGGCGGTAATTTGATTTTCGCGCTTTTTAATAGCGCGCAAAGACATTGATTGTTATTTTATTCAATAAATTCATAAAAAACAAAAAACAAACGAAATACTTGTTGTCTATTTCTCAAGGCAGTTTGTTGCAAGTTGTTAAATTGTAATTTGTTGGCAATGGTGGTTTATAATGATGACGGCATCAGCCTTTTTGTGATTTTAGTTTTTTTTTATTTTTTTTTGTTTTTTTTTGCACTATAATTAACTTTAGCTCTTCTTTCTTACTTTCACTTGATTTTCTTATCTCTTTTGTTGCTAATGTTATCAATCAATCAACAAAGTTTTTAAATTTATAAGAAATTTTAAGAAAAAATTAGGAAAATTAAAAAAAATGGTTAGAAAAATTGCTTTGTTGTGTTGTGTGATCTTTTCTATTTTCTGTTTTCTTCTAATATTCTACTAAAAGTAACATGACAAGACAATTAGTGCAGAGATGCCAGTTTTGAAGAAAAGGCTTATAGAAAATAGAGCTGCCATAACGATAAAACAATGTTTTTGTAAAACACGTGTTTTGCTATGTAGTGTGGCTTAACACGTGTTTTGCCAAAACGCTTGAGAAAGTATAAAGAAAGTATGTTAATTAATAGGGCTCGGAAGTTAATGTAAATACATGTTTTTTATCGTTAGGTAAAGAACAAAGATAACCAAATAGTCAGATTACTATTCGTTTGACCCACTGACCATTTTTGAAAAATTTAGTAAGAAATGAATTATATATATATATTGAAATTATCTTCTTTCTAATTCCGAAACCAGTTTCTAGGTATCTGAGATATTCAGAATCGACTTTGCATCAGAATGTATGGTCTTTCAGCATAGAAATGTCAAAAAGTTGATATGCACTACAAAACAAGAATAATTATTTTTCGTAAAAACTTAATAACTTTTGATTTACTTAATATAAAAGTGTAAACATTTTATTTTTGCCGCAATTAATAGGAAAAATAAAAACAAATATCATCATGTAGAATTTAAGCAAAATTAGTGTAAAGCTTCCCAGTCAGAAACTGTCAGTAAGTTGTCGGCTGCTAGTCTGGCGGCCAGGGTTTTAATCACGGCATGGCCGTGAAAATCCAGCAATTGGAAAACTTTAAAGTGCCTCGTCAGCAGTGGCCCGTTAGTCTTTTTCTGACTGGGTTCTTGATCGCTTTTATCGAATTCGACATTTTGGTGTACAGGTCAAACCAATAAAAGGTTGACGATTTGTTAGTTGTTTTTCAACAGTTAAACATAACAAATTTTTTACTATTTTAACGATAATTACCTTTGTCGCCTTTTTAACAGAATTTATAATTGTTTTAACTAGCATTTTCAGCAAGTTTACTGCCAAACTTATTTGAGCGTATTGTAATAAATGCAGAAAAAGTTATCTTATATCTTCTTTTGGAAAATCGTAAATATTATTGTTCTAATATTTGTCAAAATAGTAGCAATAGCAACAGAACACTGCGAGTGGCACTCCTTAGTAGTTCCTCCATAGTTTTACTAAAGTCACGTTCACACATAAATGCTGAACACGTGTTTTGACAAAACATTTATATAATTATATCACAAAAGTTGATTCATTCTTTTGCATTCGTTTTGACAAAACGTGCTTTTAGCATTTAAATGTGAACGCCATATAACAGAAAAAAGTTTAAATCAAAAGAATGTTTTTAAAGTGTATTATAATACCCATTAAGTACATAAAAAGTTTAGGTGTGGTAACTCTATTGCTAAATGACAGCTATTTTTTTTTTGCAGTTGTCAAAACCGTAGACAAAAGAGAGCAAACCAATAAAAACGTGTTCGTTTTAAAATTTTCGAATTTTAGTGAAAAAGTTTATAAATTCATATAAAAATAATAAAATTCGATTAACAAATTTTATAAAAAATGGTACGGCATAACAATCAATTGCCGGATAATCTGCCACAATTGCAGAATCTAATAAAACGTGATCCGGAATCATATAAAGATGAATTTCAACAACAGTATCGTCATTTTCTAAGTAGTTTGGAAGTATTTGCTCTAAATCCTGGCGAGGAAAATAAATCTCTAGATGAATTGGTGATGTTTATAGCTCAGGTATAATAAAATAAGATTTGTATTTGAAAAAAATATAACTACAAGGCTGTTATTTGTCCTTTTCTTAGGTGGCCCAATGTTATCCTGATGTTTGTTTACAATTTCCACAACATTTGGTAGATCTATTAAAAAATCATGCCACCACTTTGGATCCTGCAATGCGTAACTGTTTCGTTAAGGCTTTAATATTGCTGCGCAATAAAAATCTTATACCCGCATTGGATTTATTAGAATTATTTTTTCAACTTTTACGTTGCCCCGACAAACATTTACGTACATTTTTACAAAATCATATAATTACGGATATTAAAAATATGAATACTAAACATAAGGATATGAAATTAAATTCCACTTTACAAAATTTCATGTATTCTATGCTTAAAGATGCCAATCCTAAGGCAGCCAAAATGTCAGCCGACATAATGATTGAATTGTATAAGAAAAATATATGGAATGATGAGAAGACGGTAAATGGTATTGCAACGGTGGGATGTTTTTCAAAAATTACCAAGGTAAGTTTAAATTTTATTGAAATATATAAAAAAAAGTATTTGGAATTTAGAAATTTTTTTATACACCCCAAAAGCAGAGAATGTTGTTAAAGAAAATGTTTTCAAAATCTTAAAATAAGGATAAGTTCTAGGTTTCTGAAAAATTTTAAATATAAACCCAAGTCATCAGAATCTAAAAAAAGTTTTCTTTTGAAAAAAAATACCAAAAGTTAAACACTAACGCCCGTATTCATAAAAAATCTTAATTCAGATTTCAAATACATTTTAATATACATACCTTGTATACATATTTTAAACCTTGTATAAAAGTTAATATTAGTTTATGAATACAGTTTTAATGCTAAAATTTGTGTTTTAGATAATTTATATTTGAAATGCTGTTTAATATTTTTATGAATATGTGGGTAAAAATCCATCGGACATGCTACTTATTAATTCTGATAGATTTTAGGACGTAGATCGCCAATGAGAACACCATATTTTAATATTAGCTTCGGTTTTTGAAATATTTGCGAATTTAACTTTTACCAAATATCAAGTTTTTGATTTTAAAATTGCTTATTAATTCATATACCAGAAATAAAATTGAATATCAATTAATTGCAATTGGGTGAAGCACGTAGGATAGCCTTGCAATTAAAGTGAATACATCACTTATATTTATTTTTTGTGAATATTATAAAACAAAACCCCAGGTAGAATAATACGTACGGGAGACAGTACTGGCGCGTTGTTGGAGATGATAGTTCATGTACTGGCAAAATGTCGGATTTTTAACTTTTATAGTACTGGCACGGTGTCGAAATGAATGTACGCATGGCCGTAGGCATTTTCCAACGTTGGCACAGCAAGGGAATTTAGTAGTTTACCAGTACTTTAAATAAGATAATTCAGTATTTAGCCAGTACTCTAGAAATTCGTTTTTTTTTTAACAAAAATAGGAAAAATAACCAAACATAAAAGCTGTGATTTTTATTTTAAGTGCAAATAAATTTCAATTAAAAAAAACATGGAAATTATTTATTTATTTATTTATTTATTTATTTGCAACGCAATAAGCCACTTAGGCCAAAGTGCATTGTTAATACATTGTACAAATTCATATAAATATTTACAAAATTTCTTATGTTATATGTAAATAGCCGTATATACATAAAAAAAAAAAATAAATATATCCCTAAAACAGGATTACATACATTACATACATAATTTTCGACTTCTGCGATAAAAATATCGTTTTTATTAACAAAATTCGCATACAAACATTTAAAAATTTTCACGTTTTTTTTCCCCCTGTAAAAAATAAAAATGGGGTTGAGTGATTATAAGAAACTGCATATTTTAGAAAATTTGTTAGTTTAATCAAAACTACTAATTACATAAAATAATTTACGACCCATTTCTGTGCTTAAAGTACATCCTAAAATATGGGAAATTTAACAAATTTTACAAATGTGCAAAAACAGAAAATATTTTAGAAAAAAATTTTAAAAATCGGATGTCAATCGAAATTTGTGAATTTTCACAGAATTGCAACTGTTTTTTTTTTTTTTTTTTTATATATTGTATTCATTGATGAAAAAATTGAATTTTTCTAACAGTTTGCAACAATAAATATATCATTAGTAACTAAAATGTTAAAAAAAAACACTTAAAATACTTACGTATTTTTAACCAGTCCCCTAGCACGCCCATAGTTACCAAATTGTAACACCAAAAGCAGACGTTAAAAAAAGCGTACAACAACAAATATATTTCAATGACACAAGTCAGCCATTTTGAAATATTGGATTTGTATTTTCAAATGAATACCACTTTGTTTCAATATTTTTGATAAATTACCCATTTTTAATACATTTTTAAAAGTCACATTTTTGTTATCCTTTTTTAAAAATTGACAAAGTTTGAGGTTATTTAGCTTTTATAATCAATAAGGTACTGGTCTAAAAATTATTTTAGTGGAAACTTACAAGTCTACTTTATAAAACCCGTATGCATTAATAACTATATTTTCATTGCATTACTTACGCACAGTTGCCCCCATGGTACATGCATGTTTTGTGTTACCTTATGGTAACTACAGGGTGGTATGGATTAAATCACAAATAGCAACAAAATAATGTAAATTTTCGCTAATTTTGACGATTTATTAAGTATATAAAATGAATGACTTCTAAAAATCAGTCATGAGGAATCGATCTGGAATTTACCTAAAAGAATTTATAAATTTCCCCAATGTGCGGTATTGGTAATGGGGACGACTTTTGACAAATGTTTCAAATATTTTTTCTCTAGCTCTTTTTAGTCTTCGAGATATGGACTAAATTTAGTTAAGAAATTTTTTTTTAATTTTTAGCGATTTTTTATGTTTTTTGGTGATTTGTTTTTTTTTTTAAGCGATTTTTTATGTTTTTTTTGGCGGTTTGTTTTCTTTTAGCGTTTTTTTTTTTAATTTGAATTTTTTTTTTTAATTCAGGCAACTTATTTAATTTTAGCGGGCTTTTCTATAATACATTAGGGAATTTATTCAATTTTAGCGATTTTCTTTTTTTCAATTTCAAATTTTTCCAATTTTGACGCTTTTTTAAATTTTGGCAATTTTTCTTAAATTTTGGGTATTTTTTTAATTTTAGGCATTTTTAATTTTGGCGATTTGATCCATTTTTGACGACCTTTTCCAATGTTAATTAAAATATTGGGTGTATAACTTAAAAATGAGGGTTTTTTTTGGGAAATTTGTGTATTTGTCATATATTCTGGTCGTTTTTCGAATCAATTGTGTGGTCCCCTTTGGTCATCTGGCCCGATTTAAGCAGCTGATAATAGATGGGACCCTTTTTGGCTGCCTAGGTCTTTGTCTTCCGTGTCAAAATCACCACTTCTGAACTGGAAAAACCAGCTTCGGTGAGCTTCAGCTGCACTTTTGTTGTAAATACATGAATAACCTATTTAAACAAAGTAGTCAGTAAGTTAATATCACTACCTCATGTCATAAATAATTGAAGTTTTAATAAAATGGCAGTTCTATACTAATTCTTATAACAACAGGTTATGGGCATATGACGCGCAAGAATAAAAAAAAATAAAATAAAAATAGAACATTTGAGTAAATTTCAAAGTAATTTTTTTTTATTGTTCGTAATTTTCGTATAACTGTAAACTGCAGTACAACAATGGCATCAAATAATTTGTCGTTCCCTTTTGACCCTACGGATGAGTTTGAAAAGCAAGAAATGGCGAAGGTACCATATATGCAGGCTGTAGGGTGTCTTTTGTTCGCAGCACAAATTACCCGACCAGACATTAGTTACGCCGTAAATGTGTTAAGCCGATTTAATGTAAACCCTGGAAAATCCCATTGGGCAGCAGTAAAGAGAGTAATGAGATATTTGAAAGGTACCATCGATAAAGGCCTGACTTACAAAAGTGAACCAAGTGATCTAGTCGGTTTTTGTGACGCGGACTGGGCTGGCGATATTGACGATAGGCGGTCCACCACCGGTTATTTATTTACCTTACAAGATGGCGCGATTTCGTGGTGTACAAGACGTCAACGCACCGTGGCACTCTCCTCAACCGAGGCAGAGTATATGGCAATGGTAGCAGCTATGCAGGAAAGTATATGGTTACAGCGTTTACAACGGGAACTTATCCAATGTCCCCAAGAGCCAATGATACTGTATTGCGACAACAAAAGCGCGATTCTTATAGCGCAAAACAACTCATTTTCGAATAGAACCAAACACGTTGATCTCAAAGTTAAATTCGTTAAAGAAAAATTGGAGAAAAAGGAAGTTATTTTAAAGTATGTAGATACTAAAAATATGATTGCAGATTTTCTCACAAAAGCAGTTTGTACAGATAAACTTAATATGCTAAGCAGCAAATCTGGTTTAAAATAATTTTTGTATTATAAATTGTTTAAATAATTTATTCAGGTGGAATGTTGTAAATACATGAATAACCTATTTAAACAAAGTAGTCAGTAAGTTAATATCACTACCTCATGTCATAAATAATTAAAGTTTTAATAAAATGGCAGTTCTATACTAATTCTTATAACAACAACTTTTGCTCAAAATGTAAAACTTGCCGTAAATGATGCATTGTTGGCACAAAATTTGACATTTTCGAAGCAAAAAAAAATTTGTTGTTTACAGTACTTTGTTCAATGACTAAGTTTTTGGGATGTCAGTTAAACTTGATGTAGTTAAACCGGTGACGAATTTTGTCGGCCATTTAACAAAAATTTGTGGGAACCACTTTATCTTGTTTAGAATTTTGGGTCTTTATCATAATAAAACAAAATAAACCGCATTTCAGAAGCAGTATTTAAAAAGTTCGTTAATCTAAGTTTAAAGATAATCTACATCCTAAAAACGAGGCCTTCAAAAGATCTGTTCTGAATCCAGCATTTTAAGTTATACACCCGAAACTACTAAAAATTTGTCTGAAATTAAAACCAATATCCCATTCAATTTTTAATAGATATGATTACAATTTTAATTGAAACCAAATCAATTAAATAGTTACAAATTCTTTTAATTAACTGTACAATTTCCATAATATGACCCAATTTTAATTGAATTAACAAATATTTTAATTGAATTAACAAATATTTATTTATTTATTTATTTATAATATATTTTACAAATTAATTTATAAAAAATATGCAAAAGGCGCCGGTAACTAGACCATATGCGCTCGTATTGTAAGATATTTTGTTATGATTATGTGAAATAATTAGTTTTATGTGATGAATAGTAGGTTAATTTTAACAAAGATTAATACAAAATGTTCCTAAACATCTTAAATGTCGTGCTGTTGTAGATGTTTTTGTTGTTAAAGTTTATACAATCCTCCAGTGGTTCGTCTTGCCCCAAAGAAATTAACAAATATTTTAATTGAATTAACAAATATTTTAATTTAAACTCAATTTAAGTTTTTTCTGTGCAGTTATAATCTGAGAGTTTTTCTGTAGAAAAAAGTCTTGAGAATCTTATTATCATTACTATTATTATTATGTCCCACCTCCACCCCCCACAAAAACTCGGAGCAGGGTCCTTTATATATATATTTTTCTACAAAAAATGTACTCCTAATCTGAGAATTTGGAAACAGCTCTCAGAATACATAAATTTTTCTTTAGATCCTCAAAATCAAATAGTTTTTCTCTCTATAAACTAATTTCATTAAATTTTTTTTTTTTTGTTAATCTTAATTTTCTTATAGGTTCAAGTTGCTTCTCTTAAATTCTTCTTGGGTCATGATGACGAAGGAAAAGCTTCTGATGACTCGGACACTGAGAATGAGGTCGATTTAAAAGCTGCCCTCATACAAAGTCGTGTCAATAAAAAAACTAAAAAACGTAAAAAGCAATTAGATCAAATCAAAAAACAGGCCGTTAAGCAACAAAAGAAAAAGAAAAATGCTGTTGCATTCAATTTTTCAGCCATTCATTTGATACATAATCCCCAGGGTATGGCCGAAGGTCTTTTCAAACAATTACAAGCCGCAAATGATCGATTTGAAGTAAAACTTATGCATTTGGATGTTATATCAAGACTTATTGGTATACATGAGCTATTTTTGTTTTCTTTCTATCCGTATATAACACGTTTTATACAGCCTCATCAAAGACAAGTTACCAGAATTTTACAATTTGCTGCCCAGGCTTCACATGAACTTGTTCCGGGTGATGTAGTAGAACCTATATTAAAAACTATTGCAAATAGTTTTATTACAGAACGTAATTCTTCCGATGTTATGGCTATTGGTTTAAATGCTACACGAGAAATTTGCCAAAGATGTCCCTTGGCCATGGGAGAAGATTTACTCCGAGATTTGGCTATGTACAAAACATATAAAGAGAAGTCTGTTATGATGGCTGCTAGATCTTTGATTATTTTGTATCGAGAACAATTGCCAGCATTGTTGCACAAAAAAGATAGAGGACGTTTGACCGAGGCTCAAGCTGAAATTAAACCTAGAGCTTATGGTGCAGTAGAGGTACATGAATCCATACCTGGTTCCGAGGCCTTATTGAAAAATTCAAAAACTATTGATTTGGGTAGTGACGATGATGATACAGATTCGAATGATGGAGATTGGGTTAATGTAAGTCATAGTGAAGGAGAATACAATGCAACAGATGTTGAAGAGGACAAGGATGAAGATAAAGAAGAAAGTGAAGATGATGATGAAGATGACGATGAAGAATGTGATGATGACGAAGATGAAAGTGTTGGTAGTGAAGAAGATGATGATGATGACGAAGAAGAAGATGATGATGACGAAGAAGAGGTCGATGAGGGTAATGAAGAAGACGAAAAAGACGAACAAAAAACTACTAAAGCAAATAAAAAATCCATAATTACAAAAGGTAAAAAATCACGCTCTACTTCTATATCTTCAGCTTCTTCAAAAAAATCACAAAAATCGCTGAAAAAATCTTCAGAACTTACTGAAAATGCTACAGTTCTAAATGAAAAGGAAGCCGCTCAAGAATTAGCTCTTACGCGTATTTTCACCGATGAAGATTTCAAGCGTATCAATGCGGCCAATGTTAAAAAAGCAGTTACAAATGCACGCAAAAGACCACTGGAAAAAGATCGTGAAGAATTTGTTAAATTAGATAAAATTGAAATGATCTATAAAAAACGTAAACATGATAAAGAAACACGTTTGGAATCCGTACAAACGGGACGTACAGATCGTGAGAAATTTGGCTGGAAGGATGGTCGTACAAATGAAAATTGTTCAAAAACAAATCGTGAAAAGGAGAAACGTAAAAATTTCGTTATGATGCGTCATAAGGCTAGATCAAAGGTAAAGAAAAGTTTCCGTGACAAACAGCAAGCTATGAGAAAACATTTGTTACATATTAAGAAAATGAAATAAATCAAGAAAATGTTTTTATTATTTTAACAATATAAGTTTGTTAAATTGTATCGTGTAGTTTATTTAAATAAAAAAAAATATTTTTTTTTTTATATTGTTGAATTTTAATATGGTTTTAGCTAATTTTGAGGTATTTAATTGTTAAGAAAGTTCTGCTAAAAATAAGTTTTGGTCACAAATAGTGATGATTTTAAATTAAGCCTCTTATTTTGCGGTTTAAAATGGATAATTAGCTTTTATTTAATAATTTATATAAAAATATATAAATTTATCTAAACATTTTGATTATAAATTCATATAAAAATCTACTTTTGGTAGAAAATATTAATGATTTCAAATTAAGCTTCCTTTTGTCTACAGGCTTTCCTCAGTTTACAAAAAAAATTGATTTCAAACCTTTTTTTATGGTAAAATCCATTTTTTCCCAAAAATATAATTTTTTTCAAATTAAGCTCTTTTTTTTTCCTACTGGCCTTAGTTAACAAAATAAATCGATTTAAAGATTTTTACTAAACTTTTGTAAAAAATCTTTTTCTTTTACAAAATAAATTATTTTTATTTGGTTTAAAAAATTTTAAAATAAAATCTATTTTTGGAAAAAAAAAATATACACAAAGTTAATTTTGTAGTTGTAATTAAATCAACTTAAAGATTATTAATAAAATTTCTGAAAAAAAATGATTTTAACTTATGCTCCTGTTGTCCTTAGTTCTATAGTTTACAAAATAAATCGCTTTAAACGTTTTTACTAAATTTTTATATAAAAATCCATTTTTCATCGAAAATAATCAAATTAGGTTTTTTTTACAGTTTTGTTAGTTTTTTGTTTTTATGTACATCGAGATTATTTTTATGTTATTTTTAATTTATAACAAGATTCCAACCTACGTATATTTACAAAAATGAAGCAAATCAAACATTAGCTCTGGCTAAAGATCTCTATCTCTAACAAAAAAAAAAAACCTATTAATCATTAATTTTGCTCCATTCTTGTCTTCTTAGTAATCAAGCACGTGGTTGAAGACCAAAAATGTTCTATTTATATAAAAAAAAATTTAGTTTTTACTCTGGCTCAAGTAATATTTTTTTGTTCTATGTGCCTTACAAAATAAATCGGTTTAAAGATTTTTAATCAAATTTCTTATGGAATGTCGTGGAAAATAATGTTGAGAATATAGATGGTTTAAAATTAACCGACTAGTTAGTTTGCATAATAAATGAATTTAAAGACTTAAATTTCATATAAAAAACATTTTCAAACGAAAATAGTCAAATAATAGTCCTTTTTATTATGAGGGCCTAGTAAACAAAAAAAAAAAATGATTTCAAAATTTCAAAAAAATTACATATCGCACTTGATCAACAAGAGGGTATTAACTCAAAATTTTATTATTTTCAATAGAGTCAAAAAAACTGTTTATTTGAACTTTTGTATTAACTCGAAATAATATCTTTTTGTTGAAATAAAGGTAATCACTACATTATCATGAAAATGGTCTCAAAAGTGGTTTTCGAGATGAAAGAGTAATCGGAATACGTTGAAATTTTTACAATAGATAGATATTGATGTTGTTAGTTGATTTCTTGAAAAAAGTGATATTTTAAAAATGTTGAGTTAATACCCTCTTGTTGATCAAGTGCGATATGTATGTATATACTTCTGAATTTCTGAGAAAATATTCCTTAAGAAAAGGACCGGTATGGCACGTGAGTGGATTGTTGTTGGCATTCGTTTTATTGAATATTTAAAAAAAAAATATTTTTTGAGAACAGAAAAAAATCTCTTAAATATTAATTTTTGCTACAAATATATTTTTTTCACATTTCGAAACTTCAAACTTTATATTATACCCGACGAACAAGCATACTTTATGTGCCTTGACCTATATTTCGATGCGTTACAAACGGAATGACAAACTGATATAAACCTTCATCACAGTGTGTGGAGGGTATAATGAAATCTCTTAAAACTATTTTTGCTTACTGTATCTTGGAATGCAGCAATTAGAAATGATGTTAACTTCAGCGCTTAACTTAGAATGCTTTCTTCAATTTGACATTAAATCATTAAAAAAAAAATTGCTTTTTCGACCCAGTATTTTTTAAACCGCTATTTTTTTTTTACGGGATAAGAATAATTAGGTGATTTAAAAACCTTAAAATTATTCAACACCTTGATTACAATCGGAAATAAATTAATTTTGCATTATTTTTATCTGGAGTTGGCAAATAATTATTTGATAAAAATCAATTTTAGAGCTTTTTTAGGTTGACCTTTTTTAAAAATATAAAAAAGCCTAATTTTTTATAAAAAAAAATCAAAAATTTAACAAAAGTAGTCATAAGTAATCGTTCATATCTATTTAACGGTTCATTGATACCTCGTTTTAAAGCCACTGCAGTGCTTTAAATAAAATAAGCAAAAAAAAACAAATAAGTTTTTAAAGGTAAAATAATTTTTTTTTCAAATTCGCGGTTAAAACTACCCAGCCAGAAAGTGCCAATGGCCTGAAAAATCAAGCACTGGCAGAGCACTATTTGCCAATGATCCAACAAATAAAGTGCTGGCAAAGCACTGATTTACAACGCTCTGCCAATGTTCGTAAAAAGTGCTTTGCCAATACTTGATTTACAAAATTTACAACCGTAAAAATTAAAAAGCACTGGCACTGTACTGACTTAAAACGCTTTCCCAACATTGGCAAAAAGTGCATTGCCAGTACTTATTTACAAAATTTACAACCGTTAACTTAATAAAAACAGTGGCACATCCCTTGTTCACAACATGAGTGGACAAATTCAAAACTAACTAAATTGAAATTTATGATTTGAAGTTAAGAATATTAAGGTCTCCTATTATAGTCACAAAGTATAGTTTTTGTACTAAAAGTTTACTTAAGAAATTTATTTTCAAATTACTTTCTTTAGTAAAATTGTAGTAAAAAATCGTGCTAATTTATCACAAAAATAATTTAATAAAAAAATATTCAGTTATTTTGTAATTAACTTAGCTGAAGCAAGCCTATTGTTATTTCTGTTCAAATTACCAAAATCATTGAATAAGAAATAATACAACTCTTTACTGAAGTGAATTACTAAGTAGGACTTTATTGGTCGTTTTTGGTTTTGGTACTGGCAAAGCGCTTATTGCCAGTGCTTTGCCAACGTTTTAAAAAAGAAACGGCCAAGCCCTGCCCGGTGTTATCATTTTGGGGTTGGCAAAGCACTTATTATATTTTTAAAAAAGCACTTTATTGGTAGTTCTACCAAAATATATTTTATTTATAATTTATTCCACTATGCCGTTGCAAAATTAATATGTGGAGCTCTTACGGGATTTAAAGTTATATATAAAAATCTAAAAAAGAGATACTTAATATAGTAGAAAACAAAGGTTTACATAAAAAAATAATTTATTCAAAAAAATAAAAATTTAAGTTTTGCCAAAAGTAGTTGCACATAAGTTCCCATATCTTTTTAACAGTTTAAGCTATACGAGACATTGAGACCTCATTTTAATAATTGAATCGTGGTTTTACTGGTTAATACAGCATTTCTTGACGTTAAAATGTATTTTTTTATAAATCCGTAACTCAAAACGCTGTATTTCAAAAAGCTATTTTTCTAAAATTTTCAAAAAAAAATATATAATTATAAATTATTATTCTATACCATTAGCAAAACCCTATGTGGTAATACTGCATGTTTCGGCTTTTTAGTTAAATTTTTTCACATTTTTATTCATAACTCAGGATACCGTAAGAGCTTCACATAGGGATTTAGACACGACATAGGGAAGTAATTTATATTTAACATATATTTTTTTAAAATTAAAAAAAAAAACAGTTTTTTGAAATACAGCTTCTTTAACCGCGGTTTTTGAAAACAATGCATTTTATCGTGGATAAGTGAATAATTGATGTGCACTAGGTAAAGCCACAATTTAAGTAGCTTTAAAATGATAATGTCAAACTTGCTGGAAGAAATGCATTTTAAAAAAAGTAACAAATTTTCGAATTGTAAGAGTTCCAAGCTCGGATTTGGAATCTGGTGATCAACGTTTATAAGACACAGACAATATGTTCATGGGGAGGATAACCGTGCTATTCAAAATAACTTACAAAACAAAAATTCTTTAAAATGACGGCGTTTTTTAATTATGTCAAAAAAAATGTACGATAAATAGAAGCCATTAAATACTATGGAACTACATTATCTCAATTTTATTGAAAAAAAAAGACATACCACTTTCAAAATAAGTGTTTCATATAAACGTTGATGTTCAAGTAGAAAATTAAAAATTAAGAAATTCAATTATTTTTTTTATAAAACCCCAACAAAAATTATGTTTAGCCAAAAGCAGTTCTGGAAGACTTTATTTAATAACTGACTGCTTACAAAACAATTACAGAAGGTATGATTTTTGTTCGTGATTACCCACTTGGTAAGTCTGTTTTTAGCCGAAATAAAAAAATAAAATCATGCCTTCGTAGAAAACAAGAAGCGCTTTTTTTGTATATTGACAACATTAATGTTTCATTGTATGCATTCTTTGCTACTTCATGCTATACATTATTTACTGATTCAAACGAATGCATTTAGGAAAGTACAACAAAATGTCTTCCCTAATTACTTTATTGTGTGCAAGACGGTTAAGCGCTTTTTTGGAGGCATTAAAATGTAGTTACTGCTTACCAAATCGACGTTATTTTTTTGCTTTGAAGAGACCATTTAAAGTTTTAAATAAATTAATTGTGTTTTAAATGCATTTTTTTAATTCTTTGTTAATATTAACCATTTCATTTTAAATAACTCATAAAAAGCAATAAAGTATCACTAGAATGGTCCTTTCATTAAATTAATGTTTAGCTAAAAATACGTAAAAAAAATAAGTTTTAATTGTATCGTATGAAAACTAAGATCAAATCACTTCATTTTGATGCGGTTTAGCTTTAAATTAAAGATATTTAAAATCAATTTTTGGAACCGAAAATTCAGCATTAACTGCTTCTTTCATATATGCTTTAAAATACATTCTTGAAGAATACATTCGTTTTATTTTTGTTGGGCACATATGTATGTTAATGATACTTTTAAAGAAAGAATTTAAAAGTATTCAATGAAATGGTGTTTTTAAATGGGAGTTTCCTTAATTGTAAAATGTGTTTTTTTTTAACATAACATTAAAAAAATGTTATTTTTATTAATTCAAAGTTTAATTGTCTTATGGTTAAGTTGTTATATTTTTAACTATTTTTTTATAAATTTTGTTGATAAATACAAATATTATCCATCCAAAAGTAAATTTATAAAAATAGTCTTATAAAATTTCATTACATTTAAAAAAAAAATATCCACTATACTGCGTCAATTCGCAGTTCAGCGACGTCGTTTTTCAGACTTCTTTACACGCTTAGGTCCTTTAACAAAACACCAATCAACCTGTATTGGTTGACCCATAATCTCTGCACTATTGAGAGCTTCTTTGGCTGCCAAAGCTTGTTTGTGTGTTTCGAATTCTACTAGAGCATAACCCTTGGAGAAACCAGTTCTACGATCTAAATTTAAATGAATATTTTTTATATCACCGAAATCAGAGAATTTTTCTTGAATTTCATCTTCCTGTGCCTCTTCATGTATGTTGGTAACAAATAAAATCCATCCCTCGACGGATCGTTGTGGACCCGGTTCTAATTCATCATCGTCTTCATGACGTACACGTTCATATTGGTGTATGGCTTCTCGTGTTGTGGTCTCATTACCAAAACCTCTACCTTTGCGGTGTTTTGCCTTTTCCTTTAGACGTACAATGCCCTCTGTAAAATAAGTTAAAAAAAAGAGAGTTTATGCATTTGTCCAGACAACTCAGCAGAATAACTTTATTTTTAGAAAGTTACTTACGATCACCATCCTCATCAACTTCGAATTCTTCGGCATTATCAATATCTAAAACATCTGCCATGGTTTATTGTGTATATTTAATTTTATTAAATGCAGATATAATTAATTTCCTTCCCACCACTTTTCTTTTTTATTTTTCTAATAAAAATCCACACGGCGTTCTATTGTAGAGTTGAAAAAATTATAGTTGTGTAGTTTGTGAACGGCCTAGTTCAATTGAACTAGTCTTTACTTTGAACTAGGAGCAAGTTCGCAATCTTCAGCTCTTTTGGGTCTTTCACTGTTTTTTGTCATTTGAATGATATTTATTTCTTTATGTTGCTTTTGATTTTAATTTTGTTTTTTTTTTTCAATGGTTCCAGTTAATTGTTAAAAAGAAGTGTCTAATATGGATCAAACAAACGGCTGAATCGATTGAACTATAAGAGCAACCTAGTTCACTAGATACAATTGCACTAGAAAGAGCGCTCAGTCAAACGAACTAGATTTAACAAGTATAGAAAAAATAGCGAGTACACCAGTACTGAGTACTTAATACTGAACAGGGATGGCAAGTTTTTTGTGCCCACAAAAAACCCTATGAGGCATATTGCCTTGGTTGGCATATTTATAAATAAATTTTTTAATGAAAACATATGCACACTCGTTTTATTGATTACAAAATATTATTTTTGTTTGATTTTTCAGATGGTGTAATGAAAGGCTGAGAGGCTGAATTGTATTTTAGAAGAAATATAAGACCACGTACCTTAGTCCTTCCAGCATCTCGCTCAAAAATTTGGATTAACTTTTCTTAAAATTAAAGAACGACCACGTTTAACTTTTTTAAATTTTTCGCCAGATTTGCGAATTAATGCTACACTCAGAATATTCTTACAGTAACGACATGTAGGTCATTAGGGTAGTAAACAGTAGTAGTTGTTTTAACCGTTATTGTAGTAATTTTTCTATGAGAAAATGAAAAACGACTAATTTAGACAGTCATATAAAAAAATAACTAACCAAAAACACTGTACAGTTGTTTTGAGTATTTATTTTAGTATTTTAATAAACAACTACCAAAACGGTAATTTTGAAGTAAACAGTTAATTTTTGTTATTATTTATATGTTTATAGTTTGCAAATAATAATTAGAAAATTTCATTGTATCTTCTATGCATAAAAACGTCAGGAAATACAAATTTTTGTTTAAAAGAAAAAATATTTTTTTTATTAAAAAATATTTTTAAAATAACGAAAAAATAACTGTTAAAAACAGTAGTTTTCACAACTTCTGTAGTCGTTTTATGTACATTGTTTAATTGTATTGTTGCTAGTTTTTATGGTTAATGCATTATTTAAGCTTAGCTGTTATTGACAGCTTCGTTATTCGGTTTTACTACTATTGCAGTTGTGTAAAAACACATGTTTAGTCATTTTTATGACAAACACACTCAGTGAATAAAGTTTCATCATATTAATGATATTGTTTCATAAATCTTTTGTCCTCAATTGTTAATCAAAAATAAGAATTTTCAATGAACAAATATTTTTTTCGCTAATATCTTTTTTTAAAAACGATTCAACATAACAAATAAAAAAACTTAGTATGGTTTTGTAGGGAATTAAATTATCTACAAAGATCACTTTTCACCAAATTTATAAAATCAACTCCATTTTTTCTAGAACTAATACAAGTAAAATTTTTAAAAAAATTTGATTTATGTTTTACTTTTAAATTTTAAAGAATTAAAATTATTATTTTTTGATCTTTTATCATATAGTATGATGTGAGCAAGATTATTCAAGTTCAAGATCATTTGTTTTTTGTTAAACAAAAAACAGTGCAATGTTTATTTATTAATTAAAAAAAAATTTTTTTTTGAATTCTTCCAATTTTGTTTTTTACTTCTTATCGTTTAAATAATACAATACGGATAAAGCGTTGATCTTTTCCCTTCAAAATTCGGGTAAAAATCTTCTACCCCTTCTACATTGGTTCTCTGAAGATTTTCGGTGACGCGAAATGAAACATGTAAGAACCTGTCAGTAGATAAAGTCTGTTTTAAATTAGAGGATGGAAAATTTTTTTAATTAATAAATAAACATTGCACGGCTTTTTGTTTAACAAAAAACAAATGATCTTGAACTTGAATAATCTTGCTCACAATTTTGATTTATTTTTTAATATACGGGTGAAAAAGGCACTTTTGTCAAAGAAAAACTTAACGATTTAATTTGTTTGGAATCTTTATGATCTAAAGAAATAGTTTTCATGCTTTCATTGATCCCTATATCATATTTTGGAAGATAAAAGAGCAGTGGGAGCAAATTTTATAATTTTGTATGGGATCCCCCTTAGCGATTGGAGATACGGGGTAGGTATGTGCTGAGAAAATGTTGGGGTTGAAAAAATATTAGGGGCCGGTCATACATTTGACTAGGAGCACCCTTAAGTCAGTTAGAGCGGGGGAGCAAATTTTATTAAAATGTATATTTGTATGGGAGCCCCCTTAGCGATTGGAGATACGGTGTAGGTATGTGCTGAGAAAATGTTGGGGTTGAAAAAATATTAGGGGCCGGTCATACATTTGACTAGGAGCACCCTTAAGTCAGTTAGAGCGGTGGGAGCAAATTTTATTAAAATGTATATTTGTATGGGAGCCCCCTTAGCGATTGGAGATACGGTGTAGGTATGTGCTGAGAAAATGTTGGGGTTGAAAAAATATTAGGGGCCGGTCATACATTTGACTAGGAGCACCCTTAAGTCAGTTAGAGCGGTGGGAACAAATTTTATTAAAATGTATATTTGTATGGGAGCCCCCTTAGCGATTGGAGATACGGTGTAGGTATGTGCTAAGAAAATGTTGGGGTTGAAAAAATATTAGGGGCCGGTCATACATTTGACTAGGAGCACCCTTAAGTCAGTTAGAGCGGTGGAAGCAAACTTTACAAAATGTCATTTTGCCTGGGAGCCCCCTTAGGGGTAGGTATGTTCTGAAAAAAATGTTGGCTTAGAAAAACTATTTGGGGTCGGTCAAATATTTGACTCTGCTGGGGAAACCCAGGGACTCCAAATTTCTGGCTCATGCCTCTCAAAATGATAGCCCTAGCGCATGGAAATCGAAAAATCTTCTATACCACCCCTAATGAATATGTTAAAGTGCTCATATAAAACAATTTAAGCTCATAAAAACGTAAAAAACTCAAATAAAACTGTCCGTGCAACGAGAATATCACTTTCCAATTTTCATTATATTTTTTAGGTATCTCGCTTATTCCAATCCAAATACCAACGATTTTTCATGAGTAGTATTGGAATTATGGTATTAAAATAAAAATCGTATCTTCAAAGAAAAAAATTAATAAAAATGTTAAAACTGATAATGGAGACAATTAAAAAAAAGTCCATTGTTTTAAAAATAGTAACTATTAATAGATTGATGGTATTTTAATATATAGCAGCATGAAAACTATTTCTTTAGATCATAAAGTTAAAAAAAATTAAAGCGTTAAGTTTTTCTTTTTAAAAAGTTGTTTTATACGAGTTAAAATTATAAAAATAATTAAAGTTTTTTAACAAATTTACGTTTTATTAGCTCTCAAAAAAACGGAGTTGATTTTTTAAATTTTGTGAAAGGTGATCTTTGTAGAGAATTTAATTCCCTTCAAAACCATACCAAGCTTTTAAAACTACCGCAACAAATTTTTTTTTCATCGAAAATTCTTATTTAGAAGTCTGAAATTTTGCCACAATTATTTTTTTGTGACCGACAACATAATTTTGATATGAGACCTAAACAAAAAGAAAGTACCCCTATTGAAAGGAAATTTCTTCAAGATTTCAAAAATGCATTTTATTTAATGATCCATGATATGTGGCTCCCTCTAGGTCCGTTTAATACTCGCTAGGAGCTATTAATAACTACTTCATCAACAACGCTTTGTTTTATAATACAGGGAAACGCATTAAAAATTTTTCCTGCTGCGATAATTAGAAAAATAACAATTACACATTTTTGGTATAAAAATCGAGCGTTTTCGATTATTAATAGCAAGAAACATACATTAGAAAAACCACCCTAAGAGATTTAATTATGAACTATCACCTCTAAATAGTAACCACTGGAAAAGATGCCAAAAATTCATATTTTGAATAGATTTTTATGGTGCATATTATAAAAAACCATAAATTGTATAGTAATTTAGTCAAAAATTAATCAAAGAAAAAAAAATAAATACACAAATCTCTCAATTTGCTACAATTTTTCGACTACTTTCCTATTTCTGTAACTAAAATATCCTTAAAATTGATCTAGAGTACATCGCAAATCATCATGGATCATGAAAAAATATAATTTTTAGAATCCTTAGGAAATTTCCTTTCATTTGAGTATCCACACTTAACTTATATGTTACTACGCGTACCGGTTTTTGGCGTCTAGCCACGGGCCCCTTAACACGGAATATAATACATATGTGGGAGGACGCCAACAGAATAACGGAATTAAATTATATATGTTAATATTAATGTTTAGATTATAGAACACGTTTTCATATTTATATCATGATGTTATTTAAATTAGAATTTTCATTCAAATTTGGATATTTAATATGCAGTGAAATACCGGTTTTACGAATAATCGATTTAACATAGACAAAAAAACATAAATTTATTCCATGTTTATCGAACAAAAAGATAACAAATTAAATTTGAAAAAGAAATTCAAAAAAAAATAAGATATGCTAAAACAATTAATAATAAGTATTTTCATTAATTAAGCACAAAAAGTACATTTGTATAAGTGCAATATAATGAAAGGTAATTTTTTCTGACTTGAGTTCAGAGCAAAATGAAAAAATCTAAATTTTTTTCAATAACAATTTTTAAATTCTCTTGCCAAATTTTACTGCCTGCAAAAAAAAACACCTCAGATCAATAAAAATCATAAATTACTATTATCACCCCTGTTACGGCTTTTAAATCAGAGCGAAAGTGAAAATTTTAGAATTTTTCGGTGTTCTTGCGATTAAATCAGAACGTTTTTATTCGTTTTAATTGTAAAAAAGCCTGGTCGAAAGTAAAACGAATGCCCTTTTTTCTAATAAATTACAATCTAGGGTCAGAAATGGTGCTTAATATTCAAAATTTAGAACTCTTTTTTTTAGATATTTCTGATTTTATTGTATTTTTGGTTGTATTGTTTATACTCTAAAAAACTGTTTTAAAAAAACATAATTTTTTTGTTTTGATATTCTAGAAAACACTCAAACAAATTGACAACAATGTTGGAAGCATGTCTTAAAAGCATTTTACTTTCCATATGTTTTTTATTTTCCATAAAACCATATGTTTTTGGCACTTCGATAATAAATTTCGAAAAAAATTCGAGTTTTCGAAAGTTTTTAGGATTTGAGAACACCAAATTTCAATTTCGTGTGATTTCACAAATTCGTTCTAATTGCAAAACGTTTTAAAGTAGGGACATGGGCGTATGAGTTTTCAGATTAAAATTTTATTTTACTCGCCAGACCGTTTTATTTTATATATTTAGTAGTTTTGATTAAAGAACTATACAATTTTCTAAAAAATTAAGTTTCTTATAACCACTCAACTCCATTTTTATTTATTTATAGGGCAAAAAAAGTGAATAATTTAAAACATTGTTATGTGAATTTGGTTAATAAACCCGCTATTTTTATCGCAGAAGTCCAAAATTATGTTTGCATCTTCCTTAACGATATATTAGTTTATCAAATATCGGCTGTAATGACGTGGAAACCCCAGGTCGAAAGATGAGATATATTAATAAATTTGAATAAATTCCTTTTTTTTTAACTGAAATTTATTTTGACTTAAAAAAAAAAACTGCAATTTTATATTTGCTGAGAATATAGAATTGGTAATTTTTCTTACTTTTGTTAACAAAAAACGAATTTCTAAAGTACTGGCTAAATACTGAATTATCTTATTTAAAGTACTGACAAACTACAGAACTCCATTGCTGTGCCAACGTTGTACAATACCTACGGACAAGCGTAAGTTGTTTAATTATTTAAATTATTAATTATTTTATATTAAATTATTTAATTTAAGAGTTATATTGATGTTATCATTTCGACACTGCGCCAGTACTGTGAAAGTTAAAAATCTGACAATTTGGCATTACATTAACGACCGTTTCCAACACCGAGCCAGTACTGGTCTGTTCTTGTTTTTTTTTCTACGTGTGCAGCTTACTTTCTACATTACTTAAGCTGGAATAATAAGGACTTACTAATAACTAGTAAATTTTTCCATTATTTTAGTACAAAAAATAATGCGTTACCCGTTAGTGCTTATTTTGATCATTTTAAATATAAAGTAATGATCACAACATTTTTTGAAAATCTAATTTTAGACTCGTTATTTTTCCAACTCTAACAAGTACATATATAATTACTTATTTTTGATTTTTTGTAAGCTGGAAAGTAATGACATATTGTACAAGCAAGTCATTTATGTTTTTATCTATGAAGTATAATTCATAGAGATTGCTCAGATGGTAGAGCGCTTGACTGACACATTTGCCAAATTTTATTTAAAAAAACATTTTTTTTTATTGTATTAATTTTTTTTTATTTTTTGAAAATTTATTTGTAGATTCATTAGTTTTGTCCATACTTGTACATATTATATGCTTACTATATGTACATATTATATGTATATAGGTAACCACATATTTTATGATTTTTCGTAACGTGTTTAGTATGTATATGTCATTATTTTGCATGACATCCCCATATAAAAGTAATGAGATTTGTAATGACAATTGTAAGTACTTGATATTACCAAATATGTACTTATATAACTACTTATATGGTAATGCTTTTCTGCACTGGGAAATTTAGTAAGTATTAAAAAGCATAATGTTAAAAAACTGCACATGATTGGAATTTCCTTGTAACAAATACATTTTCTCTTCAACTGATTACGTAAAATTCTAATCTAATTTCCAAAATAAATTATAATTTTTAAATACCGCGCAAACCGCGATTTTATGCCAACAATTACTTGTAGACAATTCCGCGATTTTAAGTTAAAAATCAATTTTTTTTAAACACCACAAAATTTTATAAAAAAACAAATAAAAATAAAATATTTAACAGTGCGAAATACATGTTCGAAATTTTTTTTAATTTCATCAAAAAAATTTAATTTTTACAATTATTTTAAATTTAAAATATGAAACTGCCATAAAATGATTCACGTAAAAAAATGTAAACCCCAATTTTAAATATTTTTGATAATAGCCTATATAAGTACTTAAATATTTTAATAGAAATTGATAGCCAATTCCACAAGCTTTTATTAAAGGTATATTAAAATAAGGTATAAAAATATGTCTTAACATTATTAAAGGTTAAAGCTAAATAATGTTGATTTTTTTGGGAGTTTGGTTACAATTTATGTGTGTTAAGTTATTCATAAATAGTAAGTTAATGACTTTGCAAAGCAAAGTGCTTAGGGGTTTTCTCTTTTAGTATGTCCAAAGCCAGGTTTAGCTGAGTAAGGTTTATCTGAGTAACAAGCATTTTTCTATGGAATTTTTTTATGGTTAACCAAATCTATGACTTTGCCAATTAAACTTTTCTGCTTATCTATTCTTAGGCCGGGCTTAGAGGTTTTATCCTCTAGTATGTTCAAAGCCAGGCTTCGCTGAGGAAAGTTCTCCACTGCACACGGTACAGTAGCTCCAAAATAGATTGAAGCCCCTGACAATATAAAGGAGTATTATTCCAAGTATAAGAATAGGAGTGAAGTATTCACGTGACACGTGAATGTTTCTTAAAAAAACGTGATTATTCCAACCGACATCACACTGAATTTGCATGAATAGAACATCAAGAGTATCCGATTTCTCAATACCATTTTAGCAAGCGACAATGTAGAACCCATGGCCCTATGGAATAAAAAACAACATTGAGTCTTGCGAGCATTGAAATCGACCATTTTCGCCCGACACCCCCAGAGATTGTAGAAATGTCACGATTGAATGTGTCATTCAAAATCTGCCTTTTGCCCCAACCTTCTCAAGGTTTGGCCTACGATCGAAGGAAAATAATTGCAAATATTGCTGTCATCTGGCAAAGAGTAAATAGGGTTGAAAGTTTGACCAAAAAGGTCTTTAAGGAAAAAAAAAAATAGAGAAAGAACTTTGTTGATTTCGTGGAGAAATTTTGCAAATCCAAAATTAATGAGAATTTGTATAGAAAACAATTATTATTTATGGTTTTCTTAAAATTTTAAAATTGATCCATAAATTTAAACAAGAATTTATTTAAATCCTGAAATTTTAATAAAGAAAATATCAATGACTCACCTTGTGAAAATGTAATCCTTGGAAGATGATCCACCATCTTGATATTTCTTTAACAAATAACACACATCAAATTCACAACACTTTTTTATATTGAAAAAGAGACCACTATATAAAATAATTTTAATATTTTACTTCACAACACTTTTTTATATTGAAAAAGAGACCATTATGTAAAATAATTTTAATATTTTACTATTTATATATTTTTTTTCTTAATTTTCTTTGATTTTTATATATTTTTTATTTAATTTCTTAATTTTTATATATTTTACATATATATAAATTTTTTTTTACTATTTTGACATTTCATTATTTACCTTTTACAAAAGCACTTACAATAATACAAAAAACCGCCAAAAATACAGAAAACAAAACACATGTGGATTTCACCAACTAAAGTTGAGACTCCACTAACTTTGCGATTTTAACACTCTTTTTTAGCACTTTTATTGATAATATTTTAATTAACCAAGGGTATAATTTTATGAAATGATTACCAGTAAACACTTTTCTAATGATTTATCTTAAATTTATTTAATAATTCTATTAATTTTAGTAAAATTAAAACCCGACACAAAAAACAACGCATAAATCAACGGCACTAATATAATGTAACTTAGGAGTAAATACCCAGAGGTGTAACTAAGAAGTAAGTATACAGAGTTGTAGTTTTTAGGTCTTTCTTACACATGGTTGTATTTTAGAGAAGCATAAGTCAAGCGAAATTGAAATTTTTAAATTTAAACTGATAATTAAAAGAAAAGCTTTTTAAAATTTTATAAAATATTGAACAATTATACAAAAATGTAGAAGTGAAAGAAAAACCAACAAATGTATATTAAATAATATTAAAATTAAGTTTTATAGTAAAACAAATCAAACTATTAAACAACAAAACTAGCAGTTAGTCCTTCATGGACCACTTGAGACCCTTCCACTGGTTCACGGACCTCCACCAAAAATGCTCAAGTAACGAAACAAACAAGAGAGACCAGAAAAATTAATATTTGACAGATAAAAATATAAATGACTTGCTTACACAAAATGTCATTACTTTCCAGCTTACAAAAAATTTAAAATAAGTTCCTAGAGTTTTAAAAATAATGAGTCAAAAAAATAGCTTTTCAAAAAAATTTGAGATCATTAATTTATATTTAAAATAATGATTAAAATAAGGACTTATGGGTAACGAATTATTTTTGTATTAAAATAATGAAAAAATGAACTAGTTATTAGTGAGTCCTTATTATTCGTGTTAAAGTAATGGATAGAGTAAGCTGGTGTCATTACTGGTAGTGAGAAAAGTAATGACATATCATTGCAGTTTCTACACACACAAAATTTCCAGAGGGAATACGAAGAAAGCATACTTAGTAAAGTTTTTTCATTCTGTGAATTTTATCAAGTTTTGTATAAATTACGTATCCCATTGTGTTAATTTTGTATTTGACTCCTAGCACGGAGTCCACATTAGATATTAAGCTGAATATAATATGTGCGAGTATGTCAATATAATAACGGAATTAAATTATCTTTGTTCATATTAAGATTTAGGATGCAGAACACGTATTCGTATTTATATCATGTCTTCTCATAATTTTTTGTTTTTAGTTGAGTAAGACGTCTGTTAATTCATTCAATTTTCAACTATGCGATGAAAAAATAACTTTAAATTGATTTATAGCAGTTAAACAATTTTTAATACACTTTCTCTTCTTGTATTTTTTTAATTTTAGGCGTTTTACTTTTATTTATTTTTTTGTTTACAATGTTTTATGTATGTGTGTGTGTATTTTGACAGCTCATATCATTGTTTATTGTTGTTTAGAGATTTATCATAACATGATATCAGATATTATACTAACAGTAATGTGTGGTCCGCATAATTCTCTCTGCAATTGAATTTTTATTTATTTTTTTGTTGAGGAACTCGTCTTAACAACACCTTTCCAAAATTTTCAAAAAATCTCATTTTGTTACTATTGAGCACAAAAATGTACTATTTTTAACGATTGGTAACTAATCGAACATGTCATTTACCATCCCTGGTAATAAAGTTCCTGATACATAATCTAGACTTGGCAGTCCTATTCTCTCACATATCTCTATTTTCTTTTCTTTTTGGAGAGTGGCCGGCCAGCTGTCAAACGAATTTTTATTCACATTTCTTTTCTGGAATTGAAAACGTCGTCAAGAGGGAGTTTATTTAATTTTTGTGCGTTAAAAAAAATTGGCAAATAAACAAAAAATCAATATACTCGTAATAATCTCAAGGGGGTGAGCTATACCGATAAGCGAAAAGGTTATTTCCCCAGTAGCGATTTCAAAACACTACTAATCAAACAAATATTAATTAAATTATTTTATTGCAGAAAATAAAAGTTCATCACAACATACTTATAAGAAAAGATAGCAAGCGACCTTGTAGGATATCTTTGATACGGGCCTATTCAACAGACGAGAGATACAACATTTTTCCACACACATAAAAAACTGACAGCTGTTCCGCTAAAGACCAAAAGTTGTTTTGGACTAACAAGTAAATCTAATTAAAAAAAAAAAAGATCTTGCTGAAATCAATCATCAAATATGGCCACATACTCGGGTGATGTTAAATTGGATGATCAAATACAATTATGGATGAAATGGGATCGTAATGAAAAGACTTTAAGTGAAATTAAACAATTAGTTGAAGCCAAAGACTGGTCGCAATTGGGTAAACGTTTAATGGAACGTTTAGCATTTGGCACAGCTGGTTTACGAGGATGTATGCGTGCCGGTTTTGATTCTATGAATGATTTGGTCATTGTGCAAACGGCGCAGGGTTTATGTGACTACATTAAACAACAATATAAACCAGAGGATTATGAGAGAGGCATTGTTTTTGGATATGATGGGCGTTATAATAGTAAACGTTTTGCTGAACTTTCTTCTACCGTATTTGTACAAAATGGTATACGTGTTTTTCTTTATAGTCGTATGGTAGCTACTCCATTTATTCCATTTGCTATATTACAAAGGAATTGTTTAGCTGGTGTCATGGTTACCGCATCACATAATCCCAAAGAAGATAATGGCTACAAAGTCTATTGGGGAAATGGTGCACAAATTATATCGCCACATGACAAGGGCATACAACAGTCGATATTGGATAATTTAGAGCCCAAAGATTCTTCATGGAATACAGATATTTTAGAAAATTGTCCACTTTTAGAAGATCCCTATGAAGAAATGTATTCTGCCTATTATACAACATTAAAGAAAAATATTCCAACAAAGTTCTTAGAAATCAACGAAAAACAAAAATCTTTGGGAGAACTAAAATTTGTTTATACCGCTATGCACGGTGTGGGTTGGCCTTATGTTGAGAAGGCATTTGAAGAAGCCAATTTGCCAATTCTTTTACCAGTAGCTGAACAAAAAGAAGCTGATCCTGAATTTCCTACAGTTAAATTTCCTAATCCTGAAGAAGGTAAAAGTTCTTTAGAGCTGTCTATTAAATTAGCGGAAGCAGAAGGTGTAACAGCAATTTTAGCTAATGATCCAGATGCTGATCGTTTGGCCTGTGCTGAAAAGGATACTAAAACTGGACAATGGAAGGTAAGAAAGAAATTTGTTAAAAAATTATATTTATCCAAAAATGTTTTAATTTTTGTATTAAAAAATACAAAAATTGTTTTTGCAGACTTTCTATATTTTCATATATTTAGTTTGAATATTGTTCTACTTCAAGTCCAAAAATCTAATATGATATTGTCATATTAGATTTTATTTGTTGCATGATCATTTTTATGATAGACAATATAATTGTTTCAATGGCCTCACCCCAATCTTCAGTTGTTTGCAATAGAAAAAGATAATTGGCTTAAATCAAATATTATAATAAATATTTTACTTTTAAATTTTAAAAAATTTAAACCAAAAATTTATTTTTTAATCTTTTATCATAAATTATGATGTGAGCAAGATTATTTGTTTTTTGTTAAACAAAAAACCGTGCAATGTTTATTGATTTATTAAAAATGTCTTCATGCAGACTTTATGTACTAACAGGTCCTTACATGTTTCATTTCACGTCACCAAAATTCTTCAGAGGACCAATGTAGAAGGGTTAGAAGATTTACCCAAATTATGATTTTTGGAGAAAAGCTAGGAATAGATATTTTTTATTTTTTGGATGTCTAAAATCAGAATTTCAGCATTAAAACAGCAAACCAAGAAGAAAAAATTTTTGTCGACGGGTGTTATTCAATACATTTGTACTTTAAATTCTTGAATTTTTCTATAAAACAATGCTTTTAGAATTTACTAAATTTTCTTTAGAAGATATTTGATAGAGAAATGTAAAAATATTTATATTAAAAAGTTTGACTTTAGAATCTAAATAAATTTATGTTAGTTTAATTAATATTTTTCTTTTAATTTTTAGGTTTTCAACTTCATTATATCACTTAAAACTAAAGGGTCCGCCAAATAACTTTTTTTTTTTTGAAAATGCTATAAAAAAAAACTACTGAATATTTTCTCAAATTTCTTTTTTTATTTGAAAGTACAATCCTTCAGGTTAATAATGGAAAATAATTTCATTCAAATGGCTGCCTCGGCTGGCCATGCAGTAGCCTACACGATCGGTCCAATTTTTAAGCACATTATCGATTGTGTGCAGCTGTATTTCACCAATGGCTTCACGAATATTGTCCTTTAAAGCGTCAATTGTCTCTGGCTTGTTGGCGTAACACTTATCCAACGGTGTCAAATCGCAGCTCCGAGGTGGCCAAACGACATCAGCTCTGCGGCTGATAATGCGATCTTCAAAAACAGGGCGCAAAACATCGAGTGTAGCTTCGGCTGTGTGGCACGTAGCGCCGTCCTGTTGAAACCAAATGTTGCCAATATCCTCCTCTTCAATTTTTGTGAACAAAAATTCGTTCAACATGGCCCGATAACGATCGCCATTGACTGTAACGGCCACTCCTTGCTCATTACCATGATTTTCAAAGTAATGTCGCAATATTTCCCAGCGTTGTTCAAGCGTATACACAACCATATTCGTTCAGCGGAAGGATAAAACTAATTATCTGTCAAATCAGACATGAACTAAGTGTTACCATTCACGAAATAAGCACTAGTTGAAAAAAAAAACGTTAGATGGCGGACCCTTTATAAAACCTTAAATATCATGTTTTCTAACAATATAAAATAGTTTGTATATAGCAAGTTTAACTTACAAAAATGAAAGTAAAAAGTTTAAAAGAATTATTAAAGAATATGGCTTAAACGCACACGACAAAATGTATTGCATTTTAAAATGTTTTAATTCGAAGTTAAATCTTATTAAATGGAAAGCAAATCTTAAATGAAAACAGAATGAAAATCTTTTTTGGAAATTGTTTGCGCATCAAATATTATTTATCATATTTTTCTTTTAATTTTTAGGTTTTCAATGGTAATGAATTGGGCGCCCTATTGGGTTGGTGGTCTGTAGAAAATTACAAAGTCTTACATCCTGATGTTAATTTGGCAGACTGCTATCTTTTGGCCAGCACAGTGAGTTCTAAGATATTACGTTCAATGGGTAAAGTAGATGGTTATAATTTTGAAGAAACGCTAACGGGCTTTAAATGGATGGGTAATCGTGCCATTGAGCTAATTGAAGAAGAGAAACAAGTATTATTTGCATTTGAAGAAGCTATTGGTTTTATGTTCTCGACTGCTGTACTCGATAAAGATGGTGTAAGTGCTGCTGCACATTTAGCCACCATGGCTTGCTATCTCAAAGAAACTCAGGGCATAAATCTTACTCAAAAACTACAACAGATCTATGAAAAATATGGTTATCATTGTACAAACTGTTCTTATCTCTTTTGTGATAAAGCTCCAGTTATTAAACGTATTTTTGAACGTCTACGTAACTTTCAAGATGGCAAACCAAATACCTATCCACAATCGATATTGAATGGAGAATTTACCATTCAAAATGTAAGAGACTTAACTACGGGTATCGATACATCACAAACAGATGGTAAAGCCATTTTACCTGCCAGTTCTAGTACACAAATGATAACATTTAGTTTTGAGAATGGTTTAGTAATTACTTTACGTACAAGTGGCACTGAGCCCAAGATTAAATATTATGCTGAATTATGTGCTAAGCCCGAGGAGAAAGATTGGCAGGCATTAAGAGTTTTATTAGATCGTATGGTTAATGCTATTGTTGAGGAATTTTTACAACCAACTGTAAATGATTTGAAACCTAAAACTGATTGATTTTAATATTAAATGTATGTAGTTTTTAAATGTGTTTTAAGTTCGATCGTATAATGTGCGTTTCGCATTTCAAACAAATTATTAAATTAATTTGATTTTTACGCTAGTGTATGTTGTATATAAAAATGATGACAATACACATTCCTTATGTGTTGTATTTTAAATAAATATTTATATAAATGTTTTTATATGTATTCTTAATTTTGTTCGCTGCTTTTTTTCTAGTATTCCATATATATATTTATTGCTTTTTTTAAATTAATAGACGAAAATATTAACAAACAAAAAACGCACAATTAATTTATCTTTGTGTATATTTTAATCGAATGTGTATCACCAAATATTAATAAAAATTTGTAATTTATTTGAAGCCTCAAAAAAAAATGTTGTTTTCTTTTCTTTGAAATCTTTAAGCATTAACAATCTTCGAAATAACATTAGAACTTATAGTTTTTAGATAAATAAATGTAAATGTGAATAAAATCTGGTTGATTATTATGTGATTCGATTCGAAAAGAAAACACTTTCAAACAGAATCTTCACATTGAAAATAAAGTAACGAAAAGTACTTACTTAAAGGCAATATCAATATATCTTGCTTAAAGGTATAATGGTCAAGTTAATGCAAAAAGTAAAAAAAAATGTTTCAGCTTTAGGAATGAATATATTTTTACAAAAGTTTAAAAATTTTCGAATCAGTTTACAAAATCCCCTGAATTTACTCATGTGAACGTGAGTAGACAAACAATATTCGTGGGTGTGAGTCAAAATTAACTCTCGTAAAAATCTCTAATATTAAAATTTCTGACAGTCTGATGATGATTTTTCCTTTCCGGTTTCCGAATTATTCGTTAAACCGCTTTTTTTTATTTTTTGGTTTTTTTTTTTAAACCGGGGGTTGATAAAGGGCGGTTTTCGAGTTATTCGAAAACCCGGGTTTTTCGTCTAGAATTATTCGACATTTTCAAATCATTTTTTTTAAGCTAAAAATTTTACAGAAATATTTATTTTTTGGAATAATTTTCAAGGGTTACCTCAGTTTTAAATGCTAACAAGTATAAAATATTGAGAAGACAAACTTGCGTTGTTCCTTATTTACCCTTTTGAAACTTTGTTTGCCGACATGTGTTTTTTTTATTTATTTTTCTATTTAGAGCTTAAACAATATAAACAAAAGTTTTGAATGAATGTGTTTGGTATTATTTAGATTTTTGAAATTTAAGTAGTTTATATGTTACAGAGAAAGCAAAATGATTTTTCTAAAATAAATATGATTTTAACAAAAATTCACATATGGAAAATTTTTATGGTAACCCGAGTAAAAAGAGTTCTATCTATATTATTTTGTATTATTTAATACTTAAACTATATCTCGTTATATATTGCTTTGTATGGCACAATATATAAAAAGATATAATTTTTGTTTTTCGAACAAATTTTATATTGTCCCATATCTAAATATATCTTTTTACTTATGTTGCCTGCCATATTTAATCAGATCTGCCGCAAGGAATTTAAATTGCAAGATCAAATTTAATCAAGTTCCATTTACAATTTTAAATTATATTTTTATTCGAAATCAATTAAAGAATGGCCCAGTTATAATCTGGACGCACAAAAGTAGTTATAACTTTGTAAATAACAGACACATTTTTATAAATTATACACCAAATTAAAGGAAATTTATTCAGCTTTAAGGAAAATCATACAAATAAATCAATTTTCATTGTTTGTTTTTTTTTGGCCAAGTTTATTAGATAACTTTTTTCAAACTTTATTTAAGCTAATTGGGCCTAACGTTTTTTATGTAAATAAAACAACTGTTTATTCCATATTGCCTGACGTTTCGTCAATTTTTTGTTGACTTTATCAAAGGTCGTCTATTTGAAAAATAAAACATAAATTATTACAATAACACAATAATTTTTTATTTATTTATTATTTTATTTATTTATTTATTTATTTATTTATTTGAAAAATAAACAGTACAACAAGACTTGATCTTATTTAATAGTACTGGGTAGATAAAGGCACATTAGATTAAATGGCGTAAAATACTGTGTCATCCAAAGATTTCTCAACATAGCGTAAGTTTTCCCACATATGGCGTTTACATGATTTGTCCAGGTAAGATCGTTCTTAAAAATAACTCCAAGGTTTTTAGCGCTTTCCACGATTTCAATAGTGGAGTGTCCAATTAGTATTGGTGGCAAGCTAGACGGTACATATTTTTTGTTGCTTATTATCATTGCCTTCGATTTCCTCGCATTGAGACAAAGACCATTTACTGACGCCCATCTAAATACGTTATTGAGATCGTGATTTAATTTGCCAATACAATCAGAAATACCAGATGGTTTTTGAAAAATGGCACATGTATTTCAATTTTTGGCAGAGTATTGTGTGTTCGACGGTATCGAAAGCCTTAGAATGATCAAGCAAAACCAAAAATGTTATCATATTGCTATCAATTTTTGACCGTAACTCTTCTGATACATCGATTAGAGTAGAAATACAGCCGTGTTTTGGCCTAAATCCAGATTGTCTTTCAGAGAGCAGAGAATTTTCATACAAATATCTAGTCATCTGCGTATGTATTAACCTTTCAAACACTTTTGACAAATAGGGCAAAATCGCAATTGGTCGGTAATTTTTATCAGGTTTTGGGATAGGTATAATCTTAGCTTGTTTCCACATTGATGGAAAACTAGATGTTGTAATTATTGAGTTAATCAAATGTGTTATATGTTGTAGTATATATGGAACTATCAATTTAATAAATTTCGGATGAACTTCATCATTTCCCAAAGAGTCAGATTTAATGCTAAGCATAGATTTAAAAACATCGTCCTGGGTAACATGTATGAAATCAAAACATAATGGATGTTGTCGATTAGTATTGTTAGCAATATTAAAGGCATTTGTAGAGTTATAATAGCTGAGATTTGCTTCTGGCATTGGTATATTGGCAAATTCTAAGTTAAGTTGATTAACATCGATTTCATTTTCTCTTTTTATACAATTGTTAACTATACCCATCGTACGAATTTCCCTCCATTTCCTTTTTGAGCAAACAGCCGATTGAAACTTTTCTCTATAAAATTTAGATTTTTCAATTCTAATTTTTAAATTAACATTTCTTCTGCAAATCTTGAAAAAATTATGGAGTTCAGTGGTTTTAAATCTTTTCCATCTTGCGTACGCATCATTTCTTTCATTGATTAAGGTTTTAATTTCGTTTGAAAACCAAGGTTTATCATTTCTTACTTTTTTGACTTTAATAATACACAATTGACAATTATAACTCACAGTAATATGAATTTGTCTTTACATAAAATCAAAAATATTTGTTATATATAAACAAAAAACATTTAATTTAAAATTATATTTAACAAGCCGGCTAAAGCCGGGCTTGCCCGGAGTGCACCTACACGCAGAGAAAAGGTATGATTGAAGATGATTATGGACACAAAATTATCATATTTTGATTCTAATTATCATATACATGACTCTGGATGATCATATTACGATTACCGAAGTCGATTTTATCGTCATTTAGGATCATAATCTGATTGCTACGAATTGTAGTCATAACATGATGCTCTTAAACTATTATAAAACGATGATCTTTTTTCTGCGTGTAGTTCTTATTCATTGTAAGTTTTGTAAATATTTAAGGAGTTTTTTTATATAATGACTAACATGTGGAATATTATACAGAATTCACGTGATGTTGATCGCAGATCCAGATCCTTGCCTGTAAACTCTAGCTGAAGGAGTTTGAAGTTTCATAACAATGTAGTTTGTGTTTGGATTTTATTTACCTATAATTAATAATTTTAATTCGTTTTTGTTTGTATAAAAACATTTATATTTATGGTTAGTAACCTTTGATAATTAATGAAACTGTGATAAGTCCACATTCTATCGATGCCCAATAAAGATGTGTAGATCGACTTGAGTCATTGTACATGCCTTCTTATAATGAGATAGTATGCCATTTGCAAAATACCCCATGATACGTACACACTATGGTCCGAACCATAGCGGCTTAAGATGTATTTTTATTACTAATTAAAAAATTTCTAAACATTTTTTTACGAACGTCTACCCACCCTAACCAACCGAGAGGGCTCATCCCCATGACGTAGTGATACGTACACACTATGGTCCAACCCATAGCGGATTAAGATTTATTTTTAGTACTAATAGGGAGTATGCCCGCTGCATTGTTAGCGTGGGTATGACCTTGTTTTGCCTTCAAGTTTAAAGTGTAATTGATTTTGGATAAGAATTTAATCTTTTAAGGAAAATAAAACACAATGTATTAGTGTTGGTATCCAAACATTTAGGTAGGTATGGAATGGCATTATCCCCATTTCAAATTTGGGGACTACGAATGAAAATATTTATGTCTTAACCCTCAAATCAAAATGGGAGCTATGTCTTACATAGTTATAAGATCGTTTTTCAAAAGAATATTGTGTGAATAATACAGTATTTCTGCGTAGACGGATTGCGGCAATGTTTATTATTTTTTTAATGTGTGGTATTTCCAAAGCCGGCTTAGCTGAGTAAAACATTTATGGAAGGCTGTAAAATGAGAAATTAATACTTTATTCCGTTGTCCAATAAAAATTACATTTTAAACTTCAAGGCAAATCAAGGTGTTATCTATGATAACAACCTAGTGGGCTTGCCCGTTACCATAACTTATGTGCTCATTGGTATATGGTCTTACTGAAAAGGTAATATGCAAAAAAAACTTAGTAAAAATGGTAATCAAAAGGGAATTACTACCGCCTATTTACGCTGCCTAAACCGCTGGAGCTTGGAATTTAAAATTTGTCATTGAGGTTCTTGATAAACTTGATAAAAATGTGGCACAAAAACAAATTTTCGCTTAATCACTCAGCCCAAACCGCTTGATTTTGAAACTCGGCATATATGTTCCTCCTCTGGCGTAGACATCCACAAATATGGGATTATTGGAAATGTTTACGTAATGGAGCGAACAGGTTTATTCCTGATTTACTGCCCAAACCCTTTTGTCTAGAAATCTAAATTTTATAATATGTATTCCCTGAGGTATAGGCTAATTTACCAGAGAGAATTTCCAATAATGGCGTGGTAAAAATTGTAAAAAATATTGAACTTGAAATTTGGATTAAATTAGACATCCACTAAGGAGGGGTTTTTGTAAACTTTTTAGGGGACGGACAAAAAGGAAGAAGTCTCCTTCTGTTCCAAAAATTTTTTGGAGTTCACCAAAAACAATGGGTTTAAATAAGAAAAATTGGGATTAATCACAAAGCTCAAACCGCTGGAGTAAGGAACTTGAAATTTGGCTTGAAGATTCCTCGTCTGCACATACATTATCTAAGAAGAAATTTATATGGTGAAATTCCTTAAGATGAGTTGGTAGCGTGCTGGCTTATCAGTGCGGGGGTCGTGGGTTCGATTCCCAGCAGAGGCAATGGTCTGTTTTCGCTACAACGCGCCAAAGGCCATAATAGCTAGTGCTCGGTTAGGGTAATAGTATGTAATTTGTAATTATATGATTATTAAATTACTAAAGTAAAAAAAAAAATATTCTGCCAACTAACATTTGGCTACAAATCTGACCTTTAAAATATGTGTTTCTTTGAACTTCTAATTAAAACTTGTAAAAATGGGGTTAAAAAAGGAAAAGTATCCGTTAATAGCCCGCCTCAAATCGTTGGAGCTAGGAACTTAAGATTGGACATGTACTTCCTTACGCGTAGACATCAACCAATAGAGGAGCAAAAACGGTCAATCTCATAACCAAAACCATTAGGTAATTATATTGTAGTTCACTTAAGATAAATTTTTTGCTTTTCTGATCAAAACTTGTCATAAATAGAGATTTAAAGGGAAAAAATGTTCTCTTAATCACATGTACAATTGCTTTATGCTTAAAATTTAAAACATCTTTTCGAAATAGTTAAACAAAATAATTAAAACAGGAAATCATTTTCTTTTTAATGTATTCCGACATTAAAAAGTATTGGTAAGGGTAGTCGAGTAATAATAAAAATTTAATTATAAAATATTTTATGTATTTAGATGTTAACTGTATAAAAAGGGGTAAAAGTTGGTACTAATTCATAACTTTTAAATACATTTTCCCATTCTCTTGAAATTTTTGGATTCCAAGTGCTGCCAAATTATATACTCTTTTTCACAAATGAACACAAAAGCACAAAATTGTTAAAAAAAAATATTTGGTCCTGGACGATTTTTATAAGAAGTTAATCTTTTGGGGATCTACATTTTTAGGCAGGAATGACATGACATTATCCCAATTTCCAATTTGGGGATTATGGATTAAAATGTATCTATCGTAACCCCCAAACTAACATGCGAAATATGCCTAACATGATTATGCGAATAATCCCCAGTAAAAAGAGACATATTCTTCATAGACAAATTTTTCAAAGGAACATTGTGAGAATATGAAAGTTTTTCTGCGTAGCCGGCCTGCGGCCGGACTTAAGGGTTTTTTACTCTGTGGTATGTCCGAAGCAGGCTTCGGTGAGTAAAAAATTTCTGCAAATCTGTAAAATAAAATAGGCATTACTTTATTGTTTTGTCCAATAAAAATTACGTTTTGAACTTTAACCCAAAAAAACTCTTATCTAAGCCAACAACCTTGTGGGCATTGTCCGCTAATATCAAATACGTGTTCCTTGATGTACAGACTAATTAACTACTTTTTGAAATAAAAACCAGGGACCGTAAATAATGATTATTGTTCGTTTTTTTAAGTCAAAAAATCAATCACTTAGAACAGACATAAAAAAAAATTATTGCACCATTATTATTATTTTTTGACAATCTTTACATATCCGTCATGATTTTTAAATTTCTTATTTTTAAAGTTTTCTTTAATGGTAATGATTATTTTTGAGTAATAATAAAAAAAATCAGCCATAATCATTATTTTTGAGCAAAAAAAAAAATAAAATTCAAAAATAATCAGTATTTATGATTTATATTTTTTTTCGCTCAAAATAAAACTCACTTTCATTGACCAACACGTGGTACTATGCCAAAAATATGGTTATAGCCCTAATATGCATGTATACTGGGCATTAAGAATAGTAAAGCTGGTATGTAAATCTATACCCAATTTAAAAAAAAATAAAAAATCAATGTCACGAAGACAGCAAGCTGTTATAATTCAAATTGAAAGCAAACTTATACTATAGTAAATTACCGCAACCATTGCTTGATGTTGCAACTCGTTGGAATTCAACATTTCATATGTTCAACACACTCCAAAAGTTCGAGGATTTTTGTGAAATGCACCTTAAAAATTCTATGAAAGTGAGTTTTATTTTGAGCGAAAAAAATAAAAATCATAAATAATGATTATTTTTGAGTTGTATTTTTTTTTGCTCAAAAATAATGATTATGGCTGATTTTTATTAATATTACTCAAAAATAATCATTACCATTGAAGAAAATCCTTAAAACTCATAATATAATCATTATTGTGTAATGATTACGGCCCCTGATAAAAACATTCGCTAGAAATCTGAAATTTCAAATAGAGTAATAGCTAATGCACTTAAAATATACTTTTTGGGATTCCCAATAAAAACTCAATGAAAATGTGGTACAAAGAAAAAAATGTCCCCTTAATCACCATGACCAAGCCGCTGCAGCTAGGAACTTGAAATTTGGCATGTAGGTTCATCCCCTCGCATATACATCCACTAAGATGGGATTTTTGGAAATGTGTACGGGGAAAAGTCTCCTTTAGTCCAAAACACTTCAGGTAATTCGCTAAAGAAAAACTTTTTGGAATTTATCATAAAACCATAGTAATATAGGACTCAAAAGGGATAAATGGCCATTAATCACAAAGTTCAAACCACTGGAGCTAGGAACTTGGAATAAAGCAAGCAATTTTAATGTTTAATTATTAAAAGATGAATTCTTAATATATTCCGATATTAAAATCTACCGTTAACGGCGTCTAGGATTTTTAAGATATAGGAGATTTTGAATATTCAGAAGTTTTGGGTATAAAAAAGAGCAAAAGGTGATAAATGGTACTCTTTACAACTCTGAAAGATATTTACAACTGCAGAAAAATTATTTTCTCTTTTAAACAAATGAACACAAAAGCATGAAATTGGGAACCTGTAAAAAATATTTGGTCCTAGGCAACCAATAAACACAAAAGCACGAAATTTTGGAACCTGTAAACAAAATTTGGTCCAAGACGATTTTTATCTCCCGATGCTAAATTTATTTTTTAAATTTTTCACTTCTCAATTTTAAGAAAACATCCTCATTATGAGCCTTCTAGATTTCGATTTTTTTTTTGCATAAATCGATACTAAAACACAAAAATTGTTATACTAAAATTTCAGAACAAAATTCCATGTATTTTCAAAACAATAAACATTAAAAATCTATTAAATGGGTTTCAAAAAAGAGTTGACTATTTTTGAACCAATTTTTTATTTAAAAACCCTTTATTTAAACCCTTATTTAACAAAATAGTAAAAATTCCAAGTGGTTTAACCATTTTTGTGTGTTATTTTTGAAAAAATATTCTCTTGAATTTATTTGTTAAAATTTATTGTTAAAATGTGATATTACCTGGTAAATGGCGCCATTAGCTTATCTGAAGTTTTCAAGACGGCGCTATTTTCTCCTTTTCTTATTTTAAAATATGAAACATAGCTTGAAAACTGAGAAAGTTAAAGAAAAATGGACGAAAATTTGTATTACTCCTAGCTTCACCATACGCCAGTGCTAATGACATCCCTATCCGAAATTGGACCTTGGTGGGGACCATTACCTCGTAATTTTTCCAAAAATATTCTATTTTATAAAACGGACAACATTTTCGTTTCTTCGGAGTATCCACAAATGTCCTAAATAAATATGAACCAGGTCTGGGAAAGCTTCCGCGACCCTTTACCTAATACAAAGAGCCCAAAACTAAAATGTAATGCCGCAAGTGAAAGACCAAATTTTATTATTATATTTCACATCAATGTAGCATTGTATTAAGCTTGAATAAAATTGTGTGTAAATTAGAAGTAGAAATAAGACTGTAGATGTACTTATTTTGTACTTTAATTAATAATTGTAATAATTAACAAAAATACTTTTTCTGAGCCAAAAAAATAGGAATACATTTTGTAATTTTTTCTGTTTTTTTTTTTTTCAATTTAGATTAAAATTGCTTTACGAAAGATATGGTTTGAGAACAATGCTAATGAAAATTAAAAAATACATACAATGTGAATGAAGTTTTTAGTTCAAAAGACTATTATTTTGGAACTACTTGAAATATTGAAATTTATATATAATATTTTTGTGAAAAAATGGTATCAATTTATGCAAAAACTTTTTCGATGTCTTAAAGGCAAACATTTAATTATTTTAGGAGTTTTTTACATTCTATCCTCTTCAACTCCGAATTCCTAATTAGCTCTTCTCAGTGCGCATGTTTCTATAACTACATATAAAATTTAATGTTTCGACGATCCAGTAATCGAGTTTCCCCGTTCTTATAAAATTTTTCAAATACCAAATTTTTACTGATCTGCCAATTTTGCAAACAACTTAAGTTTTAAATTTCAGATTTAGCTTAACATTCTGATTAAGATGACCACTTCTTAAACATTTTAAATCCCGGTAATACCACGTTTTCAGCGGAAAATTCAATAAGTGCATTTTCAGTGTATTAGCCCACATCACAAAAAACCTATATTTCTTCTTAGCCAATGGTCATAAAATTGGAAAAGTACTATTTTGAAATTGGTACGTTTTTAGATAAAGAACATTTTTTTGGTACTTTTTTTACAACAGTTTTTGGTACTTTTTTCTGAAAATGGTACATTTTTTGGTACTTTTTTTGCAAGAGGGTATTTTTTCGGCAATTATTTTATTTGAAAATATCGGTACTTTTTTTTGGAAAGGGACATTTTTGAAAATGGTACTTTTTTATAAATAAATTTAATTTTTTTGGTACTTTTTTGCCAATAGTTTTAGTACTTTTTTTGGTAAAAAGGAAAATTTTTTGGAAAAGGTAAAATTGTTGGTACTTTTTTATTTGGAAAAGGATCTATTTTCGGTAATTATTTTTTTTTGAAAATTTCGGTACTTTTTTTTGGAAAGGGACATTTTTGAAATTGGTACTTTTTTATAAAATTCAATTTTTTTGGTACATTTTTTTGACAACAGTTTTGGTACTTTTTTTGAAGATTAACGTTTTCAGTACTTTTTCTCTTGGAAAATGTACTTTTTTCAAAGAAGGTACTTTTTTTTGGAAAAAGGATCTTATTTAGGGAAAAAGTACTATTTTGAAATTTGTACTTTTTTAGAAAAAGAAAATTTTTTTGGTACTTTTTTCCAATAGTTTTTTGTACTTTTTTCTGAAAAGGGTACATTTTTGGAATATGCTTTTCTCGGTAATTATTTTTTTTTTGAAAATTTCGGTACTCTTTTTTTGGAAAGGGACATTTTTGAAATTGATACATTTTTAGAAAATTAAATTTTTTGGTACTTTTATTTTCGATAAGGGACTTTTTTCGGTATTTATTTTTTTTTTGAAAATTTCGGTACTTTTTTTTTGGGAAGGGATATTTTAGAAATTAGTACTTTTTTAAAATATTTAATTTTTTTGGTACTTTTTTTGCCAATACTTTTGGTACTTTTTTTTGGTAAAAAGAAAAATTTTTTGGTACTTTTTTTTTTAAATGAACATTTGCGGTACTTTTGCTCTTGGAAAATGTACGTTTTTTTTGCACTTTTTTCTGCAAAGGGTACATTTTTTGGTACTTTTTTGCGAAAGGGACTTTTTTCGGTAATTATTTTTTTTGAAAATTTCGGTACTTTTTTTTTTTGGAAAGGAACATTTTTGAAATTGGTACTTTTTTAGAAAATTTAATTTTTTTGGTACTTTTTTGTGAATAGTTTTGGTACTTTTTTTGGTAAAAATAAAAATTTTTTGGTACTTTTTTTTCGGTACTTTTTCTCTTGGAAAATGTACTTTTTTCCAATGCTTTTCGGTACTTTTTTTTGAAGAAGGTACATTTTTTGGGACTTCGTTTTCGGTACTTTTTTTTTTTTGGAAAAAGGTACTTTTTTTGGAAAAATGGACACTATTTTCCGAAAAAGGAGGAGTTTTCCACTTTTTGGCCTTCTCCGTAGGAATATCCAAAAATCGCTTCTTAGTGGAGGTCTAATTCGGAGGATGAACATATGTACCAAATTTCAAGTTCCTAGGTCCAGAGGTCTTGGCTAGGAAAAATGGACAATATTTTCCGAAAAAGGAGGAGTTTTTCCACTTTTTGGCCTTGTCCGTTGGAACATCAAAAAATCGCTTCTTAGTGGAGGTCTAAGTCGGAGGAGGAACATATGTACCAAATTTTAAGTTCCTAGGTCCAGAGGTTTTGGCTGGGCGATGTTGAGTCACTCAGCCCTCAGTCACTCAGTCACTCAGTCACTCAGTATCTCAGTCACGCTACTCTTATATAGTTATAGATTACACACAACATTTAAAACACAACTTGAACGTAATAGCACAGGGTATCAAGTGATGGCAATCATGTAACTCGCGTTGATATTGTTTGTATCCTCTTTTAAGTTCATCGTTTTGTTTATATTCTGTTGAATATGTAAACTTTCCAATACAAATCTCTTCTTCTCTTTTGTCTCCTTGTCCAGTATTTCTACTTTTTTAAAATCAGATGTGTGGCCTGTGTTTAGTATGTGTTGCGCCAAAGCTGTACTTTCTTTACCTTTTGTAATATCAATTTGATGTTCTCCAATTCTCTTTTCTAGTGTTCGTTTCGTTGTTCCTATGTTACAAATAAAAGAACGGACATGTTTGTTGATGCTCCCCATTAATTTTTGCACATCCTTCGGCTTTACTTTTTTAGCACTCTGGTTCCATTTTTGTAACATTATAACTTCATTTTTTGCTTTATTGTTCTTCAATTTATTTTTTACATTTGCCCAATATATTTCGATTGGTCGAAATTGTGGGCAGTTAGGAGGATTCATGTGTTTGTTTTTCGAACCACTGAATGTTGGATTTTCTAAGTGTGCAAAATTTCTTCACGTCTTTTTTGTTCCAAGGCGTCTGTACGAAATACTATTCGAATGACAGAAAATTATGTCAAATAACGGTATATGTCTTGTCAACAACATATGTAAATGGTTTAAAATTCCATACACTGGGGGCGCTGTAACAACGTTATGAATGCGTCCAGATTATAACTGGGCCATTCTTTACATTAAATTTTAAATTGGAAGATGTTGTTTGAATATTTTTTAGGAGATTATATTGTAAAAAACTTGTGCGAAGAGTTGGTTTTTGTTAGAAAAACATTTTCATATAAAGTCCACTTTAATTTGTTTAAAACAAACGAAAATATCAATTTTCCTAATATTTGTCGCTTATTCTTACATCAAACAAACATTTTATAAGATCTTAATGAATTCAAATAAGAAATTCATGTTTTATTTATAACAATTTTGGCATACAACAAAACCCTGTCTAATACGAACTATTTCTGTCAGTCCATTTCTGTTTTCTTTAAAGTTCCTTTTATAATTGACCAATATTCTTCTATTGGACGTAGTTCTGGGCAATTTGGTGGATTGTGTTCTTATTGTACAAAGTGGATTTTGTTGTTGTTATACCATTCAATTGTGGCTCTTGAATGGTATAACAACAACTCAATAAAATTGTAGATATTCTAGGTCCAGTATTTCCTAAAAGAATTAATAATAAGTGACCTGCAATTATTAGTGTCCGACCGAACTCATTTTTTTCGGCCGAAGCCGAACTTCGGCCATAATATCAATGTTCGGCCGAAGCCGAACTTTTTGTTTTAATAAAAAAAAAAAAATATATAAATTGTTTTTTTAGATCAATAAATTTAAACCAAAAAGTTATTAAACAAAAATAAAAATTTATAAGCATATTTTTTTAAAAAATCATATTTGGAAAATAGTTGTACTATTTTAAGTACAAAAAAAAGAATAAAATATTTGTACTATATTTTATAGTCAAAGAAAAATAGTTGATCGATTTTTAAGTTGATATAGAAAAAAAACTTAAACTTTAATATTTAAAATTTCAAATTTAAAAAGTTTAATATTGTAATGACAGAAAAGCAATTTTACCGCATTCACACCATGTGAATTGCTTCGTCTATCAGAATACAGCTGTCCGGCAGCGCTAAAAAGCTGTTCGCTAGCTACACTAGTTGGTGGGGCTGATAAATATTTTATTGCTACAGCTTTTAAATAAATGGACTTGAATTCCAATACTCAAATATATTTATATTTCGGGGACTTAAAGGCTCCGTAATAAAATTTTCATTTGGTTCTGCTACTTCTAAGTCTGGTACTGCATCATGTCTATCCCAAATTGATGAATCTGTTATTCTCTTTTTAGGATTACTTACCACTCGAAATTAATTGCAAAATATAAAAGTATACGTTTATTTAAATTATATCGCATTAAACTTGATTATTTGCTTATAAGTCTTGTAGGTATATTTCTGGAAATTTTTTTTAAGTTCTTTTGGCTTTTTGAAATTTTTTCACACACACATACATTGATATTTAAATATAGTTGTTTTTTTTTTTGGTATTCTATCATATTCAACTTTGTATTTTTTATGTAGTTTTTTTGTAAATTCTGAAAAGTAAATATAACCACAGTTGTTATTTATTTGTGCTTTTTATAAATAATCATATAAAACTACCGAACTTGGCCGACCTCCGAAGCCGAATACTCGGTCGGACACTAGCAATTATATTAGCAGTTAATCGGATGGCTAAAGTACCTGTCTAGGTCAGGCCAAAATAACGGTTTTGTAGTGTGAGATCTTACAAAAGGTAACAGCCGCTTTTTAAATCATTCTTGTTTATAAATTTCACCATTTATTGTACCAGTTGTAAAGAAAGGACTTGATTTTCTCCCACAACAATAAATTGTTTGCCAAACCAGGTATTTCTTTGGATATTTGGACTTAATCTGTTTACATTGATCTGGAGCATCATCACGACTACATGCTATATAAAAGTCTTGTCCTGCAATGTTCTGTAAGTTTGCAAAGCAATATTTTTCATCATCCATTATCACGAAATTATATTTTGTTAATTGTTTTTCGTAAAGGCTTCAACTGCGTGTTTTTGCTGATAAATTTTGTTTTGCATTCTTGTCTGTCTTTGTCTATGCACACCATCACTTCCCCGCTTTCTTTCAATTGACAAGCATTCATTAACATTTTTAATTAACATTTTTACTGTGGAATATGGTAATTAGACATTTTTTGCTATCAAACATATGGCAACGCTTTTATTTTTATTATATTATAATAAGTTTTCTTCAATTAAGCTCTGAAGTCATTTCTTACAAAACTAAATTAAATTTCAAAAATCTTTTTTATTGAAATAAAATGAGAAGATAATAAATAGCCTACTTAAATCATACATTTCATTTTTATTAGTCAAGTAGTGTTGAAGAAAACAAAGTTAATGGTAGTGTCCGACCGAACAGTTCGGCCAAAAACCTATATTTTGTCGGTTTTTTGATAAATTTTGGTATTGGAAACATGTTTGTTGAGACGATTAAATTCGATTTTGTGTATAAAATTTAAGAGAAAAGCCGAAGTTTAGCTATAAAGTTAAAACTTTGGCCGCCGAACTATTTTCAATTTGGCCGAACTTTCTGAAGCCGAAAAGTGAATTCATTGCTTAACTACATACTTTTCTTCAAATTTGACACTAAAAATAGCATCTAATCACATTTTTCCATCCGCCAAATTTGTGCGTATTGCTTTAAAGTACCGAATACAGACCAAATGCATTTTCTGGCCGAACTGTTCGGTCGGACACTAGTTAATGGTTCGATTTTGGTTATTTCAACCTTCATAACCTAAAAATAATATTGCAAATTTCCGCACTAAATTTGTTCTCTTTTTAACTTTAAATTGTGTTACGAAAAAGTGACCAATTGGCAAAAGGTAAAAATGGCGGTTTTTGTTAAAATGTAAATTTTTACTATTCACTATAAAGATAAAAAAACTAGGAGATTATTATCTTATCCGCGTAAATGGGCTTTTAGCCCAGTATAAAGACAATTAAAGAATAGTGTCGAAATAGTCAAACTGCTTCCGACAAAAATCTTTAAAAAAAAAATTGTTCAAAATGTAATCCATAAAAAACAAATGAAATTTTCGATTTTAAGACGACTAAATATATACATAAGAATATAAAATATTGTTTTTTATACTACCCTGTAAAATCGTAAAATCCAAATAACAGGTTGCAGAACAACTTTACTGTATTATAACAGGTTCTTATTTCTGTTCTGCAACTGGTTCTTTTTGTATGGAGTTTGTCCTATTTGCAATAGGTTCTTTACCTCCAAACAAGAACAGGTTGCTTTAGAACCGGTTCTAGAACCAGTTATAGAACTGGCGACACCTTACATTTCGACTCATAGGAACCTGTTCTAGTTGTTCTAGAACAGGTTCAGAGGTAAGCTCTTCTAAAAAATTTTGCTGGGTAGTGTTACCTATTTTAACCCTCTAACTGGCAAACGATGTTTTGCAACGAAATTCATATCATGTGTTCCAAACAAATAATAAGTTCTTCAGCAAAATTGATTATCGTTGCCTAATTTAGACGATATGAGCCAACATATTTTAGAACACAGTTTGGAAACTAAAGAGAAGTTTTGGACAAAAATTATTTCTCTTAGCAAGAGATAACCACACTCCAAAAACTATTTTTTTCTGCTCCTATTTAAGAAGATATCACAATTTTCGATTTTTAAAAAAAGCAAAATTAGGCGAAAAAGTATAGAAACTTTAATTTATATTGTTCAAACTGCAACGCTTTGCTATTAATTAGTGTCCGACCGAACAGATCGGCCAAAAAACTATATTTTGTCGGTTTTTTGATATCTAGAGGCAATGATGACATATTTTGGTATTGGAAACATGTTTGTTGAGCCGATTTAATTCGATTTTGTGTATAAAATTTAAGAGAAAATCCGAAGTTTAGTTATAAAGTTAAAAGTTCGGCCGCCGAACTATTTTCAATTTGGCCGAACTTTCTGAGGCCGAACAGTGGATTCATTGCTTAACTACATACTTTTCTTCAAATTTGACACTAAAAATAGCATCTAATCAGCCCAATAAACATTTTTCCATCCGCCAAATTTGTCCATAATGCTTTAAAATACCGAACACAGACCAAATGCATTTTCTGGCCGAACTGTTCGGTCGGACACTACTATTAATACTTAATGTCTTCCTTCTGCCAAATTTCATAAAAATCCGTCTATTAGTTTATAAGTTAAGATGATGTCCTTTAGAGGAGTCCTGAAAGAAATCCTGTGAGTCCTTGGATCAAAGTAAGGACTTATTATTAAAGATAAAGCTTCAATCTTACTTATATTTTATTATAAAGAGTTTTTATATACAACTTAAATTGGTTTTTTAGATTTTTGAAAACTATTTTTTTTTTCAAAAATAATTTGTTTTTAATATTTTACGAAATTTTGATTTTGAAGCTTTCTCGTTTCCAAACCGTGGTAGACGCACGAAAAATTTCTTCGCAAAATATTTAGCAAATTTAGTTTTCTATCGGAATATATAAAATTATAAGTATAAAATGGTTAAATAAGTTATTTTTACTGTTATTTTTGTAAAAAAATTATTTTAGCATTTATTCAAAAAGTTTTTCAATATATATTTTTTTGCATAAATTATGTATAAATATTGTTGTATGTTGGTTGGTAGTGTTTGTTTGTTTACTTAATTCTTCTTAAATTCTAATTATATATATTTATTAAAATCTGTAAAATATTAATTATAACTTTAATATTTTTCTTATTATACTTGATTGATTAAAAGCTACTAAAAATGCTTACTTACTATCAAAAATAAAAATAGAAAAAAACTATAAAATATTATTAAAACAAACGTCTAAAATTAGCTAAAAATAAAATTTTAAATGCATATTTAAGTGTATAAATAAATGATGATACTGTTGTATTAAATAATTTAAATATTTAATTTACAAAAAAAAATATTTTATTTTACTAAACAACGTAACGCTTTAACCAACTTATTTATAATACATTTATCAAAATTACAAAAAAAAAAAAAAATGTAAAAAAGATTTATAAGTTTGCTTGCAATGTAAGCAGCTGGTTAAAAGCCATTATATAAAAATAGCCTCTTTTTGAAATATTCATTGGAATAGAATTGGATTTCAATCATTGAAAGTTACATATCGTCACCTTAAATGCAAAAGGGCGTAACAACACTTTTTATTTTTTTACAGGAGAAGCAAAAACGTTTGTAGATTTAAAGATATTTTAGATTAAAAGGACGTATTTTCCTTTCTTGCTTTAAACCCGACTATAGACTTATTTCTGAATTATTTTTTTTATTTTTTGTTAATAGTCTTCGAGTTATGATTCTTACGCCTTTTTGACATGGTTTTTTCTGAAACAAAAAGACGTAACAACAATGACTATGAGAAATGGGATGAAAGCTCAAAGTTGTGATTTTTTTTTTTGAGATATTAGCATATTTTTAAAGAAAAACTGACACCCACATTTTTTGAATGATTTTTTTTTTAATCGGCCTGATTACGGGTGTCGTAGTCGTAGTGAAAATTTGTCGTTTTTAAAAAACGGTATTACGTTTGTCGAAAACTACGAATGTACAACACTGCTAGAAAATCTATTACAATTTCCGTATTACGGTTGTCGTTTTCGACTGTCAAAATGTATAAAAACAGTTGTTTATTTTATTTCTCACGACAGATTTAAAAAATTCTTAAAAAATGCAAATTTCAATGAAATTTTAATTAAATTTAAATACTTTTAGAATAAAAATTATAGCACCGAAGCTGTTTGCGAAATTGGAGGACGTTTTAGGGTAAAAAACATAATTGGCAAAATCTGGAACATGTGCAGTTTAGAAACATAACTACGATTACTTCAGAACTTTTACCCCAAAAACTAATTTTTGAGCTGATTTCAAGAAACAAAATATTTGTAGTCGCCGGCGCCCCCTTGCGGCTGGGCTGGGCATTAAAGTTGAAAAAGTTTTTTTAGGTATCTCAAAAAGTACAAGTCCGTTTATAACAATATGCATGTCGTATGAAAGCTCTTTTAAATGGCTTTTCAATGGTGTACAATATGTCAATATAAATTAACCCATTAAAGGCCGGTTTAAAATTTTCTTATTTTTACTTTAGTTTTTTAGATAAAATGTGCTTTTTATTCAAAAATTGGCCTGTGTAAGTACTTAATAAGTTTATAGAAATGGATAGCCGGATTTATAAGCTTTCTTTTGAGGTACAATATGACCACATATCTCTTGAAACAAAAATATCAAAGGTTAAATTTAGACAATGTGAATTTTTTGCGATTTTTAACCTTTAATCTCTTTTTTATTTTAAAAGATATGGTAGTCTATTATACCTTTAATGAAAGCTTGTGAAATTTTCTTTAATTTTTTGTTCAGTTTTTATATGCTTATATAGGCGATTTTTTAATAAGATCTTTTTACAAAAAAAAAAAAACACAAATAAATATAAGGAAATTTTGAATTGGGCTGTAATGGGTTAAATTCTAGGGTTATATCGTTCATCATATAATATATATTTTAATAAGCTTTGATATGACATGTATATTGTAATGATCGGATGTGTTCTTTTTGAGATAATTGTAAAAAAACTTTTCCGAATTTAATGCCTCCAGCCGCAAGGGGGCTCTGGCGACAACATTTTTTTGCTTCTTAAAATCAGCTCAAAAAGTATGCGAGGTAAAAGTTTGGACGTGATCGGAGTTATTTTGCTAAACAAAACTTAGCCGTTTTCTTCGAAAATCATTCGTCTCAGCCATAGGCACTCATATTTTTCATCTGAAATTAAAAAAATAATTCCAAACTTTTTTTATATTTTTGATAATTTCACAACAAAATTAAAAATTTCTTATTGCCGCCAATCAGCCGTTTTTGACAGATCGTCATAGAGTGCTTCATAATATTAATAAATTTAACAAATTTGTCAACACTCTGTTGTTTTCAATCTATTACAAAAACCTTTTAGTCGAAAAATTTACGTAATACCGCAACAAATAAAAATCGACAACGACTTCGACTAGAGTCGAAATACGACTACGACAACCGTAATCAGGCCCAATATTCTTCGAGTCTTACGCCTTTTTGACATGTTTTTTTCCAATACAAAAAGAAGTAACAACATTGAAAATAAGAAATGGAATGTAGCTATAAATTGTGATTGACAATAAATATCAAAGTCAACTTAGTTATTCGAAAAAATAGTTCTTTTTTATTCAAGTGTGTTGTTACGACTTTTTGTTATTGAAATATATGCACATGTTGTTACGGACTTTTGAATTTCGTTCATAAAATTGTTATTTGTTGACGTAAAGTTAAAAATGTTTTAGGGTCATGTAATTTAGTCTAGTGCATCATAATCAATCAAAAATTTGATATTGAATTTTTTTGTTGTTACGCCCCTTTGCTTTTTATTTGACGATATACTGAACTTTGAGTCCGGAAATTATCTCAGAATTTAATTAATTTGTTTTATCTGCTATAAAATTCCAGAAAAGATGTTAAAATTGATCGAAAATGTATTTTAAATAAGAAAGTTAATGTTACATTAAATGCTTGATGGTTAGTTCGTATATAACGTCTGTATTATTTTTTTTAAATAGTGCGAGATATTATAATTTGAATTAATAAATTCATAAAAAATTTGATTAGCTAGAAATTTGATTAATTTCAACTTTTTTTAATTTTGTACAAACTAAAATATTTCATTTAATACAAATTAAAAGGATAATAGCGGTTTTCATTCTCGGTGTTATATTAACTTCGTGTTATATTTACTACGATTTGTTCACAAGCGTGAGTGTCTTTTTTTAATGTATGGTAAATTTATAAATCAGCTGATTTTTGTTGTTCGCCACATATTTATCAAAATGAAAAATTAAGAAAAATGCAAAAATTTACAGAAAAAGAAAAAAATCACAAATACAAAATGCTTTCGTTTTAAACTGGGTTTTTCGATATTTTTATTAATTTTTAAGTTTTTCCAATAGTTAACGTAAAATATTTTTTTTTTGACGGCAGAACAGTCAGCTGTTTTTTTTTTTTGCTGATAAATTTATCACGCGTGTTTACCACAGTTTTTTGTGTGGTATTTCGCCACAGCGTGGTAAATTTTAGTGCAATACATTTTGTTCTTGGTTCTGGTAAATTCTGATACATTTATCAAACGTACTCTATTAACCAGACCTACAAGGGTTATTTACTACCAAGAATGAATACCGGTTATGTATTTTGTTTTCATATTTTATTTACCCAGCCAGCAAAATTAGGATATTTTTTTTGAGGGTTTTTATTCTATGAGTCGAATAAAAATTGTATTGTCAAAAATTTGTAATTTTTGGGACGAAAATGTGAGTCATATAAAAAGAATCATAATCCAATAAACATTGAAAGACTAAAAATTCAAGTGCTTTACAAACTACTTGAATTAAACTTTATTTTAAATGTTTTTTTCCAGTAACAATCCAGTTCATACAAATTAAAATAAAAATGTTTTTCATTGTGAAAGGCGTGGTAGAGAAGAATGAGTGTATTTTCTAAAAATCATAACTACATTGTAAATTTTCAATTTTCTGAATCAGACTGCGCAGTTTCTGGTATTGAACCTCCGTCAGTGACCCTGTTTTTTTTTGAATAATGTAATATTTGTTATGTTTTTATTTGTTCGATTTCGTCTATATGAAATTTTCTGTGCAATCACTGACCGTGGTATAGATAAACTCGCACTACACGTTAGACTGAGCGCTTTAGCCCACTGATCTATCGTCAGGTCGAGTTTTTTTGTGATTAAAACTAGTTTCATTCAATACACGATGTTTTTGTTCTTGCATACATAATCTCAGAAGTACAACTCCAACAACACAACAGTTCTATTTTTAGGAACTTACCTCACTCTAATGTCCACTGTTTTTCCCATATGTTGTAAGTGATGCCAATCGTTATTTGTCAATATTGAAAATATGTATACAAAATAAAACATTTTTTTTAATTAACATTTTTTCTCCGACGATTTTTTACTTTATTAATTGGATTCGAATCAAAAGTTAAGATGCATTTTTGTTGCTAAACGCTGTTCATACATTATTAATTCTTGTTATTTTAGGAAGTTCCCAAAAGCAAACTTTGGCGCTTCTGTAACAAAAAACGACAAGATACATACACATATCGCAAGTGGTACATCAACCTTATTTTGCAATGACACAAGATAAATAATATTCATTAAAGTGTTTGTGCGTTAAACTCTAAAATTATTTAATTTTAATCAAATGATCCAAAAATTATGATAAATTTAAGATTCAAGGCTTGATTCAAACTTGAAGTTAGGGCTTGAATACAAGGGAAATTATTATGTTGTTTGAACTTGAACTAAACTGTGATTCAAGGCTTGAATTAAAGTAAGTAAAGTAAGTATTTCAACTTAAATGCTCGTCTTGATTTCAAGTTTCCCTTTTACTGGAAAATGCTATTGAATTGCAGTATAATTCAAGTAAAAATCAAGGCTTGAATGTGGAAAACATGTCTAGAATTACACTTAATTTAAATTTCAGCGAAATTGCTAATTGGGAAAAGACACAAAAAGTTGAAAAAAATCAAAAAAAAATGGTTCAGAATTGACTTGGAAATGTAATTAAATTTGAATATTTTGCGAGCAATTTAAAAATACGCTCCAAAAAAAATAATTTTTGAGCATATTTGTATTTAATATCTTTTTTGCGTAATTTTTTTTTAATCAAAAAATACGGGTCTTTTGGATAAACCACTTTTACAAAAGAAAATGTTAAATTTTAATAACATATTTTGACTAAAATTTGAGGCAGGGTAGAGTAAAAAATTATATATTTAACTAAAAACATGCTTTTGTTTTCATGGTTGCACAGTGGGATATAACACCAAATACTTAGTGGGATGGGACGATTGCAATGAAATTTAGAACAGTCATAAGTGACGTAATATCGAGTTAAAGTTTTGATGTTGACCCTCCCAGAACCCACGGCGCGGCACTAAGACTGTTTAAAGTAGGTCACTTTTTGCGTAAAAAATTTTGAATGCTTGACATTTTTTGTTTCTGATCCGATTTAAAAAAAAATTAACATATTTGTAATCTGCTAGTAAAGACGAAAAAACAACATGCTTACTTGGGGGGGGGGGGGGGGGGGGGGGGGGGGGGGGGGGTTATCTCCTATTCCAATTTGAAAATGTAAAATTCCAAATTTGGTCCGACTCAGCTCCGGTTTTTTGCTACTAGAGGGACAAAATCGAGGCCAAATTTTTGTTTAAAATATTAGTTATTTAACCAAATAAATTTTGGATTAAAAAAAAAATTGTTCCACTATATTCGCTTAAAGTAATAATTTACACTTAAAAAGTTTTACACTAGAATCTACTGCAAACCGTTAAAACTGTAATTTCAGTTAAAAAGGCGACAAAGGTAATTACCGTTAAAATAACTTAAAATTTAGTTGTTTTTAACTGTTAAAAACTGTTTTTAATACAAAACTTTTGAAACTGTACAAATTGGTAAAAACTATTGTTTTTCAACAGTTCTTTTTTTCGCCATTTTAAAAATATTTTTTAATAAAGAAAAATTTTTTTTTTCTTTCAATTACAACAAAAATTTAAATTAAATAAAATACTAAAACTGTTAAAAAAAAATACAGTAATTTTCTTCAGTTGTTTTTTAAAACAACTGCCCAAATCGTTGTTTTGTATTATTTCATAGAAAAACAACTGTTACTACTATTGATTACTACACAAACAACTATCATGTAGTTACTGTAAAACTTTTTGTGTGTAAAAAAAATCAAATTTTTGCGATTTGTAAAAGCGAGCTGAGTTAAAAAAAAAATCCCCCCACCGCTTCTAAAGTTGTCACATTTTTAAGGCAAACATCAACTTTAACCCACTGTTCCAAAATTTCCACGCCTTCAATGAGGTAACGGAATAGTTGTATATACTCCAACATATACATACCTAATTTATTGGGTAAGTCTCTTCCGTTCCCCGCTTTAAATGTAGATAATGTAAAAAGTCCCAATTTTGGAATTTTCTGTTTTATTTTTGGGAATTGTAGGATTGTGTAAAGCAAAAATTCCAAAAATGGGATTTTTTAAATTGTTTTGCTGCCACGTCTACATTTAAAGCAGAGGCTTAACCAATATATTAGATATATGTTAGAGTATATACAACAGTTTCCGCTACCTCATTGGAAAAGTGCAAAATTTGGAACAGTGTGTTAAATTTAATATTTGCCTTAAAAATGTGGCACTTTTAGAAGCGGCTGGGGGAAAAGTATATTCAAATCACAGATTTTTTTAGCTCAGCTCGCTTTTACATGAAAAAACCTTTCAGATTAGAATGCATACTTTATATGTTTTGAAAGAAAATATTTATCTGGAGGCAAAAAACTGTTGGTTCTTTTTGGGGAAAAAATTGCAAAAGTTGTTTCTGTTGAGTTTGAATTTTAACGTCTTTTTCAGACAATTGCAATTAATACTAAAATTAATATGCAATTTTATTTAATTTTAATTGTGAAGGATTGGTAGAGAAGAATGAGTGTATTTTCTAAAAATCATAACTACATTGTAAATTTTAAATTTTCTGAATCAGACTGCGCAGTTTCTATTTTTAGTTTTTATTTTATGACCAGTTTTTTTTGTTTTTTTTTTTTTGTTTATTTTCGGACTGTTGATGGTCAATTAATTATTACTTTAAGCAAATGGAGTTTTTGATGGAGAAATTATTTTTTTTATTATTTAATCCAGAATTTATTTGGTTAAATACCCAATATTTTAAATAAAAAAATGGCCTCGATTTCGTCTCGCTATTCACAAAAAACTGGACTTATATATATATATTAATTCCTATGGTTCCAGTCTGGAACAACGAACCAAAACAAATGTTTGCCATTCAGATCTGTCTTGAGCCAGAATTCTAATTTCGAGGACAATTGACGTCGATTTCGTTTTTCTATTCGCAAAAAACTTAACCAGAGTCGGACAAAATTTGGAACTTCATATTTTCAAATGGGAGTGTCTCTGGAACTATATGAGATAACCCACAGAAGTAAGTGTGTTTTTTGTTGGTCTCTACTAGCAGATTACAAATAATTAAACTTTTTGAAAATCTGATGAAAATCAAAACAATGGCGAGCACTCAAAATTTTTTATGCAAAAAGTGTCTTAATTGGTGGGGGGTCATATATATAGCCGCTCCCGGGGACAATTTAATTACAAAAATTATGTGGTATATCCCACTGTGGGTTGTCTGAAAATGTATCATGATGTGGTTTAATCTTATTTTTGAATAATCATAAATAAGATTAATCATGCTCCTATTTAATCTTCAAGAATATTAATCTTATTTCTCAGAATTTATTTATAAAACTAATCTTTTTTCTGATAAGTATTTTCTTTTTTTAAATTAAATGATCCATGATTTTTGAATTAAACGATCCATTGTCTAATGAGAGTCGCACTATTTTCTTATTTCGTTAATTTGTATTTATATTAAAATTTGGGCAGTATAATTGAGTATATTTTTGCTTTTAATAAAGTAATTTCTTAAAAAAATATACTTTTTTGTGTTAGTATTAAGTAAAAAATAATTTATACAGTCTTCAACGTTATTTGTCTTATTGTTAACAAATTTGAGTTAATAATTTGGCGTATTCTGTAATTTGATTTTAAATTCAAAACATAAAATTGCAAGTTTGATTCACACAACCGTAAACAAGATATTGATTTCAAACTTTTTAAGAGTTGGACATTAGTTCATTTCATTAATGGAACAACACCATTTTCAATTGTATTTCAGATTTAACAATTGTATTTCAGAACATTATCGTTTTTTTTTAGAAATTATGAGTTTTTCAAAAACTATCAATTCAGAAATTAACAATTATATTTCAGAAATTGTTAATTGTATTTCAGAAATTATCAATTGTATTTCGGAAATTATCTTAAGTTGTTCTGAAAAACAATTGACAATTCCTGAAATACAATTGATAATTTCTGAAAAACAATTGAACATTTTTAAAATACAATTGCAAATTTCTAAAATACAATTGGTAAATCTGAAACACAATTTATAATTTCTGAAAAAATCTGAAATACATAGTTTTTGAAATTCAATTGATAACATGTTCAGTAGAAACGTAACATAATCTGCTTGTTTTATATATGAATCTGAAATACAGAACATTCCTTAAGTAAGTATTATTTTTCTTGTCAGTGTTAGACTTAATTTATATAGTTTACTAAAAAGATTTAATAGGCATTTTGTAGGAGTAGCTTTGATTGATTGTAAATATATGTAGATTAGTTCTTCTAGTTTTGATAGGATGTTTTTTTTGTATTGTGATTATTGTGTATTAAGGAATTTTAAGTTGATGCTAGGGTTTTTGTTTTATATAATGGCAAGTTTAAACAAATTTATTTTAAATATTTATTCGAAATTGTTTGAATATCAAATGATTAAGTTTTTTTTGTTGTGACATTATGAAATTTAAAAGTTTAATTGAAATTAGACTAGTAACAAAAGTAATCATATTGAATATTTGTTTACAAATTTGTTTAACAATTTAATTGGTAATTATAATACTGTTTGAGATTCGAACACAGAGCTTAGGGAAAGATAATTTTTAAATAATAGCGATGTAGTAGGTACCAATGAGTATTTAGGTAACAGGAAAGAGTATTCGTGCCGAAGATTCATGTTAAATCGCTCTCTTAAAATTCATACGATATTTATTCTGTTAACCCATTTTTAAAAAGCATAAATTTCTTGCGAATTCCGCTAAGTATATTCTGTATTTTTAATATCTTAATCGCGCCCTCTGGTGGTGGTATAAACAATTAAAATTTAATTCGCTTTGTACGCTTTTAAAGGGTTAATATTTTTTCAAAAATTTATTTTTGTAATTATATAAGTCAAATACATAGATTACATAGATATGAAACTCTTTGACATTAACTGTCAGTGCACGTAACTTATGAGAATGTGTTGGACATACGTCGTATAACTATACAAAAAATATTTATTCATACACGTTCAAATATTTTTGTGTTTGTTGTTATAAGAAGAAGATGAAGAGTCTAAGATCTGTGCAATCTATGGTCAAAAGTCTAAGGAAAAATTGCAAACATTTTTCATTATTTTTTTCGACCTATTTTTAAGAATTATTTATAAATTTTGTTATTTTTATACATTTGTTAAAAATAGTTATTCAGCAACTTTAATTGCTCAATTTTTTTTAGGGCTTGCCAAATAACCTGCATTTGCTTTTTATACCTACTCTCAAAAAATTGTTTGTTATTAAATTAGAAAAAAACTACTAAGTTAATGTTTTTAAAAAAAATACAGTTCTTGTTCTTAGATTTCAATAGAAAGAAATCAGATTTATTGCATTTGCAAATTTTTGTTTAAGAAAAACAGCATGAAACTGTACCATACATCAACAAAAAAAAGTACGTCATTGAAATCAATCAGCATGCCCGACTTATTAAATTTTTTGATAGCAATCCGTGCTATATATATCATACCTAAAGACAACCTAAATACAATTACACTACTCAACAATTTAAAATTTTAGCAGAAAATCTCTTTGAAATACATATTTTTTACGCTGAATTTAAATCCGTCAAAAATTGGTTTTTTCTGATTTGCAGTTTTTGATATATCGCGGTTTTTATATTTACATCATTCACCAGATTTCTTAGTATATTTCACTTAATTTTTCAAAATCCCATGCATTACTTTTACACGTTACTTCACTGATGAATTTTACAGGCGATGAGCCTCAAAGTAACTCATTACCTTGTAGGGGGTAAAGTAACTGGTTACTTATATGGAAAAAGTAATGTGTCTATAAATAATTTTCATAAAAAAATGCATAAACATTTTTTTACAGATATTTTTTTTAATTAAATAAATAACTTTTTTTTAAAATAAATAACTTGGGCATGCTGGGATTTGAACCTGGGGGTCTCTGGTATTTAACAATTAGTTAGCCGAGAACTCTACCAACTGAGCTATCGATACATACAATATTTTATTGCTTAACATGTAGATGAGTTATTGTGCGTCGTGTTTTCGTTCGTAATATCAATAATATACACCTTACCATTATGCTTACAAAAAATCACAAAGTAATGTGTCTATAAATAGATTTCCAAAAATATATATTAATAATTACTTTACGTTTATAATTCATGCATTATGTAATTGATGACCGGTAAGTTATTATTTTATGTTTTGAAGTAATGTAAAATGTAATGAGGTCTCATTACAAGGTAATCCATGAGTGTTCAATTATCGGTAACTTATTACTTCTTGTTGGAAAATAATGATACAGGTAAGGAGTACACATTACAAGGTAATGCATTACTTTATCGCACCCATTACCAAAGTTTTGCTGGGTAATTTAACCGCAAAATCATGAATTTTGTTTTAATAATATAAATCTACACAAAATTATTTTTCTTTTGAGTATAATCATGTCGGCATTTGTTTCAGGATATCTTACCGGTATTGCAAGGAATTGAAAATTTTGCATGTTTAGTTTTATCCTTATAAATTTGGTGTTTAAATTTAGACTCAGCGTACCCAAATTTATAGTATCTAAATTCTGCAAAAAGTTGCAAATTCTTCAGTAGTAATGTTAATAATATATTTTAATATGAAGAACGTTTTTTTACTTTGGTATTTTAAGCATGTGGAAATTTATTTATTTAATTTGAAGTTATTTTCTAAATATTGCAGGACATTTTCAATGGACTTGCAAGTTTAATAAAAAAATTTGTTTATTGGAATGTATAGTTTATGTACAATGATAAAATTTGTTAATATGCATAAAATTTATAAAAATGTAAAATTTCCAACTTCCTTTCTTGCAATAATAGTGTGATGTCCTGATACAAACGCCGACATGATTATACTCAAATTAAAGATAATTTTGAGTAAATTTTTAATCTTAAAAAAATTTCAAGGCTTTGCAATAACATTTCGAAAAACTAAACAAAATGTACGAAAAAAATGAGTTGAATAATGTAAATATAAAAACTGCTTTCATACGTTTATTAAAAAAGTTATGTTTCAAAGCGAGGCTTTTTTTGGCCGTCGAGTAGTGTCTCATAGGCTCAAGTAGCAGTTAAACTTAAAGGATTTGTTCTTCCAAATATGTGTTTTAAATTTATCGCAGTATTAAGGTTTTCAAAATATCTGTACCCATTTGCAAAGTGCTCAAATCTCTTGCTTAATTTTTTCCAATTATTAATAATCAATTTTTAAACTCAAAATGGGAATAAAAACTTTTCTAAAGTTTTTGTTTAAAACATTGGCATTCAAATAAACATGTTCTTATCTAAAATTGTCTAGAAACGGAAAATACTTAAACTGAAAATACATTAAGTGTATTAAAGATATTACCCTAAAAAATAAATAAATTTTTTTTAAAAAAAGTGTGTTAAAGAAACAGGACCAGCCATTTAAAAACTAAAAAGTTTAATACTATGAGAACTATTAAATAGGTTAAGAGATGTTAGCATTATTTTTTGTTTTCTTTCGAGAAATTCATATTTTTTTTACATTTTTTTTTGATATGTACTTTTAAAGGAATTAAATGAGTATTATTTTTTTAGAGAAAAAAATGATTATGTTTTAAGGATGATTTTTTTTTTTTGTATAAGTACACTGGGTTTGGTTTCTTTTTTTTACGATTTGAGCATAGTTTTCTTATTTTTGTATATAATAAAAAGAAAAAAATACCATAAAGTAACTGACCTTTAAAGTTTTCAATACAACACAAATTTGTAATATGAATTCTATACGAAAACATGCAAATATGATGATTGAGTAACATTACTGTGCGTTGGTGTTATTGTAGATGTCTGAGATTGCTGTTGTCATACAGATGTTTCTGAATTAAGTTTCAATACAAATTTATTACTTTTAGGATCCACTACCTCTTCGGCTATATTGAAATGTGGTAATTTATGTATTGAGACCATGAGGGAAACATCATTTTGTATAAGTTGAAATGTTATATTGCCGGCTATGGGTCTTGATACAAGTTCATCGCATATAAGGGACCACGATTGAACCCATCTACGTTCTTTTTCACTTTGTAATACAGGTGATTCCGTTAGATATGGTTCCAAAAATGCTCTAGGTGATAAATCATGCTTTAGACAATGTGCCAAATGTTTCAATATACTTTCAAATGTATGTCTGGGCTGTTGTCTTGTTACACGTAAATATTTTTGTAAAGCACGTGCCATTGATGGAAATACCGCTTGTGCAGCTTCATTTGGATCCAACGGTACTGCTGGTGCTGGTTCATTATGTATACGTTTTATGTGTGTAAATGCCTCTTCTGCTGCTGTTATTAAACGTGCTCTACGTTTCTTAACTCTACGCTCATATTCGTGTTCTTCATAGAAACGTTCATTATGTGAGGAATCTCGTCGTCGAGCATTTGCTGCTAATACTGCTCTACTTTGACTCTGCTGTTGTGAATTATTGACACCGTCTACTTCATAATATTTAAAACTGGTTGTAATTTTATTTCTTTGTGATTTTGATATTGGTATTCGTTCCAAATAGGGATTGTATATAGGAAAATCTACATAATAACGTTGTAGAACCCAGACTGCTGCTCTTTGTATACTCAATTGTCCCAGTGTATATGATCGAGATATACCATCTGGTGAACGTATTATTTTAACATAATACATTGATTGGTTATGTCGTAGTTCTAACAAAACTACTGCAATGTAATGAATAAAAAGCAGAGTGTCCACGAGATTTGTAGCATAGGCTACCAATGATTTGTAATCGACGGCATCACCACCGGTTTCAACAACAATTTTTGCTCCATTTGTGACCTGGAAGATAGGGAATAAAAAATTGAGTTTAAAAATTTTGGAAACCTAACAGAATGAAATAGTGGACTCTTAATAATATTAATTGGTTTCAACTTAAGCAACTGTTTTTTTTATCGATTTTATATACTTCATAAAAACATATTTTTGTATTTAAAATGTAGACCCTAGATGTAGCATTCATAATGAAAAGTTAGTAGCTTATACATTGCACACAACTAGATTTAAACTAGAATGTATTCAAAGCATGGCAGCTTTTTGGAATAGCGTTTATACAGTTTCGTACAAAATAAAGTGCATAAAAAATAAAAACGTTGAAGACTTACAAAATCGGTTTCAAAATTCAAAACTTATTGTCCGTTTTTTGTATACCACCAATTTTTTCAAGTGGGCGTGGCATTTAAACTGCCCATTTTGACCAGTTTCGGAAATTCATTTTTTTTTTTCTTCTTCAAATTTTTCTACAGATTATCAAATCTGAAAATGATTTAGGAATGAAATTAAGCTAATAAAATAATCTTTTGAACAACGTAGATATTATTTCCACCCGGGACCTTAAACTTACCATTAAAATGTCTTTATTTTACCAAAATATATAATAATTTTACAGGGATAGCAGGTAATACGAGTACCGCTAAAATACCGTTATCGATTCAAAACCCTTTATATTGACTATCGTGATTCCTAAAATACCGTTACCGAAATAATTTAAATACCGTTATCGATAAAATACTGTTAACGATATAATTGAAATAGCAATACTCCTAAAATACCGATACCGAAATAACTGACAACTTCATTCAATATCGAAAGTTGACATTAGAGTGAGGTAAGTTTCTAAAAATAGAACTGTTGTGTTGTTGGAGTTGTACTTCTGAGATTATGTATGCAAGAACAAAAACACCGTGTATTGAATAAAACTAGTTTTAATCACAACAAAACTCGACCTGACGATAGATCAGTGCGCTAAAGCGCTCTGTCTAACGTGTAGTGCGAGTGCATGTGGCATTAGAAATCAGTTTATCTATACCACGGGTAGTGATTGCACAGAAAATTTCATATAAACGCAATCGAACAAATAAAAACATAACAAATATTACATTATTCGAAAAAATGTCGGTGTCCATGCATACATATAACAAAATAACATCACCCTTAAAATGCCGTTACCGAAATAACTGAAAACCCGTTATCCTTAAAACACCGTTATCGAAATAACTAAAATACCGTTACCGCAAAAATAGGTTACCGAAATAAGACTACTACGAACCTATATAACTAAGCTATCGATATCCCTAAAATACCCGTACCGAAATAAAACAAAATAGCGTTACATGTAACTTTAGTTTAAAAACTAGTTAACTTTAAGCTTCCATTTTTTATAATGATAGTAATAAATTTCCGTGTTATCTACTAATTTGCATTGGTTATTGACGATAAAAAATAACAAAACTTGAATGATAAGTTCAATAACCGATTGTGCTGCGACCCAATAGAAACATTGCTAATGTTATGTGAAAAGATATTTTGTAGGCTTGTTTCAAAAATTTCTAATCTGTGGATGAATTTCCCAAAAAGATAAATATTAACAGTTTTTTTTAAATGCCACGCCCTCTAAGAAAGATGCGATGTATACCAAAACGAACACATTTATATCTAATCTATACAATTCCATTATTAATAAATTATGCCATATTAGTATATTAAATTCCGTTTAGCAATATTTAACAGTTTATGTTTGGCTTACATTCATAGGTTTTTATAAATTTGCACTTTATTTTGTCCGATAGTGTATATAATCAGTCCTTCAAGTGGTGAATCGTTTTGGGTTTATCGGCATAGACTAGCGACTTCACATATCCCCACAGAAAATAGTCCAGCGGCGTTAAATCGCCCGATGTTGGAGTCAAATTCACTGGTCCGAAACGTGAAACTATGCGGCTACCAAAAGTTTCCTTCAATAAATCCATTGTGGAACGAGCTGTGTCACATGTTGCGCCGTTTTGTTGAAACCACAGCTCCTGCACATCATGGTTGTTCAATTGATGAACGAAAAAGTCAGTAAGCATGGCTATATAGCGGCCACCATTGACTGTAACGTTCTGACAAGCATCGTTTTTAAAGAAGTGCGGTCCAATGATTCCACCACCCCATAAAGCACACCAAACAGTCAGTTTTTCTGGAAGTAACGGTGTCTCAACATACACTTGAGGTGTCTCAACATACACGGCAGTTTTGTTTATTAACGTATCCATTTAACCAAAAGCGAACGATTATGTTCACCGTAAAATGGACGTAGTGCGCGATACGTATTTCGAACAGAACCATGATTTTCAAAATAAAATGCCAAACCAAACTAAAAAAAAATTACTTGACAGTTAAAAAAGTGTTGCCAAATTAAAGTTATATAACTCTATAAAAAACACCCTGTAGTTCCTAGTATTCCTTTCGTATCATTAATACTGGAAAATACTACGATATATATGTATATATGGATGGACAGAGGTAGATATCGTGTAAATCAAGCTTAACTACTTTTTTTTAATTTTCTGACATCTTGATTCACACGCTATCCATCTCTGCACATTGTGAGATTTTACAATTATAGGGAGACAAAATTCTATATCATAGAAAATAAAAAATCTAGAACTATGAAATTTGGTAGAAGATGTTATCGGACCAAAATGCAGCTTTGGTTAAAAAATGGACGGAATGGGACAATTACCACGCCCACCACTCATATAATTGAAAAACGCTGGATGATTAAAGAGGAAATAAAGACCATTAATATGCACAAAAAAGGGACGTGTCTAATGCCCATAAAAATATTTCGTTTGAGAACTTTAATATGAATTCGTAAGTATTTAAAATAAATACTTACGAATTAGAAATGACAAGAAATGCTTAATTTTTCTTTAATAAAAAACTATTAAAATTTTTATTATTTTTAAAATAAAAAATATATTATAATGTACATATAAATTAAAATTTGAAGAAATTATTAAATTTCACGGTTCTCATCAGATATTTCTAGAGTCTCTAATAATTCAAGCACTTCCGGGGTAAATGCGGTTTTTGTATAAACTGGAGGTCTGCGCAAACTGTTGATACATGAATCTGATGATATTAAAAGTCTATTCATTCAATCTGTATTAGCGTCAATTCTACACCTTGGACCAGTTGCCAGGGTATTGCGTCCCAGAATGGGACTGCGACAGGATTTCAGAGAGGTCGCTCTGTGACACGTTAATCCCCGACAGGGAAACATGGTTAAATGGGACCTTCTTGGGGAACCACCTAGGCGGAGGTCATAGCGATTACGGAATGAATTAAGCAGGTGAATATCATGGGCTTCACCGGTGATATTCTGATTTTCACGGATAGCCAAGCGGCTATCCGAGCTCTATCTACGGACTCTGTGGGATCAATGACGATACTCAGGTGTAAAGGGGAAATTAACGATTTCTCTGCACGGGGACGCATTGAGATTATATGGGTGCCGGGACACTGTGGTATAGCGGGGAAAGAAATGGCTAATGAATTGGCTAGGGGAGGATCTTCCCTGGACTTAGTCACTTTGGGGAACGCTAGACCTTTTCGAGCTCTGAATGAGGAGCTGGAGGATTGGGCTGACACCATGCATAGGACCATCTGGGAGAATGCGGGTGTTGGCAGGACCACGGGGATTCTCCGGGGAAACCCGGACAGGGACAGGACGAGGGAAATTCTGAATCTTAGTAGGAAGGAACTGAGTCTTTTGATGGAAATCCTCACGGGTCACTCAACACTGAGGACCCATCTCCACCGTATTGGTAGAGCGGACTCGGGAGTGTGTAGGGCCTGTGGGGAGGACGAGGAGACCCTGGCACGCTATCTCTGTGAATGCCCGGCATTTGCCGGGATCCGGGTCGAAATACTATCCAGTGACCCAATATCCACATTGGGGGATCTTAGGGGCATAGGATGGAAGAGTTTGAGGAATTTCGTTAGTGCGACGGAGTTCCTGGGGTAGGAAATAGACATGGTACCGATTTTTTAGAGCGCACAACAAGCCGACATTCTGTCTTAAGTGTAAGTCCTCAGGGACTTGAGTCGGATTAGGGAAGCATTTCCCTTCTCCGAATCCTCTTTTCGATCTAACCTAACCTAAAAACACCTTTTGCAACTGTAATTCAGAAAATATTAAATTAAATTTAGAAAATAGCAATTGAAATTCAGAAATTCCATTTCAAATTCAGAAAACATCAATTGAATTTCAGAATTTAAATTTGAAATTTAGAAGATATCAATTGAAATTTAGATTTTTCAATTAAAAAAACCTCAATTGAAATTCAGAAAACATTATTTGAAATTCAGAAAATATCAATTGAAATTCAGAAAATACTAATTAAAATTCAGAAACACATCAATTGAAATTCAGAATACATCAGTTGATATTTAAAAAATATCAATTGAAATTCAGAAAATGTTAATTGAAATTTATTTCAATATTTGTGCTTAACCATTATAGCCACAAAAATTCTTTTTGTCCGATTTACCGCGTTTCACCACAGCTTAAATGTCTTAAAAATATTTTTAAGATAGCCTTTTATTTGTTCATAATCAACAAATAAAGAAGATCCGCTGCTTATTTTTCCATAAACAAAGTCCCAAGAACGGTTAAGTCTTTTATTTTCGGATGTTATTAGCCATATATCAAAAATGAGGAGTAGATTGTAGAATTTGTATAAGATCGGCAAATTTCGGCAGACAATTTAACTTGTTCCTTCAAGTAGACACTTTAGCTATTTGTTTAAAACAAATTTCGTCTAATCCGTTATGTTCTCTAAAACTTACCGCTTAGAGATTTTTTTTTTTAAATTTACAGAAAAAAGTTGTTTGTTAAATTAAATAACTTTAAAAATATTATCCAAGTCTTAGAAACGTATTTATGCGATGTGAAAAGATGAGAAACTCGCTTTTAATAAAAAAAATAATTTTGTAAAAAGAAGTTTCCAATAATAAGTTATACGCCTTTAAAAATTTTTATTTCACTCAAAAATGTTTAAGTTCAAAGTACCGTTATTTTGTTACTGTTGACAAGTTTGGCATTTTCGTAATCAGTAAGAAGTTCTTTTTCATATTTGAATAAAATATTTATTAAAATTGAAAGTCAAAAACGGACTAGATTGGCGAAATCTCACAAAAGAGAATTTACAATAATTTGACACCAAACATGTGAAATAGTAGATATGGATGGATAGCGTGTGAATTGTACTTTAAAATGTTTTTTCCATTAATTTTGAATTAAAAAAAAAACGTTGTGTTGCTTTCCAAGTTTTTTACATTCGTTTTTTTTTACTATATAAATTTGCTTTAAATACATTGAATTTTGCTTTTTTGTCTTCCTTGGAAAAAAAATAAAAAAAATGATCTTGGTGTCAAAATGACCCTTAGTTGAAAAGTATTAGCGTATCACAATGTTTTTTCCATTAGGGTCATTTAAACACCAAGAGCATCTAAGGGTTAAATTAGTTCAGAATTTGTTTTAATGGATTTAAAGAACGGTTTTAGCCACGTTAGTAAAAATAAAAAAAAATTAAATATGTTTTATTCAAATATACCTAAAATTCTTCTTTAATCTCAATGCGGCACAGCAAGGGTAAACTTAGTACAATTTGTCCAATTTGGCTTCGCTTATTTCGTCATAATTTTCCAAATCACGTTGTTTAAAATTCAATAGAAGTAAGTAAAGCTCCCAGATGAGTGCAGTGTCTTCCAAGCGGAGATCCTGGCGGTCTGGAGGGCGACGGAAGTGATACTGGGACACATCGTTGGGGGATCTAGGGTGACAATCTATGTCGACAGTCAGGCGGCACTCAAAGCACTGACAAACTACACGGTGCGCTCGCGCCTGGTCGCACGGTGTAGGTGTGCTCTGAGGGAGCTCATGGAGGCATTCACGGTAAGGCTGTGTTGGGTACCCGGACACTGCAAGGTGGATGGCAATGAGTTGGCGGACGAACTTGCGAGGGAGGGCTCAAATCTGGACTTGGCGGTAAGAGACGGGGGGGTAAAGCCCCCTTTATGTTACTACTTTGAGGTTATACGGAAGGGATTCCGCGAAACCGTTAACCAATCATGGAGGAGCAGAATGGACTGCAGGATGTCTAGGGCGTTATGGCCCGCTTTGGACGCAGGGGCAACCAAGGTTCTTCTGGGACTGGACAGGGAAGGTCTCAGGGCCCTTACGGGGTTCCTGACCGGTCATTGTGCTGTCAGGGCTTTCACAAGCAGATGGGACAGGGACATACCGGATTTTTGCAGGCTGTGCGAGGACGTTGAGGAACTGGAGACGGTTGAGCATATAATGTGCCACTGTCCTAGGTTACAGGGTCTCAGACAGAAATGGCTAGGAGATAGATTTCACGACGAACTCGGGTGTGTCGCTGGATACAATCCAGTTGATTTGCTGAGATTTGTCAGGGAGATAGGACGGCTGTTTCTAGTAAGGGGACGTTAGGATCCGGTTTCTGGGGAGTAAATATATATTTTCTACCTTTCTTTATTTTTATCTTTCGAGCTATGTTTTCTGTCTATTTCTACTCTTTCTCACCGTTTTTTTCTCTGAAGGGATTCACAATGGACCGTATTGGTCTCCGAGTGGAGTTGTGCCCTTGGGTACATAACCCTTCCTAACCTAACCTAACCTAAGTAAAGCTTTAACGTTTTTTTTTTTTTTTGGTATATTGAAATAAACAAGTTTGGGGTAATTTTTTTGCCCTAGGTCCACATGGGTTAATGATGTCGAAAAAATTGTTTTTCAACATTGAGCTTAAATAGAACAGCTTGGCGAAGAACAATTAAGCAGGAACTCAAACAAATGAACACAACTTTTGACGAAATAAAAACTATAGGTTATAACTAGGGCAAGGAGTTTCATGAAAATTCATGTTTTTTTTTCGATCATCTACCCAGCAAAATTAGACCTGACCAAAAAGCTATAAAAGCACCTCATAACAAATGCGTTCAAATTGAGGTGGAGAACGTACATATTTTTTTAACATTGGCTTGTTATAGGCAAGATGTTTATGCTCGTAAATAACTATTTTGCAGTTCATAAAAACGAGTGATTTAATTGCATCGATACTTGGATGTTCTTTTTTATACGTTTAATAAATTTATTTTTTAATCGTTTAAAGAGTGCTGAAAAATAACTTCTTATGAATGCATTTAAATATGTATTTAATAAGCGATGTTTATTGCAGGCTTTAAAACCACTTTTTAGAGGTTTGTGGTATACTATATATGGTCCAGTTTTTCCACAAAACTATTTTAAAGTTTAACGCAGGTATGGGCAGTTTTTTTTACATATAACGTTTTTAAAATGCAAACAATCTGACTCCTTTCTGTTGAAATATAAAGACAACCCCTGTATTCTTATTTTAGGTACATATTTGATTCACAAAACTTTAGATTAAATCCGCTATTTAGTGGTTTTTCTTTTTACGATTTAAGCGAATTTTATAGTTAAACTAGCAATTGATCTTAACCAAATGGTCATGCAGTAAAAAAAACCTATTAGGAAGAGGTGTTTCATAAAAAAAAAAACCATTATTTCATGTGCAAACAGCGCGATTTGTTAATAATTTTGTATGACAGCATAGCTTTCCGTGATGAACCTAGAGTTTAACATTTAGTGTAATATGTGAATGCATTTGAAAAGTATATGTGCAAAAAATCAGCCAAAATTTTTTATATTAGAAAAAGTTTTTCTAACAAAAGCCCTACTTTTTTGACAAATATGTACCAAAACTGAGGATTTTGTTAGGAAAACTTTTGCAAATAGTAGCTGAAAATGTGGAAACATACTGTTGAAATGTATTTCTATATCATACTAAAAACTGGACCTTGGAGTCATCCTAGAAAGCTGTGGTAACATGAAAATTTTTAGACAAACCGCGAATTTTGCATAAAATACTATTTGATAAAATAACTTTTTTCTTACTAATATAACTCCTCTTATAACTGACTCTTTCCACTGTGTGAACATTTGATTAGCTCGAATAATGACTTAGATATAGAATTCGCGAAAACCGAAAAATTAAAAAAAAAAATTGTTTTTATGAGATACTTCAACAAATATCTCTAGAAATTCTAATAACAAAGTCCCCTGAAGATTTCCTTGGGCAGGAATGAAATCCGGATAGGGACACGCCTACATCAGATTGCTTTTCACAATTTGTTAAATAAGTTTTGGGACTTTAGCACATTTAATTACTATAAAAAAAAATAAAAATTTTATTTTAAAAAAATCAATAAAAATGGACTGGAATGAAGGAGCTAATGAAACCTTTCCTATAGTTAATGTTTAACTAAAACAGAAAAATGAAAAAAATGGTAAACAAATTTGTTTTAATTGTATCGCATTTTGCTGCCATTTAAAATCAATTTTTGTAAGTGGAAAAACACCTTCTTTTACATGCGCTAAAAATGCATTTTTGAAGAATGCGTTAGTTTTATTTTTGCTGGGTTAAACTGATATAGACTAAATATTTATCCGAATCAATAAATTTAAAACAAAATGGCATTTATTTGTAGTTGCACATTTAGCATATTTGACTTTTCTTTTTGCATCTTTTGCCACAATCATGTGTTGTTCTTTTGAGGCAGAGTTTTTGGGATGTAGATTATCTTTAAACTTAGATTAACGAAGTTTGTAAATGCAATACTGATTCTGAAATGTGGTTTATTTTATTTTGTTATAATAAAGGCCACAATTCTAAACAAAGTGAAGTGGTTCCAACATTTTTTTTGTTAATAAACTTGGAAATGGCAGACAAAATTCGTTGGCTGTTTACTAACCGAGTTAAAATGACATCCCAATAATTAGGCCTTAGTGTATATTTGTGCATATTTTCCATTTATTTTTATTTAGTATAAAAAAAAAAAAAAATTTTGATATACAGTAGTGGTCAAAACATTTGGAACTAAGATCGCATTTGTTGTTTTCATTGATGTATTTTCTTCAAATCACACTTAGTTACTAAGATTTATTTTTTCATATTATTATTGTTCTTTAATAGTTGTAATAAGATGTTGGAAGCATAAATATCGTAAGAATATTTTTTGTAAAAAATTACACGAAATAAATACAATTCTGATTTTAAATCAAAAGTTTTAAATGATTTTCAAAATGGACTTTCCCAAAAAGAAATTTATATAAAGTATTCCGTTCCAAAATCAACGATTTGCCGCTTTGTTAATAGTGGTAACATCCACACAACTCATAAAGGTGGAAGATCCCGTATTACAACTGTAAGAGAAGATCGGAAAATCAAGAATTTTTTTACGAAAAATCCCAAAGCAGTTCCCAGAGAAGCTAAAACTGAAATTTTAATAGATGCCAGTCTTCCCACCACATTTCTAAATACAGTGGAAAGTGTAGCAATAGACTAGGTACTTTTAGTTAGATTGTTAGTACAAAACAACGATCAATGTACAATACCAGAAGGGTTGACTGTTAATCAATGTGTACAGTGGATGTTCAACAGTCTGACTGAGCATTCTCAGCTTAGAATGTTTGTAACCACTGCAGTCGTTGTACAATGTAATAAGTGTTGATCGTTGTGTAATATGATCCTTTATACTTAAAGAACTTGAAAATATTCTTGTAGGTACTAGTCGCATACAAGTCATGCTAAACATGCTACACCTCCCTTTTACGGAAGAATGCTCATATAACAAAGTTGTATGAGTATTCTTTTACATTAAAGACATAAAATAATTTTATTACTATATTGTGTTTATGTTTACTTTTGGTTTTTATTGATTTTCTTTATTATATTGGAATTCCATATATTACTTTGTATTATTTTATTTCATTATTATTGTGTATAAATCTTAAGTCTATTCTTATGAACTATTTGTTCTTTTTCAGTTTTGTTATCAAAAATAGTTACATTATGTTTTAAATCTATGTTTTTAACTTTATATGGTCCCTTATATTGAGGGTCTAACTTATGGCCTTTCTCATTTTTAAGTAAAACTAAATCTCCTATTTTAAAATTGTAGTCTAATGTATTTTTATCGTAATTAAATTTTTGTAGTAACTTAGATCTATCTATCATCTCTCGGGCCCTCTTATGTGCTACTTCTAATCTAAATTTTACTTCCTTAGAATAATCATCTATGTTGTAAAGTGGACTAATTCTATCTACCTCATTAAATTGTTGAAACTCATTTGGAAGTCTGCCAAAAACTAACTCATATGGACAATAGTTGTGTACGGATGATGGCGTAGTGTTAAAGCAGTACGTGAAGTACTTAAGCCAATCATCCCAATCGTTTCTATCAACTGCTATGTAAGATCTTAAATACTCGTTTAAAGTTCTATGACTTCTCTCTATTGTGCCCATTGTTTGATGGTGATGAGCCGTGGAAGTGAGTTTCTCAACTTTAAGAAGCTTGAATAATTCCGTCAATACAGAATTTTTGTATTCCGTACCCATGTCCGAAATGAACGTCTTCATTGGACCATAAGTAAGAATAAAATGTTCGAAAATTGCTTTTGCAATTGTTCTAGCGCTTTTGTCTTGTATAGGTATTGTTACTAAATATTTTGTCATGTCACATATTATAGTGACTGCATATTCATTGTCATTATAGGATTTTGGTAGCGGACCTATAGTATCCACTAATACAATATCAAATGGTTTCGCCGGCGTTGGCGTTAATATCATAGGACTCTTCAAGTGCTTTGTAATTTTGGCTGTTTGACATTTTTGGCATGATTTAACGTATTTTGTTACGTCTTTCGTGATATTTTTCCAATAGTAATATCTTTTAATTTTGTTTAATGTTCTTGAAACACCGCAGTGACCTCCTTCAGCAGGGTCTTCATGGTATCGTTTCATTACATCTTGAATAGCTTTAGCATTATTATCAATTCTGGTCACCTCATTCAGTAGCGCTACTTTTATATAATTCAACATTTTATTGCCCATTTGTTTGAATTCATTAATGGAGATAAATTCGAAAATTTTCTCACTAGGTGCCATTTGTATTTTCGTAATGTTATGTTTACAGGCCACTTCTTCGAGCCTTGGGAAGAATTGTCCTAAGTCAAGTTTCCCATTAATAAACAAATCATCTATATGTATATATGCAATTACAGATTTTCCTCTTTTGATGTAACATCTTCCGGGGGTAATCTTTAATTTATAATATTTTCTGACGTCAGTGTTCTTGATTGGTACATATATACTGGGCTTTTCATTTTCATTCAGTTGATGCTGCTTATTCATATTTTTATTTTCAGCCTTGTTCTGTGTCTTGTTAGTCATTGATCTTGTTGTCATTTTTAGTATATTGCTATTTAGTATATTTAATTCTTTTAATTCGTTGATCGTGATACGCGATAGAGCGTCCGCGACGTAGTTATCTTTTCCCCTAAGGTATTCAACTGTGAAATCGTATTCCTCTAGATCAAGTCTAATTCTAGTCAATTTTGAGCTGGGGTTCTTCATTGAAAATAGATAAGAAAGTGGTCTATGATCTGATCGAACAAGAAAGTGTTTTCCATAAATGTAGGGTCTAAAATGTTTCACTGCCCAATGTATGGCCGTTAATTCCTGTTCAATAGTGGATTTATTGCTTTCTCCTTTTGTGAAACTTCTAGAGGCGTATGCCACTGGCAAATGTTTTCCATCGTACTCTTGTGTGAGCACGGCGCCACAAGCATGTTTGCTAGCATCTGTTGTTATACAGAATTGTTTTTCAAAATCTGGGTATTGCAGCAATGTTGGCTTCATTAATGCATTTTTAAGATGCTCAAATGCAATATCGCATTCCTTTGTCCATTTAAATGGTACTCCTTTCCTCGATAATCGTGTAAGATGTCTTGAGTATTCAGAAAAATTTTTGATAAAGCGTCTGTAGTAGTTGCAAAAAGCTACAAATCTCCTTGCGCTATCGGCATCAGTAGGTTTTGGGTATTTTTCTATTACTGAATATTTACTGTCATCTGGGAGTATGCCTTTGTTGGTGCATTTATGACCAAGGTATGTAACCTCGGGCATGAAGAATGAACATTTTTCAGGATGCAGTTTGAGATTGTGTCTGCGACATAATTCGAAAACATCTGTCAAATTTGAAAGCATGTGTTTTTCTGAACAACCTAGAACAACTAAGTCATCCATGTATAAGAAAGCTTGATCTGGTCTTAGACCGCTAAAAGCAATTGTCATCATTCTCTGGAACGAATTTGGTGCTATTTTCAGACCATATGGTAGTCTGGTAAATCTATATGAACCCTTGGTAGTTGAAAATGAAGTTATGTTCCTAGAATCTTTTTCTAATTCAATTTGATGAAATCCGGATATTAAATCTAGGCAAGAAAAATATTTGGCTCTGCCAAGTTGATCTAAAATATCATCGATTCTTGGTAATGGAAATTTATCTGCAATTAATTTCTTGTTTACTTGTCTGTAGTCTATCACCAATCTCCATCTTTTTTCCTTAGAATTTGGCAAGGATTTCTTTGGAACTAACAGAATTGGACTATTATATTCGGAATATGATGATTCTATTATTCCATCATCTATTAATTTATTTACTTGCTCTTCGATTTCTTCTTTATGGGTATGTGGTATACGGTAGTTCTTGATGTATACGGGTTCCGTATCCTTTGTTCTTAACTTTTGTTTGTAAAAATTGTTAGTTGTAACGGTTTCTGATTCCAAACCGAAAATATCACTATATTCGGTGCATATTTGTGTTAATGTTTCGTTAAAACGTTTTGGAAAATTTCTTTTCAATATATCCATAATTTTTCCCTTTCTATTTTCTTCGTTAGTGTTACATTTCATTATTTCATAATTATTGACATCTTCCGTTATAATTTTATTTTCTTTAGTGTAGTTACTGAATTATTTGTGTTAAGTATCCTTATAAATGCATTTTTAGCTTTCACTATTGTGCTGGCTATGAAAACTCCCGAGTGGGGTTCTTGGTTAGGTACCAGTATTTCCTCAGTGCAGGAAGAAAGTTTTATTTTTCGTATAACTTCCGATCTTGCTGGTAATGCAATATCTTCATTACAAGTATTTGTGATTGGTATAACTATTTGCTGTGTTAAATTATTTGGTCTCAGGATGAGATAATCCTGGTCTTGGTTAAATTCAATAATGGAATTATATTTTTTCATAAAATCTGTACCAATTATTCCATCACATGGTATTGGGAAATTGTCTTCTACCACTTGGAAATTGTGGGGTATCAAAAATTTATTGGTTCTTAAATCGAAAAATGTTGTACCAATGGATTTAATTCTACCTTTTCCTATACCAGTAAGTGTAGTAAAATTTGCAGTATTTATTTTCTTGAAAGTGCATTGATGTTTTATTAAGGATATATCTGCTCCAGTGTCTACCAGTAATGTTACAGTTGTATTTACTATATCTATTTTAATTTGAATGAAACAACTAAGGTTGTATATCCTCTTGTTCATTGACTTTATCTTAGGGGAGCGTTCGAGTTTTCCGAACTGTCTTCATTTGCAGTTATTGCTCTAGTGTGGTTTCTGTTGCCGTTATAGTTACTACGTCCTCTTCTGCCCCTGTAGTTATTATTTGAATAATTATTATTGTTGTTGCTGGTGCGGTTGTTATAATTGTTATTTCGAGAAAAATTTCCTCTTCCTCGGAATCTTCCTTTATCTCTGCGATAATTGTTATTATTGGGTCTTTGCCCATAGTATAATATAGCATTTTGCTGACCTGTTGCTTCAGTGCAACTATTTACGAATTTGCTTATTGCGTCATTCATATTATCGAATTGGCCAGCTTCCATGATTAATTTTACTTTGTCTATGGTGCAATTTTTAGTGAGTGCTTTTACAGCTACTTGGGTAGAGTATTTATTTGCCAACTCGCAGGTCAAACCATCTGATATGTATGCGTTCTCGAGTGATTTCACTAGAGATTCAATCTCACTACAATAAGCATTTGCAGACTTGTTGTTCTGCTTAATATTCATTATCTTAGCCGACAATACTTCGACTGATTCACCTTTAACTGAACTAGTCAGTTTATTAATGATTTCGGAAATCGAATTTTCATTATCAATCAGGTTTCTAGCAGTTCCTTTTAATTTTGTCTTTATCAGGGACACTGCCACTTGCTCATGTGTGTCTTTGAGTGAGTCGATCAATCGTAGCGAGTCCAAGAACGTTCGTACATTTTCGGGCTTGCCGTCGAACTCACAAATCAGCCGTGAGGCTGTATTGAGGAATTCCACAACTGTTTGTGGCATTTTATTATTATTCGAGTAATTTTCTGAGTCTGAATCGGTTTCCGCCTCGGAAATTGGGTCAAATTTTTCGCTACTGCCTGAAGCCAGTATAATATTTGTATCTATTTTCTGTGGCTGTTCAATTGAATGTGGCACCGTTTGGGTTATATTATATTTATCAAGTATTTTAACTAATTGATCTCTGAAACTCCAATAAGTTTCCAAAACAACGTTTTTGTGTTCTTCTGTAAATTTCTCTCTGTTTCTGTATGCTATTTCTCTAATTGTTTCCAGTGAATTAATAATTGTGTTTAAATGTTTTCTCACTGTTTCTGGGCGAACAAATCTACTATTATTAATGCATTTATATGCTTTTCTAAAGTTCTCTTTTTCTGAAGAGATTAATTTTTCCACTTATTCCCATTTATCCATTTAAATTCGCTGTTCTGCTTGTATTTGTTGCTGACGCCTGTTACTTATGGCTTTACATACTATCTTTATCATATAAATGATGGCTAATATTACTATCCCTATTATAGATATGATTTCTATATAGCTGAGACCGTTGCCCTTATCAATGCTCGATTTATCATCTTCTTTAATATTGTGATTCAAAATTTCAACAAGTTCTCTATTATCATTTTCTTCTTGAGATTTACCCACTTCGTACCCAGCAATGAGTAGTGGTATAGTTTGCAATATTTTCTTCCACCAAACCATATTCTCTTTCTTCTGCTATTTATTATTATATTTTGCGAGTAATTTTCTGAGTTTTATCAAATATGGAGCCAGTTGCTCCGGGGTTGGAGCTGGTTCTATTACTAATTCCCCAGTATCTATCGGTTTTTGGGACTAATTTTAATTTTTCTTCTATAAAGGACCATAATTAAAAAAAAAATTTAATTATAACAAAATCTTAATTTTTTGTAATTTTTAATTATTTATTGTATTCATTTTAAAAAAGTTTTAAATTTTCATCATTTTTTTTTTTGAAATTCAAATTTTAACATTAAAAATTTTTTTTTTTCTTTTAAAATATTTTTTTTTTCACTATCATTAAATTTGAACACGGGCGAAGTCGCCTCCGTTCGCTACAGGTGCATATCTAGTATGCACTCTGTTTATTATCTAGTTTGGTTTTTTTTTTTTTTTTGTTTTTTCTATACCTGATTTGATATGGATTTTTCACGTTTTAATTTTTGAGTTGTTCCTCCTCTTCTCTTTCGGGATATTTTTGGGGTTGTTGGTTCCTCTTTTTTATTTATCTTCTGGTGACGTTTCTTATACTCTTCCAGAGTTAGTGGTTGAGGTTCTTCTTTCATCCTGTCTCTTGCCCAGACAGGGAACTTCCATCACGCAGCTGGCGAATCTTTGTGGCTGATCCGCCAGGACAAATTTTTATGTATTTTTGACTGTGCAGTGAAGCACTAGTCCCAGTCGGTGCTTGTTTTAAAGCACTCCTTCTTTATTTTATTATTAATATTTTTTTTTAATCCTTTAGACTGGCAGGATCGCCATGTAAATAAAAAGACTTTTTGATTTTGCTTTTTATTATCTTTGCATAGAGCGGATTAAACGCTCCCGATGGTGTTAAGCAAAGAATTGATTTTATTGATTGAAATCGAGCTTAATTTATAGTACATAATTGCTTACTCGACATTTCTAAATACAGTGGAAAGTGTAGCAATAGACTAGGTACTTTTAGTTAGATTGTTAGTACAAAACAACGATCAATGTACAATACCAGAAGGGTTGACTGTTAATCAATGTGTACAGTGGATGTTCAACAGTCTGACTGAGCATTCTCAGCTTAGAATGTTTGTAACCACTGCAGTCGTTGTACAATGTAATAAGTGTTGATCGTTGTGTAATATGATCCTTTATACTTAAAGAACTTGAAAATATTCTTGTAGGTACTAGTCGCATACAAGTCATGCTAAACATGCTACAAAATCTTCTTGAACCAAAGAAAAACGCAGAAGATTATGTTCCTATTGAAATGATAGATATGAAACAAAATTTTGTTTTTAAATTGTTTATGTTTTAAAGATTTGATATTTGCGTCTATTTTCTTCTGAAATTCCTTACCCTAGTAATTAAAAAAAGTTGGAATAATATTGTGGAAGCCCTATGTTCCCGTGTAAAGGGGAAAATAACAATTCTTCTTTTTGCCCTCGTTCTGAAGAAGGAAATTTATAAACACAAATTGTTAAAAGTTTGTCATTTTCAGATTATCATAAGCTTTTTTCGAACGATTTTAACTAAAAATTGCAATATAGATAAAAAATGTATATACGAGGGCGCATCAATAAGTCCGTGACTTTTCGAACTTCCCTCGTAATTATATGAAATGCAACACTGCTCCCATCAAGTAGCACCTGTTAATAGACTACTGTCAAATTTTGAGCAAGTTCCGTCATTTACTTTGCGTTTAACAGCTGTTCAAAACATACATCTTTGATAGGAACAATGGAATTTAACAGCTGTTCAAAACATACATCTTTGATAGGAACTTTAAAGTGATGCTGTTCGACAGGGCCATGTGGACCAACAGATCCTGGGAGCCAGAGCGGGGTTCTCAGATATGGTTCACAGATGGCTCAAAGCATGCGAATGGTGACACTGGTGCGGGTGTCTATGGACCAGGTTTCCAACGGGCCTTACCCATGGGTAGATACCCCTCCATTTTTCAGGCAGAGATTTTTGCTATCTGTGTCTGCGCGGAGGAGTGTCTACGAAGGGGCACTATTAGATCTCGCATCTACATTCTTTCCGACAGTCAGGCGGCATTAAGGGCTTTAATGTCCTATGAGGTGTCATCTGGTCTGGTCATGGAATGCATTCTGGCTCTTAACCGACTTGGCAGGCGCAACTCGCTTACCTTAGGGTGGGTTCCTGGTCACAAGGGGCATGAGGGCAATGAGAGGGCAGATTGTCTTGCTAATTGCAGGGCCCGAAGGCCCTTTATTGGCCCTGAACCATTCTGTGGTATACCTTTGGGGTATGTTAGGGAGAAGCTCGGGTCGTGGAGGGAGTCAGAATTCTCTCTCTATTGGGAAAACTCTCTTGGCCAACGACAGGCTAACAGATTAATTTCTTTTTCCAGTGCAGGATCGAGGAGACTCTTGTCCCTCGGGAGGGGTGACTTGAGAACCCTGGTGTCTTACCTGACTGGACACTGTAATCTCAGATACCACCTGCGCAAAAGGGGTCTTTCGGACACGGATGAGTGTAGGTTTTGCGAACTGGTAGCTGAGACATCAGAGCATGTTCTTTGCGAATGTCCGAGGCTATGTGAAAGGCGTGCCAAGTTTCTTGGCAATCGCTTTGTCTCCCCTTCGGACATTATGAAGATTTTGCCTAATAGGATTATTGGCTTTATAGGTAGCTTGAATCTTTAGGGTAACTTTAGGCAGTACAAAAGACCTAAGTTGGTCGCGGTGCATAGTGCCATATAATCTAATCTACAACCACGTAGATTTTTTTAAAAATGGAAAAAAGTGAATTTCAAGTGAACATTATTTTTTGCGAAAAAAAAAACCGTCAATCAAAATAAGGAAAAGCTTGATAAATACTATGGGGACTCTGCACCATCGATTTCAATGGTAAAAAGTGATTTACTGACTTTCGTTGTGGTCGCACAAGTACAAATGACGCTGAAAGTTCTAGACGGCCAATTGAGGTCAATACACCCGAAAATGTCGAAAAAATCCACGATAAGGTGTTGGCCGATCGAAGAGTAAAAGTGCGTGAAATTGTTGATGCCATAGGCATTTCATATGGCAGTGTGTTTTCGATTTTAAATGATCAGATGGGTTTAAGAAAGCTGTCTGCAAGATGGGTGCCGCGTTTGCTCTCAATTGACCATAAACGTAATCGTGTGACAATCGTTTGGAGTTGTTTAACCACAATTCAAATGAGTTTTTGCGGCGTTTTGTAACTGGATGAAACATGGATCCATTACAACACTCCGGAGACCAAGCAGCAGTCTAAAAAATTGGTACCTCATCCGCCATATTCTTCGGATTTAGCCCCCAGTAACTATTTCCTATTTCCAAACCTAAAGAAATGGATTGGTGGAAAGAGATTTAGCTCTAACGATGAAATTATTGATCAAACAAATGCCTATTTTATGAACCTCAAAAAATCCTATTTTTGGAATTGATACAAAAAATGGAGAAACGTTGGACTAAGTGTATTGAGCTAAAAGGAGATTATGTTGAAAAATAAATTTTTATTTTGCAAAAAAAAAAAACTGTCTTTCATTCAAAAAGTCACGGACTTATTGAGCCGCCCTCGTATGTATATATTCTTGCGCAAAAAACTGTAAAGTTGTTATATTTCTTTTTCGAACTCACCTGCACTATATAAAAAAGCCAATAGGCAAATGTTGATAAAGTGACCAGCAATAAAACCACAGCCCTATAAAGGAATATTCTTGGCATTGTTGCTGCCGAATGGCGCATGAATAGAGCCCACAAACCAATGGCCAGCAGTAGTAAACGTACAGCCATTGATACCAATAAACCTTTACATTCACTACCGCAGGCCAGTAATTGAGTCCTTACGGTCTGTGTTAATTCTGGATGATCGAAAGCTGAAGGGAAAAACCCCAAATGAGGCATCACCACCATAGCCACCGGTGAGAAAAATGCACCAAATCCGAGAAAAAATGAAAATATTGATTCCAAATAACGACGACATTTAAAACCCAAACCAGTTTCGTTCATTTCACGATGCCAACCATTATTGATGTCTTCCATGGAAATACTTTGCTCTGATGTGTTACCAGTTACGGCTGTAGTATTTTCACCCCAATTATCATCTTGTGGCAAAATTTGTACCTCAATTATTTCCTGTCCTTCACGGCCCTCATCACCTGTTATATTGACTGTAGTTTGGTAGGGGTTCATATCACTGTTGCGATTATTTTTGGATTTTGAATGGGAATTACTACGATGTGAGTGACGTGTACGATCACGGTGATAGCCATTATTTACTGAACCTCCACCACCTCCTCCACTACCCCCACCACTACCACCACCATTATTATTATGATTTCTTGAACGCCTAGAACGGCCACTTTGTTCCGATTTTACAGACTCATTTTCCATGGCTTGAATTTGTATCCGGAATGGGCGTTAGATGTATATTTTGTTTATGCCAAACACGCCCACTTTGGCACCTGTTACAATTTTTCGTCGTCGTCTTTCTTTTTACAACAAAAAAAGTAAATGCAATTCTCTACTTGTTTTCTCTGTTTAGAAATAGGAAGAATAAAAACAGAAGTCTATGATGGAAATGAAAATTCTTTCACGCATACATTTACACAATCATAAACAAATACATAAGCGGTCTGTGTTGTAAAATCAAAAAACCACAGGTAAATTTTAGATTACACGCCACAAAATGAATGGCTGGCTGGTTGCGGCCGTAACTGTTAATACGAGAGGCTTTTTCAGGTTTTCTTGTATACGTTTTGCTTATAGACAAAGAAGAGGGTATTTGAATGTAACGGGGGTGCGGTCGTTGTCGTTTGTGGTAGAATTTTTTTTATTACATTTAGCATTCTATACAACATTATTTCAACAAGTTTTTTTCTTGTTCTTTACATAAATATCCACTATATTTTATTAAATTAATAATTAACATTATTATTTTATCACATTTTCGTTAGTTATAATATTTTCTTTTGCAATATTTTATAGTAAAAACTGAAAATTCTTTAGACTTGTTTAGTTCGTGAACGAACTAGTTCAATTGAACTATTCACCCAATTGAACGATATGACCTAGTTCACCATTGTTCGCTCTTTTAGTTCAATCGTTTATTTCTCTTGGAACAATTTTATATCTTTTTAATTGGATTTGCAACAAGTATTTAATTTGTTAAAGTAATATTTTAAATCCAAATGAAACGAAATGCATTAAAAATATATTTTTTGCCAAACAAATTTATCCTTATTTTTAATAATTTATTTTTATTATATTTAATTTAATTTATATTATTAAAATTTTAAGGTTGGTGTTGCATTTTTATAGTTTTTAATTAATATAAGTGTTAAATATGAATAGTTCGCTTACAACTTATTAAACACACGAACAATTAAACGAAATTGTCAAAGTTCGATTGAACGAGTAAAACGACCTGGTTCATTGAAATCAAATGAACTAGAAAGAGAGCTCACTCACACGAACTAGATTGCAAAAGTCTAAAATTCTTTTGCTTAATTTTCGTACAAATAAAAAATTGTTTTTTTCAATTAAAAAACGAAGCCGACACCTGATTGTCGGCGGCGGTTGCTAACTGATTATACACGTAAAAAATAAAAAGCTTATTATAGTGAATTTACATTATACCAGAAATCTAGTTTAAACTGGATTTTAGTGAAAATCTCGTGAATTTTTTATTATTATATTTCAACGCTGAATATGCCAATGTAAAAATTTCTGGAGAATTCGGATCCTTTACGGGCGAAGGGGTTTAAGGTTTAAAATTTAGTTTTGCTATTTTATCCAAAAGTTGTTAACGGATCGGAACGATTTAAGCACCATCGGAAAGGTATTTCAAGTATCTTCATAATGAGATATTTACTTTGGCATTAATAGAGTAATCTGATCATTTAATACCTTAAATGAAAGCTCAATATGTTGTCTATAAATTATTAGCAAATTAGCCATATGAAGGTATATTAACCTTAATACAAAAACATGAAATAACGCAAACGAAATACAAAATTTTAGGCTGGCTCGCAATGGATTAATGAATGAGGACATATTATTGGAAATATATTTGAAATGCTTTTCGATGCGGCTTCGAAATTTTAATCGATGGACCAAGTTTTATCATTTTTTGATAGGTACGCCTAAACTTAATTTAACAAATTTTTTAACATCGTGTCTTTAAAGACATGGCAATTTTTAAGAGACTATAACTTTTGATAGGAAGGCTATATAACGTCGCAATAAAAAGCAAATGAAAGTTTAAAGTCTTTGTTGCAAAAGTGGTTTAAAAATGCATGATTCCAGGGTTGCCATACAATGATATGAAAAAAACTATTTTTGATACTTTAAAAAAGTTTTAACAAATACAAAGAAGACCTGCGTTATAAAGATAGACAATGAATGATATACAAAAATAAAAAAATATTTATAAAAAGAAAAATGTTTCGTTCAACATGTATTTAAAAAAAATAACTGATGGTTATTGTAAAAATTAAAGTGTGAATAAAATTAATCCGTTTTTTGTTTTTAATATCAATAATGGGATATTTTCTCTTAACCAGACTGCAAAGAAGCGTACAACTTTGATCAATTAGAAACAATTTGAAAAAAATTTTAATAATTTTTAAACAACTCTTGAAAATGGTGCAAAAACAATAATCCAAATTTTAATACATAAAAATTGAAATTAAAAAATATATATTAACACTTTAAGTGCGTACAGAGCGTCAAAGTTTCTATTTTATTTAATTATACAACCACTAGAAGCTGCGATTAGGCTATAAAATTCAATAAAAAGGTTTACTAGGAAACCAACCTATCTTCCTACCAAGTTTTGTCAACAAATTCGTACGGAATCTGTTTTTGGAAACAAGTTGCCAATGCTGGCAGACTTTAAAACTTCGCGTCGGTTCTGGCTAGTTTGTGGCCTAACTGCGCTTTTTGCATCAATAAAGTTGGCATCACTAAACTTTGTTTCCCAGTATTATGTCGTGAACACGGCCCCAGTGGTAAAAGCAAAAAAGTAAGAACAAGCAAATGAAATTTTTTGACAGGTAGTTTTTTTTTATTGGTGGGTGCATTCATTTTTAATGCGTTTGCAAAAAATATATTTTATACGTGAAAAACCATAAAATATAATCAAATTTTTGGTATACATAATTATTAAATAATGATGGATGCTGACATTTTATCCATAGATAATGATATAGAAGAAGGGGAGGTAAGTTTTAAATAAAAGACGAAAAGTTCGCTTAACTGCATCATGCCTAAAAAAAAGTTCAAATCAATGACGGTCACTCACCTTATATTACACCACTCACATATATACACATTCAAAGCTTTCAGATACATCAGAAGAAGTGTATACCCCACTCCAAAGACCAGCATCATTGACCCATAATATAACTGCAATTTCAACTCCGGCAACAATAACTGCTACAGCAGCCGCTGAAATAAAATGTACGAAAATGGAGGCAGATTGTACGGAGGAAGAAGATGAAATTTTAGAAAATAAATCCCTGAACAATCCTGATGATGAAGATGAATGCCAAAGCGATATATCTTCGTCATCATCAGAAGATTCTTCCGATACGTGTTTGGATAAAGTGAACAAAGATAAAAAATCAAAACATAAAAAACGTCATATTAAACGCACTGTCATGGTACGCATTCATCCCACCACAACATTAGATGGTGGTGGTGGTGCTGAACAAAAAAAGGCCCGTTTTAAAAAGTATGACATATGGACTGCTGCTCTACAAGAGGAAGCTCTAACTGAAAATATGCGTGGTTGCGATGTCACCCAGAATGGTTTTAACGACCGTAGTGTCGAAAACTATGATTTTTCTTTACGCTATCGTTTAAATGGTGAAAATAGTCTTAAAAGACGTTTATCAAATTCTGCCGATGATCTTTCCGATAGTGATCAACAGCAGCCGCATAGCAAACGTCAACGACCCTCAAGTCGTGCTGAAACTAAATCATCATCGTCGTCAACATCATCATCCTCTAAACGTTCGGTATACGAACGTTTGGGCAAACGTCGAGATTTTCGTGATCGTCGACGTTCTTCTCCCTGTAGTGGATCCGATTCAAATTCCTACGATCCCAAACATATAGAAGATTTAGAGGAAATTGGTAATCGTGCTGCTGTAGATGTGGCTAAAGAAATGGCCATAAAATTACATGAACAAAAGGATGATTTATTAGGTAAGACAATTATTTTAGTTGACTACTCAATGAAGGGCTTCCTCTCAATTTCCAACCCCAGCGGGGTTAAGGCTTCATTACTCGAGCGGATACGTTTCGTAAACGGACTGTAACTCCATACAATGTGTAAAATACAATAAGTTCTCTTTTTTTACATACAAATGGTGACAGATTTGCGGAAAGTAAATTCTGCTGAAAATATAATTTACTTTCCTCAAATCCGTCACCATTTGTTTTGTATGTAAAACAGAGACAACATATTGTGTGTAGGTACTATTTTAACACATTGAATGGAGTTACAGCCCGTTTACCCAACGTATCCGCTTGAGTACCCAGCAAAAACCATACACTACCAAATAATGGGTAAAGTAATGCATCGCCATAGGGCTCCATGCATTACAATACACCTCACTTCACTGATGCATTTTACATTTGTGCCTTTCTCAATTTTGAATGGAAAATATTAATTGCACTTGATTTTTTCTCAACTTCATATGTTTTTTTCTCCATTTAAGTTCTTATTGTAAAAACTTGTTAAGCCACATTTATTGTTTTATGGATTTTCGCTGTTTACTAGACATCCATTGATTAATATTTAATAGAAGTCTTGCTTAAACACTTATTGCAAGTATATTATTGCGTCCTGCAAAAGTCATATTTTTTTGCATCTTTTTAACCTTTAAAAGACAAAAACAAACTAAAAATAAAATGTGGCTTATCAAGTTTTAACAATAAGCCCTTCAACAGAAATGGTGTAGACATGTCAATGGTTTTTTTTTTTGCAAATCCATTGAAAATGTCCTGGAATATTTAGAAAAGAACTTCAAATTTAAACAAATTTCTCTTCATATAAAAATATATTATTAACCTTACTACTGAAGAATTTTCAACTTTTTGTAAAACATTTCTAATAGATTTAGGTAAGCTGAGTCTAAATCTGTCAATATTTTTTTCTAATTTGTAACTTTTGAAATATCGCGGTTACGTTATATACTCCAATTTTCTTTTCTAAATATTTTTTTTTTTTTTTTTTTTTTTTTTTTTTATTATTCTTTTAAATAAGGATAAGGATATTTTCAACGGATTTGCAATTTTAATACAAAAATTAGTGATAAAATTTAAACTTTAGCATACATAAAATGTATAAAGATAAAACTAAACATGTAAAATTTTTAACTTTATTGCAACAGCGGAAGATATCCTGAAACAAACATCGACCTGATTACACTTAAATTGAATATAATTTTCTGAGCTAAAGTGTTTGTAACAGTCATATAATGACAATCGTAATTAATTTTATTATAATTAATCACTGAAGATTTTTATATACATATTTACTTTTTTATTTAATTTTATGAATAAATTCTAAGATTAAAGTTTTCCTTTTCGAACACTAGCTGCCAGGGCTAACGGCTCAATGTAAAAATAATAATAATCCTAGTGATATACATATGTACAACTCTCATAATTATATATATGATTTATTAGGATATTGATACTTTTGTTTCTGCAATAATATTGAAAATACTGTTGATGTTGTTTGTTGATGGATTTTGTAGAATGTTGCGGGCTGGTATGTTGTTGAAATGTTTAAACCTTATATTCTGTAGTGAAGGGCATTCATTAAGCAGTTGGAGTTGCAAGTAGTACATTTAGGGTTCATACCACCTTTAATCCTGTATTCATGAGAGAAGACTGTATGTCCAAGTCGGAGTCTGGAAAAGATTTCTATTTTGTTTTTGTCGACAATCGTTGGATATGAAGGACGAATGAGATTTGGGTTGACGTTTGCATAATGATGATGTTGTGTTTGATCATCTCGGACCCTAATGTTGAAGTAGTTTATGATATGTCGACGTAAGTCAATTTTTTCAACCGTGTCGTCTAGCAGGTAGGGGGAACCCAATGTATTCTGATTTTTCCCTCGTTGTTTACCAGGGCATGTCTGATTTTTATAACTTTGTTCCAATTATTATTGCATTGGTTGTATATTGCTTGAAGTACTGATAAACTGTCTGTGAAAATAAGTTTTTTTTTTTTTTTTTTTTTTATTAATAATTTAGTATGTAGTATTTAAAATACTTTAAAATAAATTCTTAAAATTATTATTTTTGTACATAATTTTTTATCAAATGCTCTGTGGAATATCATTATTTCTTATAAAATATACAATTTTTCTTTTTAAATATTGTATTAGATTATTCTAATTTGGGCTTTCAAGGTCATATATTTTTCTAAATGTAAATAAAAGATTAATTTATTTCATTTTTTCATCCAACGTTTCTCTGGTATTTTTCCAGCTTCATCAGGGATAATATTTATTAAATCTGGCAACGTTATGAAATATACAAAGGGAACAATAGTTAATACGACAACTTGATAACTTAGTATTATAAAACAATTTTACTTACAAATAATCTTTCGTCAATCTTTACATTTAAACTTTAAAAACATATAATTTGTTTTTATACACCACGACATAAAACACCAAAATAAATTAATAAATAATAAATGTAAAAATAATAAAGTAAAAATAAATATCACAGTAAAATTTATAAACTAAGTATCACAGTTGGAGTAAGGAACTAAACTAAATTATTGCAATGGTATAATTTGCGTTAATGTTGTCTATGTCATCTTTCTTTTAAAAACATTAGTATTTGTTTCAGATTTTGTATCACTTGGAAACATGTTATATAGGTGTAGTAGACCTTTATAGAAAAGTGAACGTTGCTTTGCAGTTGTTGTTGCTTTTGGTAGTCGGAAGTTATCAGCATTCCTTAGTTGATACGGTTGTATACCTCCAACATAATTAAGTTGTTCTATCAAATATTCTGGTGAATTTCCCGTTTTCATATTTTGTATAAAGTATAGTGTATTCATTTCCAGTCTTTGTTTTATATTGAGCCATTTCAGCGCGCCAAGCATATTTTCAATCGGTGTTAAAATATTACATCTTAAAATGGATAGCATAGCTTTGTTTTTGCAGTATATAAAATTGTTGAACAGAATTCGAAATGTGGTTTAACCATTGTATTAAAAATATTTATAGCCGTTAGTATCGATATTTTATTTCGTATTCGTTTAAAACGATTTTTTTACCAATTTTTTTGCATATATATTCCATATGTTCTTTGAAGATATTTAATTTCAGTTACTTTTTCTATAACTTCATTATTTATTTCAAATATCGACTCATTGTTCATGTTTATTTCCATTATTTTTGTTTTATTTTCATTTAATTTTAGTTTCTTAATTTTTAACCATTTGTTTATATTATTAATATCGTGTATAATGTTGTCCTGACATTGTTTATCTGTGTATCCTTCAGTGAAGATCAGTGTGTCATCAGTATATAAAACCATTTCGCATTTTTGTAAAACGTTCGGCATGTCGTTAATATATATAAGAAACAATAGTGCTCCCAAAATTGAGCCCTGTGGCACTCTACATTGTCTATATAATCAGATTTAATATTATTTAATTTCACCATTTACTGTATCAGATACGACTTGAACCATTTTAACTCATTTCCTTGTATTCCATACATACATAGTTTTTGTATTAAAATATCCCTATCAATTGTCTCGAAAGCTCTTTCAAAATCTAAAAAGATTGCCATCAGTTTTTTGTTTTTTTTTCTACATTTTTCCATCTATTAATTACGTAGTTTACCGTTGTTTCACATGAAAATTTTTTTCTAAAGCCAGATTGATATTTAGTAAATATATTATTTTCTTTAATGTATTTTTCTAATTGTTGTTTTACCACTTTTTCAATTATTTTTTCACACGTTTTTAGCGTGTTTATTGGTCGAAACTCTTCACATTTAATTGTTTTCGCAATTTTTTCTATTGGAGTCACTGATGACACTTTCCAGCTTTCAGGGAATTCTCCCGTTTCTAGTGATGCGTTTATCAGATTCATCATGGTCTTACCCATAATGTTCCAATTGTCCATTATTATTTTCATTGATACGTTATTAAAGTCAGGTTTATTTTTAATATCTTTGCATATATTTCTAAGTTCTTGTATATTTATTGCACGAAATTTAAATTGAGAGTTTATCACAGGTAATTGGTTTATATGTTGCACATGTTCGATCGAATTTCTAATTGATTTAATACTATTCACAAAGTAGTTATTAAATTGACTGGCTATTTGGTAATTTTCCTTACATTCTAGTTGATTAAATATCACAATTTGTATCACATTTTTATTTTTACTAAGTAGTAAGACTTTTATTTCCTTCCACATTTGTTTCTGATCTTTGGCATTGCTTATTTTGTTATTAATAAATTTATTTTTCTCATATTCGATTTTGATTTTATACTTATTTCTTATTATTTTATAATTGTTCCATGCTTCACTTGTGTTTTTTGTTATTGCTATACAGTATTTGGTAATTTTTTTCCTTTTTTAGTAACTTTAGTTCTCTACTAAACCATTTGTTAACATTATTCTTTTCGCTAATTTTTGTTTTTTTGTGAATTTTTTGATTGCATATTGAACAGCACGAAAGATTGCACAAGTTTCAGCTGTAAAAATGAAGGAATATTGGTGCATGGTGTTGAGTGCCACGTTGTTTCCTTCATCATCGACTACGGCGTAGGCGGGCAGAGTTTGATGAGTTTTTGATCCGTCTGTGTATAAAGAGCTCCAACCTTTGTTTTTTAGTAACGTTTTCTTTTGGATTTTTACAGGAAGAAGAAGAAAACATTTTTATTGAAAAATTTAACGGACACAATGGTTATGTCAGACTACCGCAGTTTCGTATCCTCCAATGACTCGTCAGTGGTTAATTTATGTTTCAATTGAACACAGTGTTTTATATTGTTAAATTGCTCTATATAAAAAACTTTTATTATTTTTTTTAACTTTGTGTGTAGTGAGTTTCAAACCCACAGCCATACATTAGGCTATGACTCGTAGCATCACTTCTATGTCGAGTTTTTAGGGTGTAGATTATTTTTAATCTTAGTTTAACGCAGTTTGTAACCTGAATACTGCTGTTGGAATTTTGTTTATTTAGTTTTATTTCAGTAAAGATCGAAATTCTGAACTAGAAAAAGTTGTTGGGTCAAATGTTTGTTAATAGTATTGGAAATAGTGGACAAAATTCGTTGTCGGTTTAGCTAAACGAAGTTTAACTGACATCCCAAGAACTAGGCCTTAGCGAGTTGAGCCACGGTCGACAAAGCGATGAGTGTGGCTAAGTGAAGTTTTGTCAATCACAGCATTCCCAATGTATTGTATTAATCAGCAGAGACAGACTTAACTAATGCCTATGAACAATTTATTTTTCAACTACAATGCTGGCTCTTTTTAATCCTATTGTTATCTCTTATTCACAAGTAATTATCACATTATGATGCACTTTATTCACATTCATTAGTTGGATAGAGATAGTGTTGCCGCTGGGAAAATTTTGTGTGGATATTCTTAAAAAAAATTTGATGATTTTTCTGTTAAATTTCTAAAAATAAGCAAAACATACGAAAAAATGGGATAAATGTTGCAAATATAAAAACCGCGATACAAGGGCGGATCAATAAATCCGTGACTTTTGAAACTTCCCTCGTAGTTATCTGAAGCAACACTGCTCCCATCAATTACCACCTGTTAATAGAATACTGTCAAATTTTGAACAAGTTCCGTCATTTACTTTGCGTTTAACAGCTGTCCAAAACATATAACCTCGTGGAGTGCTCATTTTGAGTGCTCATTAAACCAATCAAACCAAGGAAAAGCTTGATAAATACTATGGGGACTCTGCACAATCGATTTTAATGATAAAAAAGTGGTTTACTGACTTTCGTTGTGGTCGCACAAGAACAAATGACGCTGAACATTCTGGACGTCCAACTGAGGTCAATACACCCGAAAATGTCGAAAAAAATCCACGATATGGTGTTGGCCGATCGAAGAGTAAAAGTGCGTGAGATTGTTGATGCCATAGGCATTTCATATGGCAGTGAGGTTTCGATTTTAAATGATCAGTTGGGTTTAAGAAAGCTGTCTTAATTGACCATAAACATAATCGTGGCCAATAAGGTGATGGCAACAGTTTTTTGGGATGCACGCGGTATAATCCACATCGATTACCTTCAAAAGGGATAAACAATAAACGGCGAATAGTATACCAACTTATTGGACCGATTTAACGAGGATTTAAAAAAAAAACGATCCCATATGGCCAAGAAATGCCTATTTTATGGACCTTGAAAAATCCTATTTTTTGGAATTGATACAAAAATTGGAGAAACGTTGGACTAAGTGTATTGAGCTAAAAGGAGATTATGTTGAAAAATATTTTTTTTTTTTGCAAAAAAAAACTGTTTCATTCAAAAAGTCAAGGACTTATTGATCCGCCCTCGTATTTCAAAAACTGCAAATGAGAAAAAAAATATTTTTTTTTTGAAAGATTTGGATTCAGCTTATTTCTAAGAAAAGTTCTGCAAAAAGTTCAAAATGGTTGAGTAGGTGGTCTAGAATTCGGTATTGAAAAAAAATAGTCCACAAAAAATGAGTATAATATTTGAAAGCAGTATATTTCTGATTTCAGAAAAACCTTTTTTAAAAAAATCTGTAGACAAATTTAAAAGTTATGCAACACATGCCTACAAAATTTTAGAGGCCCTAGGACTAAAACATGACTTTCTAAAGCATCTAAATCTACGAATCTGTCCTCAGAATTTCTCCAGCACTTCAGGTTTTTGAGATATATTTACATAAAGCTTACAAAATCACAATTTTTTGCTATATTCGGGACGTTATATCATGACTTTCACAAAATTTGTTATGTCATCTGAAAATCATCCCTATTGTTTTCAAAAATCAGTTTTTACCTTTCCAATATCTTATCAGGTTTTTGAGATATCTCAGCATAATGATATCTTCAAGTTTAAAAAAACCCTGTATTCGGGACGTTGTAACATCGCATATTATGTATTTTTCACAAAATTTGTTATATCATCTGAAATTTCTTTAATTAACCTTTCTATATCATAATACGCGATGTTACAACGTAACGAATACATAGTTTTTTTAAACTTGAAGATATCATGCTTTCGTCCTAGATTCTCGACCTCTCTAAAATTTTGTAGGCATTTGTTGCGTAACTTTTAAATTTGTCTACAACTTATTTTAAATAGGTTTTTCTGAAACCGGAAATATTGTGCTTTCAAACCCTATACTCACTTTTTGTGCAGTATTTTTTTTTTTTGTCAATACCTAGTTCTAGACCACTTGTGTAGTGTTATTGATTTACTAAAAATTTGAATTTTATTTTCAGTTAGAGTGGTGGAAATTTTGGGTACTGAATTGCCTTTGAAGATCTACAAAGAGACACAGCGTATTGAAGCAGAAGGTGGAATGACTATAAAGGTATGTTTTAATATTTAATAATCGTTTAAAATAGCAATGAAAATAATTAATCGCATATACATAAGTCTAATTTGGGTACGCTGAAACCAGCGGTGCTTTCTGTTTTTATGGGTTAGCTCTTTAAAAAAAGAAGATATTTGCATTTAAAATGTATGGTTTCAACCTAATAAACCAAAAAACGATATAATAGCGAAATCGCTATCACCTAAAACTCCGAAAATTTGGAATTTGCATCTAAATGTACTTGAATATATTTCAAATGGTAAACAGTTCGGAGAATCTAATCAGGAAAATGTTTTACGACATTCGTAAGAAAATATGCAATAAAACAAAAAATAAAAAAATAAGCAAATATGCAAAACAGATAATTTTAACACACGGTTTAGTTTTTAACAGCTTCAAAGTGGTGTTTCACGACGTGAAGTGAGATTCTAGAAACATATGCTAAAGTTTAAACAGTTCTGCAATTGTTTTGAGTCCTGTTTTTAAATTTATAGCCGAATAATATATCAACATTTGAAAAGATTATGATATTAGCGATATTATTTTCGATATCGTTATCGTCTGGAATAACGATAGTTTGATACAAGATTGGATTTCCGCGATTTTTCTATCGTTATTCCAGAGAATTTCGTCAGCGAAAACGGTAGCATATTTTCATGGAAAAACGCATATTTTCATGTTAAAAAATGATAAAGTCAAGGGATTCAAAATTTGTGATTGAAAACGTGAGGACCAAGAAATTATCCACATAAAATGGCAAATTTTATTGCTTTGCTAAAAGCAAAGCAATGTTTATTTTCGCATGAGTTTAATCAACAAGATCATTTGAAAATGTAGCGAAAAAGTGAGATTAATCTTTGTTAGGGTTATGGCCGCCTAATGATTGTAAAACATGTAATTAAACATTTTACTTTTAAATTTTAAAAAACTTAAACAAAAAGTTTATTTTTCGATCTTTTAATATCTTTAATTTATTGTTAACATTTATTCGAACAAAAACAGTGCAATATTATTATAAAAAATTGTCATCGTCTGCTAATGCAATGCAGATTTTATTTACTGACACTTGATTTGTTAATGATGAAAAAGTTAACAAAACAATAAAGATAAGTGTTGATCTTTTTCATTCAAAAATAGAGCTCTTCTAAATCCCCGGTGACGGGAACAGAAAATACAGTTGAAAATTTCTGAAATGCAATTGATAATTTCTGAAATATAATTGACAATTTTTGAAATACAATTAACAATTTCTGAAATACAATTGTTAATTTCTGAAAAATAATTGATAATTTCTGAAATATAATTGAAAATTTCTGAAATACAATTAACAATTTCTGAAATACAATAGGTAATTTCTGAAAAACAATTAATAATTTCTGAAATGCAATTGTTAAATCAGAAATACAATTGATAATTTCTGAAATACAATTGATAAAACTCAAATATAATTGACAATTTCTGAAATACAATTGTTGAATCGGAAATATAATTGAAGAGCTTATTGTAAATACTTGATAAGCCACATTTATAGTTTTATGGATCAAGTTTTTACAATAAGCCCCTCAATTGATAATTTCTGAAATACAATTGATAAAACTAAAATTAAATTGATAATTTTTGAAATTCAATTGATAAATCTGAAATACAATTCAAGGGCTTATTGCAAAAACTGGATAAGCCACTTTGACTATTGTCTAGTTTTCACTGTTTTCTAGACATCTATTAACAATTTTTTGGAAAAAGTCTACCTTAAACACTTACCTAGAGTATAAAAATCCTGCTATATTCATATTTCTTTATGTTGTCCAACTTTAAAAGGCGAAAATAAACCAAATGTAAAATGTGGCTTATCAAGTTTTTAGTGCTTGTGGATATTTGATTTAAATTTTTCTAAATTGTAAGTAACAGGGAAGACTTCTGCGGGAAGTTTGTTCCACATACGAATT